>JAFIRS010001200.1:0-415319 GCA_018342105.1 Gonioctena quinquepunctata
GATGATTTCAGGTGGTTCAACCTATTTTGTATAGGTGAACTGTTCTTTCCTTCCCCCTTTTTTATAAATTAATGTAAGTGGTAACAAAAAAAAACATGAAAAGTTCTATAAATTCTACTTTCAAAAGTCCCCAAAATTGCATTCCAAGAAAGTCAATAAAAAAGTACTTTGCCTCAAAAAATTGTTGAGAATTTCGATATCAATCTTCAAATCATTATATCGCTCCTCAGTTGGAAATTAAATTTGCCAATATTCTTGGTAGACGTCTCCCTATATGGTCTACAGCGGTGTAAATGTATATTTATGTGTTTGATGCACAAAAATTAAATCTCGATGAAAACTGAAGAATAAGGCTTTTAAGCCACTATTGGTTATTTTGTACTTTTTCCAACCATCCTTTATGTAGATGGATTGATGCACAAAATTCCCCTTAGAAAAGAATTGGTAAATATATCTTCAAATATTGTAACTATTTCATACTCAAATTCCTAATCTGAAAATGAGCGATAAATATTTTTTATATTGAATTATGAACTACTTGCGCTAGGACAGATCACGGATCCAGCAATTCATATGTATTACATTTATGAAGGCAGCGATTGCGATGTTGCCAAATTTAGGGCTACACAACGCCACAAAAGTTTGTGGGCTCTACAAAGAAGTATATAATTCTGCAGTGTATATCCCTATATACGTGTAACGTAAATAAACTTAACTTGGTTTAACTAATTTATTTAACATTTAATCTACAACTTAATTTATATTACTACGCCACTGTATAGCTCGATGGTATGGGCTCGTTCAGACTGTTTACTCCCTCTTGAGGGCTGTCTATTTATCTCCGATACAGCATTCTCGATGTTTCGAATTCGGACCGGTTGGCGACGGCATGTTCCAATTGTTTCCAATATTGACCGTTGTTTTCGCGGCAGAACGACTGGACTGTTCTCGAACATCTCCGGGGATGATCTCATCGCTGTCGACGGCAACACGCGAGGCGACAGGTCCGGCCTAGGTTCGTTACATTGCCCCCTTCTTAAAGACATTTCGTCCCGAAATTTCATCCTTGGAGTGTGACGATATCTGCATGACTCCCCATATCTGCACCGTGAAGTTCGATGGAAGTAACACTCCACGGTCTTCATGATCGGTCGTGGAAGAGGGTTACAGCAAACCAAAATCCTGACGCCGCTGGATCTGAATATCGCCTCCAGCATACTTCTTATGACTCTCAGTCCAACCCATCAATACCACAGGATAGTTTTGGAATTGCTAGATCCGCCAGATTCTGGTCCACCATAGTATCTCTTAGTTTGGTGAGACTCTTCCAGACATCTTCATAGGGACGGTTTATCTTGGGAATGCCTCTTGGTAACTAGGTAGTAGATGTTTCTCTGGCCTTTCTTCAACTGTAGCACCCACCAACTTCTGGATTCTGCTCCCGCAGTGTTTGGAGTTGACCAAATTTCTTGGAGAACACTACGGCATGCCCTGGACATTCGAAGATCTTCTGCCACACAGTGCGCTAGTGCGTAGTCAGCAGGCACCTCGAAAGGTCTCGTGACTCCTCTCTAGTAACCCCATGTAGAACTTTCTGCCCGTTTGAATACAAGGACATAAACTTCTCGAACGTCATATCATCCTCCGGTGGCTTGAGGGTGCGAACTTGGTCATGGTTTCCAGCGTAAGGGGCCAACCTGTTGAAATGGACGACCCTTGGTTTCCCTCGGGGTGGCTTATGGATTCGGTACACAAGGTCGTTTATCCTTTTCACGATCTTATACGGGCCTTCCAACGAGTTCCGCAACTTTGGTGATAGTCCACGACGACGTTTGGGGTTGTACAGCCAAACCAGGTCATCAACCTTAAATCCTCCAGCGTCGGCCTTGATGTCATAGGTCTTCTTCATTTTATCGCTGGCACTCTGGATGTTCAACGGACTCGTTCGTGGATGTCGTCCATTCTCTGCCGAAGTTTGCTGGCGTAGTCCTCTCCCGCAGTGTCTTGTCCTGGCGGTATCCCAAACTTCAGGTCACAAGGCAGTCGCAGTTCTCGGCCCATTATAATACTAGCAGGAGTTTGACCGGTTGACTCGTGTACTGCGGATCGATAGGCCATCAGGAACAAATGAAGATACTGGTCCCAGTCTCTTTGATGGTCAGAGACAACCTTGGACAAGTGGCGGTTGATCGTCCTGTTCATCCGTTCCACCATTCCATCGGACTGCGGATGTAGGGCCGTGGTTCTTGTCTTGCGGATGTTCAGCAGTAGACATATTTCTTGGAAAGGTTGGATTCGAAATTTCTGCCTTGATCCGAGTGCAGCTCCATTGGAATACCGAATCGACATATCCACTCTTTCACCAAGACGTCGGCGACGGTGATGGCTTCCTGGTTGGGCAGGGGGATAGGCTTCCGCCCACTTACTGAAGTAGTCCATTGCCACAAGGATGTATTTATTCCCGTGGTCGGATACGGGAAACGGGCCGGCGATGTCAATGGCGATTCTCTCGAACGGGCTGCCTACGTTGTACTGACGCATCGGGGCCTTGGGTCGTATTCGAGGGTCCATTGCTAGCAGCGCATACAGCGCACTTCCTGCACCAGTCCTGGACGTCAGCTTGACAATTGGCCCAGTAAAACCGTTGCCTCACTTTCTGCAGGGTCTTCGTCACTCCCAGATGTCCTCCCGGGGACTCCATCATGGATTTCCGCAGCACTTCCTCTCTTCTGTTCCTGGGAACAATTATTTGGCGTCTGTCTTCCCCACCAATATCGGCCTCCAGCACACGTTTCAGGATCCCATTGTCCAGAATAAGAGAGTTCCATTGTGCCCAATAGGACTTAACAGCCGGCGAGTAACCTGCGACTTCCTGCCATGATGGTCTTCGATTGCCCTTCTTCCAGCTGACGACTAAGCCAAGGTCGGGGTCTCTCTCTTGGTCTTTCTGGATCTTGCTGTCATTCCAGTTGTCATCCATTGCCGCGGTTCTACAAAGTGTTGCTTCTTTCTCTTCTGCTCGTCGGCAATGTGAGCAATCATCTGGACATGGTCTTCGCGACAAGGCATCTGCATTCTTATGGCTAGTTCCGGCTCGATGTTCGATCTCGAAATCGAATTCTTGGAGTCTCTCGATCCAACGTGCTACTTGACCCTCAGGATTTTTGAACTGTAAGAGCCATTTGAGAGCTGCATGGTCAGTTCTCAACAGGAATCTTCTTCCATACACGTACTTGTAGAAGTGTTCCCTCCCTTTACAACAGCTAACAGCTCTCGCCTGGTGACACAGTAATTGCGCTCTGGTTTTGCTAAGCGTCTTGCTGAAATAACCAATGACCTTCTCCTGTCCCTCCTGGATCTGAGATAGGACAGCTCATAGTCCCACGTTGCTGGCGTCCGTATCCAAAATGAATTTCCCTTTGGGTAGGGGATAGCTCAGTATAGGTGCGTTGATCAAAGCTCCTTTCAGCTTCCTGAATGAATCTTGACATTCTTCGGACCACTGGAACTTTGTTTGGCCTTCCGTGAGCCTGGTCAGTGGTTTAGCGATGTTGGCGAATCCCAGCACATATCGGCGATAGTATGTGCATAAACCAAGGAAACTTCGAAGTTGGTGAATGTCTTTTGGGATGGGCCAATCCTTAACAGCTTTGATCTTCTGGTCATCCCTGCTACTCCTTCCCCAGAGACAACGTGGCCGAGGTATCGTACTTCTTTTGGAACAGATGGCATTTCTTAGGGCTCAGCTTCAATCCGGAGTTCCTCAGTCGCAGGAATACTTCCTCCAAGTTTTCACGTGGTCCTCAACGATCTGCCGACCACAATTATGTCGTCGAGATACACTAGACACGTGTTCCATGAGAGTCCCTTCAGTACTGTTTCCATCAATCTTTCGAATGTGGCGGGAGCATTACAGAGCCGAATGGCATAACGGTGAACTGCCACAATCCTGAGCCGATGGTAAAGCAGTCTTTTCTCGATCTTCCTGAGCAGTTCTACTTGCCAGTATCCACTCTTCAGATCAAGGGTCGAGAAAATCGTGGAACCAGCCAACGTGTCTAGGGTGTCATCTATTCTCGGGAGAGGGTAACTGTCCTTCTTCGTGACATTATTAAGTTGGCGATAGTCTACACAAAGCGCGTCGATCCATCCTTTTTCTTCACCAGTACGACTGGAGAGGACCAGGGACTGTCAGATGGTTCGATAACTCCTTCTTTTCCCATATCGCTGACTATTTTGTCAGCCTCTTCCTTCTTGGCAGAGGAAGTCTTCTTGCTGATTGCCGGATCGGTCGGGCACCCCAGTATCAATCTTGTGCTGGACCACATTAGTTCGACCCCTTTTCCTTGTCCGGTGTCGAAGATGTCTTGGTACTTTTTGACTAAATCTCTTAGTTTGGGCTGTTGAGCTGGTTTATGTCTTTGGAAGAGATGGCAACTAATTTTTCTAGTTCTGTGGGCAAGTTGTTGGGTTGGCTAATCGTACCTCGTACGCCCCGGATCCAGATGAAACTGACGAGCAGTGCCCAAATTGTTCCTTTCTTTAAGGTCACTGGAAAGTAATTGACATTCATGACCCTTACCGGTACAAATTTTTCAGCCGTAACAGGGTTTCCCTAGGGCAACCCTCGTCAATTTTCTCATCATGAAGTTTGGGCTCGAACATCATCACGTCTCCACTGCTCGCACTCCCGTCAGGCGAGCCTCAGGATGTTTCAGCCCTCTCAGGTACGCTTACATCTTCAGCCAACAGCACACGGATCAACTCTTCACTTCTCCCATGAAGTACCAGCTCTTCTCCGTTGACCGTAGGACGCCGTCTTTGAAATCAATTCAAACCCTCTGGAATTCATGATGTCCATTCCGATGATTGCATCGTCTTCGATGTCGCTCAAGTGCCTGATGTTTCACTTTAGTGCTGCCCAAAATTATTTCAATCGGTAGCTCGCCATATACAGTAGCTGGCTCCCTGTTGCTGTGCGTAGCTTCAAGTTGTCAGTTCAATTCGTTCGGTGTTCTGGCAAAGGAAGGTCCGAAATTGTCCTAGTCGCACCTGTATCTAGCAGCATGGTGCAAGGCTCGTTATTGATGAGACCGTCTACGAAAACACCTCTGTTCTGTCGTTTCAGGATAGCGACATATGCGTTGTTAACCGGGGCTTGCTGGACACAGGCCGACGATTGCCCCTTCTCGTCGACCTTCTTTGGTTTTCCTGCATCGGTCGTGTTTTCGAATGTTGGACATTTGCTACGCACATGTCAATTTTGCCTAATTCCAGCATCTTATCTGTCTTTTCTCAGGCAAAACTTCCTTAATCACTTTCCTTATGGCAGCTTCCCAATTAGCAGGCTCCTGTGAGTCTTCCTCAATCATTCGGACTTTACTCTGGCTTTTGCAAGATTGTTTGCTGCCTCGAATTCCAAAGCGCGTGCCAGTGCGTCTACGAGATGTGTTGGACGAGCTAGTGTCAGCGCTTGTCTTGTTTCTTGGTCACGGAGTCCATCCAAGAATGCCTGAACCGCTAATCGCTCCATTACATTTTCGGTGTGGCTGGATATGCGAGGGCGAACCAAGCGTGCAATGTCAGCTTCGAATTCTTGTAAGGATTCGCCCGATTTCTGGCAGCGATTTTTCAGTTGGGAGTGGTATACGTGTTCCAAATGGGCCTGGCCATATCGTAATTCTAGATGTTTAATCAGCTGATCATAGTCCTCCTGTTCTTGGGCGGTAGAGTTTGTAGAATATTCGTCGCTTCTCCACGTAATGCAAGTGTTAGTGCTACAGCTCTTTCCCTGCATTCCATCCATTTGCTTTGGCCGCTGCTTCAAACTGTCGGCGGTAATTTTCCCATGGAGTTTTCCGTCGAATTGAGGCGGCTTCATGGAAAGCTTCCCTATTTCAGAAATGACCTTGACATCTTTTATACCCTCTTGAACTTTATCCAAGTTCAAACTCAAGTCCAGCATTGCATTTTCGTTAACCATCTCTGTGGAGGCGACTATTAATTCGTTTTTCCAGCTTACTGATCGTTTCCTTTATTTTATCTACCTCCGTGTTCATTTTGCTCCCTCATTTTATCTATCTCTGTCTCAACGGTTCCCATTCTTCCTTCTAGAAAATTCACACCACACAATTCTTTTTAGGCCTTCTGTGTTTTCCAGGAACTTCTCTTCCAGGCTTCTGCATTTTCTTCCAGGCTTCTTGAATTTTCTAGAGTTTCTCTTCCAGATTTCTAGAATTTTCTTGAAGCTTCTCTTCCAGATTTCTAGCATTCTCTTCCAGGCTTCTTGAATTTTCTCGAAGCTTCTCTTCCAGATTTCTGAAGCTTCTCTTCCAGATTTATAGAATTTTCTTGAAGCTTCTCTTCCAGATTTCTAGAATTTTCTTCAAGCTTCTCTTCCAGATTTCTAGCATTTTCTTCCAAAGTCCTCGAATTTTGTTGCAGTTCTTCTTTCACGGATTTAGTAGTTTCTTGAGGTTTATTCATTACCAAACTCAAATCACCTCCGGAACTTGAATAAAAATGTTTGGGTCCTCACCTTCTTGTATAAGTCCTTCTGCAAGTCTTTCCTGGAGTACTTGCTTTTTACCGTTGTTTCCAGTTCCCTTTCCTCCAATTCCTGTTTCAATTCCGCTACCTTCAAGTCCACAAGGCGCACTTTTCTTGAACACATTTTGTCTTTGACGAGGTATCAGTCTGTTACACACGAAAAGTTTATCAGTTTGTTAAAATTCACTTGCGAATTCTTTTCCACGGGCCACCAGTCTATTGTCTGTTTCGAAGAGTGTATCAGTTTATATTCCCGCACAATTGTCCACTTCGAAACCGGGCCACTGTCTATTTTCTGTTTCCGCGAACAGTGTATCAGTTTATATTCCACGCACAATTGTCCACTTCGCGAAAACCGGGCCACTGTCTATTTTCTGTTTCAGCGAACAGTGTATCAGTTTATATTCCCGCACAATTGTCCACTTCGCGAAAACGGGCCACTGTCTATTTTGGGGTACAAAAGGTCTATCAATTTATTTTCTGACTATCCACTCCACGATCACTTGTTTATTTTCAAAATCTCACTTCCGACACCAATTGTAGCGTAAATAAACTTAACTTGGTTTAACTAATTTATTTAACATTTAATCTACAACAATTTATATTACTACGCCACTGTATGCTCGATGGTATGGGCTCGTTCGGACTGTTTACTCCCTCTTGAGGGCTGTCTATTTATCTCCGATACAGCATTCTCGATGTTTCGAATTCGGACGGTTGGCGACGGCATGTTCCAATTGTTTCCAATATTGACCGTTGTTTTTCGCGGCAGAACGACTGGACTGTTCTCGAACATCTCCGGGGATGATCTCATCGCTGTCGACGGCAACACGCGAGGCGACAGGTCCGGCCTAGGTTCGTTACATACGGAAAGCGCCCCCTACAGTTCGAACCAAAGAACTATATCGCGTATGTTGGTTATGGAAATGGTATATTGTGTGTCCCGATCTAAAACGTGGGGAAATGACCTGCATTCAATTCTGATCACCCAGTGAAGAGATACAGGGTGATACTTTGTTGAGCCCGATATCGGGACTAACAAGGTTACTCCGGGCTAAACTGCGTCTCGTTCATATGCTTCACGGGATTCACAATGACCGTGTACATCTCTATATATATATATATGTGTGTGTATATATATGTATATATGTGTGTATATGTGTATATTGTATATGTTTTTTTTATATATTATGTATGTTTTTTTTATATATTATGTATATGTTTTTCTTATATATTACGTATATGTTTTTTATATTGTCTTGACTTTGAGAAATTGACGTGTATTGGCCTGCACCAAAATGTATTTTATGAATTGTAAGTTTATTTATGTATATATTTCCCATAGTTCTGCTATGTGGCGTTGCATGCTCAAGTATTATAGTATTATTTTGTTGTTTCTTATCCTACCACTTTGTCAATAAGAGTTACCATTCTTCAGACAATAAAGTAATTTTGATTTGATTTGATATTAAGGTCCATAGAATTAAGAACACACCAATCATAAAATTTGGATATATTTTCCTCTAAAAGTGTAATATCATTTGTAGAGGCGATGGATTTAAATATTTTCATATCATCGGCAAAGATGAGGAACATACAATTTTGTATAACTGTACCGACATCATTAACGAATAAATCAAAAAGTATAGGTCCACAGTGAGACCCCAGGGGAACACCTGAGGATCCAGTAATAGCGGATGAAGTACAGTTTCCAATTTTTACAATATGGCTTCTACATGATAGAAAATTCTGAATCCATTGCAATATTGATCCATGAAAGCCTAGAGAGGACAGTTTGGCATTGAATAATTGATGATCGACTCTGTCGAACACATTAGAAAAGTCAGTATAAATAGAGTCGACTTGTAATCTGTTTTCCATAGCACTCAAAATATAGGTTTCATATACAAGAAGGTTTGAGATAGTTGATCTGTTAGTGACAAAACCATGTTGTTGTGGAATTATGAGACTATTGCACTCCCAAAACATTTGTTTTGTTACCAGATAATCCAATAGTTTGGGTATTTCTGATTGGGTACAAATCGCTCTATAATTTTCAATATTCTCTCTAGCCCCTGCTTTATATATTGGTTTAAGAAAGCTCTGTTTCCAAAAAATCGGGAACAATTCCAAAATTCAGGGATAGATTGAAGATGTGAGTAAGAGGAGTTGCCAATGTATAAATACAATTCTTTAAAAATACAGAAGGGACACAGTCTGGACCATAAAAAACCTGGATGGTAAGAAGTTGACTCTATCAATGACATCAGTGACATTAATATTACATTTACCGAAATTGATTGATACATCAAAATTATAGTCAGGAATCAGCACATTGTCATGTGAAGTGAAGAAATGGTTGGCAAAGAGACCTACAATACCATCTAGAGAGTTTTCATATTGGTTATTAAAGTGCATCGAGCTAGGTAGATCATAATTATTACGTTTATCATTGATAAACCTCCAGAATGATTTAGGATTCAGATATATGTTGTTTTCAGTATTTCTTATGTAATGTTTGTAACAAGCTTCGCAGAGTTGTTTACATTTGTGGCGAACCCCAGAGAAAACTCTATAATCATCATAGTTACCCGACTGCTTAAATTTTCTGTGGAGTTCAGTCTTCTCCCGCACAAGGTGTTTCAATTCTGGGCTGAACCAGATAGGAAAATGCGATTTTTTAAACAATTTAAGAGGAAAATAAGAGTTAATTGCTTCGTAGATCACACAGTAAAATATGTTGTTGGCTTCATTCACATCCAACATTTTCAGTTGATTCCAGTTGAAATCAGCGAAAAAATTGTTAATTGCTAGGTAATCAGCATTTTTAAAATCATAATAATATTCACTAAAGGAAAGGCTATTCTCCATTTGACCACTACAGCCAACAACAATAGGTTCGTGATGGATACTACTACGAAACAATGTATCTTCTGCCTTTTAAACACTCAGTTTGGGAATATTCGAAAAAACTAAATCTAGCAACCTGTTTCTACTATTCAGGATAAAATTACACTGATACATATGTAAATAACCAAACGTATTGGCAAGTTGAGAAGCTTTTGGATTATTTGAATTACTGACATCAACACCTAAGGTATCATTAATCCATACAGCATCAGCAACATTATAATCGCCACATATAATGCATTTTTTTTTGTGGATACATCACTAAGGACTCTACTGACTCACAATGGATTTTAAATAATAGGATATCTGAGGTAGGAGGGATATAACACCCACCAAAAATATAGGGTGAATGTTTTAAATGAACTTGAACAAACAGATGTCTGAATCTCTGTCCTTTCGAAAGATATCATAATCAGTCAAACTGAGTTCTGAATTAAGGAAATCTTTCGTGAGCCACGTTTCTACCAAAACAATAATATCATAAGAACAAAATGCTACAGATTGTTGAAAATCAATTAACTTATTCTGCATGCCTCCTACATTTTGAAAATAAATCAAAAGATCAATAATTGTTGATGGGTGACTACCAGTTCTTACAAGTTTTTTGCTTTAGAAACAATTTGAGAAACACCACTTGAGTTGTTCCCTTAGTAGGTTCAAGTGTTGTCTCTGTTGACTAGTCAAGTCTGATGAGATTTTCAATCGGGGATAATCGGAACTGGCAATCTTGTCTTTATTTTTCAGTATTGCCAAAACGGAATAAGAGTCATTCAAAACTAATTTTAGCGGACTTGAACATTTTTACCACTAACACTAGTTTTCTTCCCAATACGAAATACTTTCTTGACACAGTTCTCTGGTACTATGTCCTTGAACAGTTGACAAATTTTCCTCTTATCATCATCAGGGTTGTTGCCATTATAAGGAAAATTATAAACCATCAAATTAGCTGATCTTCTTTTCCTCTCCTCAGCTTCAAGTAAGAAAGTCTCGCAATCTGATAAACTTGGTACAAGAGAGCCGACAGTTCCACTATTGTTAGGTTGATTTGGAACTGTGATATTTAAGTCTGTGATACCTAAGTTTGTGATATTTTAGTATTAACTTTATTTATGTACTGTCCGTGACGTGGAAAACCCACGTGAAGATAGAGGAAGAAGCAGCTGCATGGTACGCCGCCTATGCTTGACGCTATGTCGACAAGATTGTCCCAAGCATAGGAGGGCGAGGGGGGGTTTTGTCGGAGTTGCGCCCGACACTACCTGAGCTGATAGACACACGGCCCAGGTGCCAAGCGGTTTCCCCCCTCAGAACGAAAAAAAAAGGTTGATTTGTGGAAATTGGACCATTAGACTCGATCTGATGTTCTAATTTTGAAAGTCTTTGGTTCAGGGCTTCATTCAATTCGAGCAGTTGTTCTATTTTTAATAATCTCTGTTCAATCAGCTTATTAGAATCTATAACTTGTTCAATTTTCAGTATCCTTTGTTCCAAAGTTATGAATTTCCGATTGAAATTTGAGGATTGGTCCTGAATTTCTTGCTCAATATTCTTAAGCCTTTGGGTAATTTGTGGAATATTATTAACTCTGCAGATTGGACAGTGGAATGACATTATTCTTAGAAAAATCGAATTAAACGGTTTTCTTCACATAAAGGATTCAATATAAAATTGAACCAGAAAATGGTAGATCTCAGGTGAAAAACAACTACTTTCCTGGCAAATACCACGCAGAACGTTGAATGATATTCACCTGAAAATCCATGCATACTTCCATATAATATCAATGGACATTGAATGCAAATGTTTCTTTCTGATAAGCTCGATTATGTTTAATTTATGTCGTGTTCACCTAACAATCCGATACCGGTTTCAGGCTTCTTGGCCCTCATCAGTCTGAGTAGTCAACCAGCCAAAGGTCCAAAGAACTCTGGCTGAAGTGAGACACAACGTAAACAAACCATCATCGAGCTATATGAAAGAAAGTGCCATGTGAAGTGGAATGAATAGAAAAATCGAATTAAACGGTAAAGAAACACTCCGAAAATCTCCCACCTCGATAGGTTTCTAAATAAAAGATTCCTTCTCAGTAGGAGTGGCAAGCCCGTCTAGCATATAGTGAAAGATAAGTGCCATGTGAAGTGGAATGAATAGAAAAATCGAATTAAACGGTTTTCTTCACATAAAGGATTCAATATAAAATTGAACCAGAAAATGAGGGCCAAGAAGCCTGAAACCGGTATGCGGATTGTTAGGTGAACACGACATAAATTAAACATAATCGAGATTATCAGAAAGAAACATTTGCATTCAATGTCCATTGATATTATATGGAAGTATGCATGGATTTTCAGGTGAATATCATTCAACGTTCTGCGTGGTATTTGCCAGGAAAGTAGTTGTTTTTCACCTGAGATCTACCATTTCTGGTTCAATTTTATATTGAATCCTTTATGTGAAGAAAACCGTTTAATTCGATTTTTCTATTCATTCCACTTCACATGGCACTTATCTTTCACGATATGCTAGACGGACTTGCCACTCCTACTGAGAAGGAATCTTTATTTAGAAACCTATCGAGGTGGGAGATTTTCGAGTGTTTCTTTCTGTCACTAGGTACCGCCAGTTAAAGTTTATCTTTCCGCGGACCTATAGGTGTTACAAGCTCGATGATGGTTTGTTTACGTTGGTCTCACTTCAGCCAGAGTTCTTTGGACCTTTGGCTGGTTGACTACTCGCTACTGATGAGGGCCAAGAAGCCTGAAACCGTATGCGGATTGTTAGGTGAACACGACATAATTGTGGTATTTGCCAGGAAAGTAGTTGTTTTTCACCTGAGATCTGGAAATGCATGGATTTTCAGGTGAATATCATTCAACGTTCTGCGTGGTATTTGCCAGGAAAGTAGTTGTTTTTCACCTGAGATCTACCATTTTCTGGTTCAATTTTATATTGAATCCTTTATGTGAAGAAAACCGTTTAATTCGATTTTTCTATTCATTCCACTTCACATGGCACTTATCTTTCACGACATTATTCTTGTTGTAATTATCACAGCCCGGACTTTATGTGTCTAATTTTTAATATATCACGATAATAAGGCTCTATCATCATAATAGAAAAATTCGAAAAGTGACTCAACAAAATTCCGAGCACTGCTTGATAAGCCCAAATGATTCCGGGAAAAGTTCGCATAAACATAACGCATGCGTCATTTCGTCCCCATTTATTTTTATAGCCCCCTTTTCTAGTTTCACTCGCGTAAACAAATATAAGCGTGTTAACATGACATACGCACACATGTTTGATTTTTATCAGAGGGTTGTCTATTAATTTACCCCCTTGTTGATCACACTTCCCGCATGGTTATCGGAAACGATTTAGGCGGGTAGTTCGCCACTATTTGGGCCCGAGTTAAGAAACTTGGTGGTAATTTTTCAAGATCCATTAATCAACATGTGTACCTTGCAGATGAAAACTACATTAATCATATTGAAATTAATGATTTGCTTCAATAGCTAATTTTTTTTCAACGAACAATAAAATTGATTAATTACAATGCAGTTATTTTCAACTTGCAATTGATATACGATGTATTTTTATATATAAATATTTTCAGAAATTCACATTTAATTCATGATTTTGCTAGTCTCTTTGATTTATATCCATGTCACTTGCAAAATACATAGATAGTGTAATCAGCAAAAAATCAATTGTAGAAATAAAATGTATTCTAGTACTGAACCTTGCAGAACCCCACAAATCATGTTCTTCGATGAACTTCTCACAATAATTTTCCAATATCTCACCTACAAATTGCCTTCCTCAATGGGGCCACAAAATCCTCCCTCAGCAGGCGAAACTGAACATCCAAATAGTGATCTACATCTCTATACGGGCCCTCAGTAACGTTTGGTCTTAGAAAAGGAGATTTCGGGTTAGTGACTTCCAACGGACTCGGATATACACTGATTTCCCGAAAGTCGTCTGGAGGCTCCATATCTTCATTATCTACACCTTGAGGTCGTAACTCCTTTTTCCTTTCAACTTCTTTCGACGTTTTTTCCACCCTATAATTTAATAAATGACATTATTATAAGGTGAAGTTTGTAATAAAGTTTGCTTACAGGTCGAACAAGTTTTCTATGTCGTTCTTTATGTTGTCAGAAATATGTATGGAATGAGTAGTCTCGATTATGGGTATATTTAATTTGACCGCCTTCAGTAGCTTCACCATGACCTCGCAGGACGAGGTGGGGATCAGGTCATGGAGATTACGAGCAAGTGAAATAATGTTGTTCCAGAATTCATCTGTATCTTTCCAGAAACAGGAGTTGAATCTCTTTTCTCGCTCGTTCTATAAAAAAACGCAATTAAAAAATCTTGTTGGTGTTATCCAAAGGATAGGTATATACAATGTGTAGTCTAACATTTTGCACAACTGCTAACAGTTGATGGTCCATAAAAAAAAATTCCTTTGAAATTTGTAATCTTTAATAAGCCAGAAAAAAAAAATATAAAAAAGTATTAGCTACGAAAACTTAGTGGTTCCTAAAATTTAGACAAATTTAACTATTTTTTTTTTTCATTTTTTACCACTCTCATTTATTATTAAATAGCATTTGTCATTCACGAGTGTGCAAGGTTAGATTACACCCTGTATATATATATATATATATATATATATATTTTTGAAGTTTTCTTGGGTTTCAGATTCGATTGTATTAAAATGCGAAGAACATTACATTTATTTAAACGTTTCGCCCTCGTTCGGGGGCAATTTATTAAAAACATTAAAAACATTTGAATCTGAAAATAAGATATTGGTTTGGATAACATCATATGTAGAAAGTTAGGTTGTGTCTAAAAATAACTTTAATTACCTTTTGGGTTGCGTACCTTGGTTTTACTATGCTTGTGTTTTGTAACCAACATTAGTTGGCTTTCGGGGCGGTGTTAGATTTTGTTGTACCATTGTTTTAACAGAAACCTTTCAATATTTTGTGGTTTGTTGTTTTGTCAATTGTCATTAAAAGCGCCTGAACGACGTAGTGTGGAACTATTTATAGTTCTTTTGTTTGTTGTTGGTAGGCCCGTGGTGCTCTCCGCTGGGATGGTGTAGTGTACGAGTGTGGGGGTGATATGGGTGAATTGAATAATGATTTGTTTCAGCTGGGATTTATTTATTTGTTTTTAAATTAGAGTGTGGTATATTTGGCTCAAATTGTTTATGTCTGTGCAGTTGTTCATGGCTTGTTTGTTTTGTTTTATATGTATCATTTCTTTGAATGTTCTTTTATCTTTGTTTTTCTCGTATGTTAGTACTTTTATGTTATTGAAATTGGGGTTATGGTTTTCTGTAATAATGTGTTTGTTGAGAGCGGTACTTGCTTGTTTAGCATATTTGTGGCCATTTATTCTATTACATAATAGTTGTGAGGTCATTCCGATATAGACTTTATCACAATCATTACACGGGATGCTATATACTAGGTTTGATTTTTTCATTATGGGGTCTTGGCTTTTTAATGGGGTGTATAATTTTTTCAAAACGTTGAATGATTTAAAACTTGTGGATATGTTGTGTTTGTTTAGGATGTTTTTTATATTATCCGATAGTTCCGGAATGTAGGGAATTGTGGTGTATGTTGTTGGTTTCTCAGATTTTTGTTTTGATTTTGTTTTGTTATAGAATTTGTGTGTGCGTTCTTTGATTATTCTGTTTATCTTGTTAATTGGGTAGTTGTTATTAGTAAGCGTTTTTCTAACTTTATCTAAGGCCTTTTCTCTCAGTGATGGGCTGCTCAGAATAATTGCTCTATCTGTTATGCTTGTAATAACACTTTTTTTGTGGCACATGGGGTGGTTAGAATTATAGTTCAGATATCGTCCTGACCAAGTCGATTTTGTGTACCATTGTGTTTTAATTTTATTATGTTCGTTGAATAGTGTGAGGTCAAGAAAATTGATTGTATTGTTTTTTTCTGTTTCAATGGTAAATTGTAACTTGGTATGAAATGTATTATATGCATTATGGAGTTCGTCGATTTTATTAAGGGGTATGGCTGTAATACAGTCATCAATGTATCGTTTATAGAACGGTAAGTCAAAACTTAAATTATTAATCACGGTTTCTTCTAGATCTTCCATTAATCAGTTGTGCCACTGTGCTCGATATTGGGGAACCCATTGCACATCCATTAGTTTGTTGGTAGAATTCATCTTTGTATTGGAAGTAGTTAGTGGATAGTGTGTGTTCTATTGCTGTTATAAATTCTTTTTTTGAGAGTGGAGTGTGTTCTTCTAAACTGTGCCATTTTTTATTTATAATCTTTTCGACTAGGTCATTCGGGATGTTTGTATATAGTGATATGACGTCCAGTGATACTAGGATATAATTGTCTGGAATACTAACAGTGTCAATAAATTCTTTAAAGGTGAACGAGTCTTTTATGTAGTAGTTGTTTTGTCCTATTATTTTAGACATACTATTGGCTAGGAATTTGGATAAATTATAAAATGGTGACTGAATACTTGATACTATTGGTCTAAGAGGTCGATTATCTTTGTGTAGTTTTGGTTGCCCGTAGATTTTTGGAGATGTTGCGTTGTGGATTATTAGTTGGTTTACCATTGTATCTGAAATAAAAAAAATTCTATGCCATTTCTTTACTAGGGTATTGTTTTGAATCTGGTATTTAGTTGTAGGGTTTTGGCGAAGTTTTTTGTATGTGTTTTTGTCTTGGTAACCCAAAAGGTAATTAAAGTTATTTTTAGACACAACCTAACTTTCTACATATGATGTTATCCAAACCAATATCTTATTTTCAGATTCAAATGTTTTTAATGTTTTTAATAAATTTTACTGAAGATGCCCCGAAACGAGGGCGAAACGTTTAAATAAATGTAATGTTCTTCGCATTTTAATACAATCGAATCTGAAACCCAAGAAATCTTCAAAAATACAATCACCAAGATTCAAGAACCCACTATACCCAATATATATATATATATATATATATATATATATATATATATATATATATATATATATACAGTGTCCGCCAAAAAAAAATGTACCATATGGGAAAAAAGTTTCATTATTGGAGTATTGGAAAAAATATTCTGGAGAAAAGTTTGTGCATGTCCGATTACCTAAAAATCGATTTTGACACATGTCACGTGATCGCTAGCTTGGCGGAAAATTGAAAAAAAATGCTATGAAAAGTGGGGTAAGATGTCAAAGAAGATATCAAAAAAAGTTACTTAGAATTCAATTTTATGCACATAAATGAAGTTTCAAGAGATAATTCGAAAAAAAAAATTAATAGCTATTTTTTTGAATATTTTCCCATCTATTTAAAAATATCAATTTTTTTTTTGAATAGCTTGACTATACTGAAACATTTGCATTTCAATGATAATGACAGAACTTTTTCATTTTCTCCTCACTAGAGGGCACTATATTTAAAAAATAGGATTTTGTCAGAACCCTTGCTGTTACATCGGTTCGTATCTAACAATTATATCAGAATTCCACGACAATTGTGATGACATGACACTCCAAAAACATGGTGTTTTCCAGATTATAATCAAGTTCCGATGATAATCGTGGATGAGCGTTTCACTTCGCACATAAACATGTAAATTATAAGTCTCTTGAATTTGACTCACTATTTCATTCTGAATATTTTCACAATTTTTTTGGCAAATATAAACATCGAAAATAAACCATACTGAAATGAAATCAGGTTCATTCAGTGATCTACATCGGTGTCCGTGAACATATTCCTCAATTATGTCACAAAATTCACTTTCCAAAATACATTTCGTGTGCTTTTCAAACAAATACCTACCTACCTACTTATTTATCACATCAGGATTCTATAATAGAAGAGCATAGTAAAATTCCTTCTTTTCCACAAAATCAAAATGTAGTACACCAAACATGCTTCCTTGAGTATGAAATGCACCAGAACATGAAATTTTGATCTCTTGAAAATAGTCAGTGTTTCAAGTATTGCATCAAAATTTCACTCATATTCCACAAGATAGCCATGGATTTCATTTGACAGAAAATACGTAAACTTATTGCAACAAAAGTCTAAGTAAGAACTCCATATTTATACATAGTGACGTTGATAATACCAGCAAGTTTTTGGTTGATTATGTCGAAGTTAAGTCAGCAAGAAAAGATCGAAATTGTTTTGATTTTGGGAGAAAATTACAAAAGCTATAGAGAAGCCGCAGCAATTTTCAACGAAGGCATACCAATAAAATTATTTCACATGTAACTGTTGGAAGAATTATTTCCAAGTTAAAAAATACTCGGTTCGTGGAAAACTTATTCAGAAAACAACATAAGCACTGGGTTACTGCTGGGGAAACAGAGTTTGAAGTTATACAGAGTGTAGTTGAAACTCCAAGGACATCAATTAGTAAATTGTCTGGGAATTTGGGTTCATCTTCAACTTCTATCCGAAGATTGCTAAAAAAAAACAAATTCAAGCCTTATAAACCAAAATGTATTCACACACTTAAGGAGAGAGACTATGATCCACGCTTGTATTTTTCCTTTTGGCTGCAGGGACAAATTGAAGAAAATATATCATTTACGAAATTTATTTTATTTAGTGATGAGTCAACTTTCATTTCAAATGGTGTTGTTTCATCTCAAAATTGTAGATGGTGGTCGGATGAGAATCCACATTTTGCAGTAGAAGCCCGTGATCAATATTCATTTAAAGTGAATGTTTGGTGCGGGATTTTTAATGACAGAATAATTGGACTATTTTTCTTTCGTCGGAATTTGAATGCTGAAACGTACTTGGATTTTTTGAGGAACAATTTCTACAATGAATTAGACAATTTCACGTTAGAAGAAAGGCGATAAATGTATTTCCAACATCCATAGTACTTTGGCAGTAAGGAATTGGCTGGACACCACTTTTCCTGGAAAGTGGATAGGTAGGTTTTCAGAAATTCCTTGGCCGCCACGTTCACCTGACCTGACCCCATGTGACTTTTTCTTGTGGAGCTATTTAAAAAATACTGTATACAAATTTAGACCTTTTCGAAATATTGAGCACTTGGAAGAAACTATCCGTCATTGTGCAGCAGAAATTTCTCCAAATTTTTTGTTGAACGTTCGAAAAGAGATATACCATAAAACGATTTTATGTATAGAAAGAGAAGGAAGGCATATTGAGATATGAATTGTTATTATATAGAAATAGTTGAAAATATGTTGTTTTGTTTATAGAATATTTGAATTACTTGATTGAATAAAAAAACCTGTTCTGTAGAATGTCTTTTCAGGACCACATCTCATCATTTTGAATTGAGTTATACATTTATATTTGACACCAATAATTAGCCATCGATCGATCAATGCTGAAAAAACTATGAAAATATTCAGAATTTCTATTTTAGATTAATAGTGCGATAAATTAAATAGTTTTCCAGTTTATGTACGAAGTGAAATGTTCATGCACAATTATCATCGAAACTTGATTATAATCTAGAAAACACGATGTTTTTAAAGTGTCATGTCATCACAATGGTAGTGGAATTCTGATATAACTGTTAGATACGAACCGATGTAACAGCAAGGGTTCTGACAAAATCCAATTTTTTTAATATAGTGCCCTCTGGCGAGGAGAAAATGAGAAAGTTATGTCATTATCATTGAAATGCAAATGTTTCAGTATAGTCAAGCTATTCATAAGAAACAAATTTAATATTTTTAAATAGATGGGAAAATATTCAAAAAAAAATTGCTATTTCCAATTTCTTCGAATTATCTCTTGAAGCTTATGTGCAGACAATTGAATTCTAGTAACTTTTTCAAATAACTTTTTTTGATATCTTGCCATCTTACCCCACTTTTCATTTGCCTTTACATAGCAATTTTTTTCAATTTGCCGCCCTACTAGCGATCACGTGACATGTGTCAAAATCGATTTTTAGGTAATCGGACATGCACAAACTTTTCCCCAGAATATTTTTTCCAACACTCCAATAATAAACTTTTTTCCCATATTGTACATACTTTTTGGCGGACACTGTATATATACATATATATATATATATATAAATTACACAAAGACCCTGTCTTTATGAGCTTTTACTGGATTAACAAATATTATAATTCACTGGCACTCACCTGGATCGCGATAGTAGAGACAAATTTGATAACATTATCTGAGAAAGGGCTCCTTAAAGCAGACTCGAAGAGTTGTATCTTCGAAGACTGAAAACTGCATTCGCATACCCTACACAACAGCTGAAGGATCAAAACGATAATATCATTGGACATATCTCTGCTTTCGAGCAGTTCCTTGTAGCCTCTCTTGTCGTTGTTCAGAGTGAATATGATTTCTTCGAGATCATCTTTCTTCAATAAATCTTGAAGGTATCTGAACCCCATTTGCCTAATCTTTCTCTGATTCGATTGGTCATTATTTGGAGGCCTGTTTTCTCTACTATCCCCTCTCTGATGATTTTGGCCCCTACTGTAGTTGTTAGGTTGGTTATTGTTTCTAAAGGGCCTGTGACCTCTATCGTTCTCCCTTCTATAGTTGTTTGGATTTTCCGTGTTTGAGCTTTCGTTTCTTGGATGAGGACTGCGACCCCTTGGAAGCCAGCCTTCGTTGTGTCCCAGATTCTCTTCTCGTTGGGTTCTCCAATTACCTGATGAAAAAAATGTACACAATTTATTTACAAGCCAATTTACAAAAATTTAGAAAGAATTTTGTATGTAGATGATTCCTAATAAAAATATAGAAGAGGTCATAATAACAAACAGTAATTTTAATTTGTTACTAAAACTACAAATATTATATCCTTTTGACAGTTTTTTTAAATGCATAACTTGGGCATTGAAAAAGTTAAGTTGTTTGGAAAATTAATTTGCTGTTCTTGATATTTTCTTTTTCTTTGGTTCTTGCTGATCATGGTTGGATGATGAGGAAGTTGGAGATTTTAGTGTTCCTATTCAAATTCAATTGGAGCTTGACAAGAGACTCTTCCATGCCATTCAAACTCAGATGTGGTTCTCCGAATTAATTCTAGCATCTTCTGAACTTGAGATTGAATATAACTGCGGAGTAGTGAATAATATTTGACTATGAATATTCTACTGCCTTTTCTACTTGTAGGTCATTACAATATATGTAATAATAAAATGTATTCAGTGAGAACATCAAAGATGATATAGAATACAAATAAATAAAACAATACAGTAGGCACAACAAAAAGAATAAAACAATAAATATTGCAAAATATAAAGCATTGTCTGCTTTCTGAAATTTATACTGAAACATATTTCAAAGGAGTTGAAGAAATATAATTTCTCTATGATGTTTTACACCTTTGTGAGACACATGCCATCTCCAAATGTTACCTTTTTTCTCGAAGCAGTGACGACAACAATGCATTATTTGCAGACGATATGGCATGGAAAAAATGTCTATATTCTAAAAACTATCATATCCCAAGTTCTACATGATGTCATATTTTGATGTAGTTTAAACTCTCTCTGCTTCAATAAAAAGAAAACAAATATTTTATCTTTGAAGTGTGAATCATTAAACCCAAGTACCAAATTCCAGGGTACACATTGATAATAAATTGAGATTTGATGACCATATCACCTCACACATACCTGATTATTTCTTATGGGGTTATTTAAATAGACCAGACAATATTACAGATTTAAAAGTTAGGATAACGAAAGAAATTAACAACATAACCCCTGAGGTCCTACAAAATGTTGTACGAGAATTCCAAGACCGACTTGCTTATTGTCAAGAAGTAAATGGTGGTCATTTTGAACATTTAATTGAATTATAAAATAAATTGAAAAATAGTTCCTAAACATTATGTGACATTATTTACTTCATTCTACGTAAAGTATCAAAATTTTACATTTTCAAAATAAATTTTCTCAGTTATGATTGCACCAAATTTGAAAAACTTAATATTGCTGAACAGAGAATGAAAATCCCTTTCAAACGACCCCCCTTCTCATTTAAAATTTTTGAGGGAGTGCTCATAATTCAGAGGGGGTGCAAGAAGGGGGTAATATTTTCATACTGTAAATTGTCAAATTGACAATAGAAATCGACCTGTTTCAGGTTTTTTAAACAAATACATAATAATGCTAAAAATGAATTTATTCCATACCTATGGACCGCCATGTAGATTGATTAGACTTGTAGACCTCAGTTAAGATGTCTAAAAACCCTGGTGAATGAACTGATTCAATATTGTTTAGAGTTTCGAGGGGACACCACCTGTTACTTCAACAGAGCTTCTCTCTGTGGTAGGTGACGCCGTCCAAAAATGTTTGTCTACATTCTCGCTTAATGTCGGAACTTAATTTCTGACATCTGCAGCATCTTATATGAAATTATTTTCAGTGTTTTGTAGGTATCTAGGTTTTAGATCTCTTTGATTTGAAATCTTGCTTAGCATATTCCTGAGTTTGTTCTTTAAAAAATCACTCGTTCATCAGTTCATTAGTGCGTGGGGAATTGTTTATTTTCAGGTAGTGTGTAAGGATGGATACTTTTTGTAGAATGGGCCACATTTGTATTTTGTGTGGACAGTATAAAGCCGCATATTCGAATTTTCGCCTGTATTCAGTACCAAAAGCAAATACAAATCTTGACGAATTGACTAATAATGATATTTTCATAGTTCATCATATTGTATGCATTGAATTTTATATCTTCTGCAATTTAATGACAATTTCAATTCCAATTCTCCGTCTGTCAAAATGCAGTTAACCTCAAATTTAAATGGTACAAAATACGAAAAACAACACGACAGTGCTTTCTTTGTGCAATGTTCGGGGGCTTCTAATTCTAGCTTTGCTATTGGTGAAGTTTGACAGATGTCTCTTTTCAACCAATAGCAAATCTCTAATTAGAACCTGCGAACGGTTCGCCTCAAAAAGAAATATGAGGAAATAAATATACCCTGTTACTGAATTGAAACTAAAACGAAATTGGCGCCATTTGACACGCTAGTAATCTCTATTATCAAGTAGGCCAAGTGTCGCCAAGTCGATCCCAAATTTTTACAAGTATAAGTGCAAGCACCAGGGTTTTTAGACATCTTAACCTCAGTAAGGCTTTCAATTGTGTTTGTCATAATATTTTTTCACTATTGTCATGTATGCCGATAATGTGTTACTGATCAACTGAAACTCAGTCTTGCACACTGTTGAATACATTAAAGATGAGATGGAAAATACAGCAGTTCGATGGTGTAACTTCTAGAATGCCGATAGACTTTCTATCCATTTTAAGTAATTAGTATCTTAAAAATGGCACGTCTATCGGCGTCAAAATTCAAAAGTGTAAAAATACACAAAATGTTTTTTTTTAATGTTTCTATAACGAATAACATCAAAAATTCTAGGCTATTACCTCATAATTACAAAAATCTGTCTGTGTCACAGCACGAACGATTTCGGATTTCCCTGTGTCCTTCAACGTGTTAATATTTTATATATACACACTGTCTTCACACCATGAACTGCAAGAAATTATTTTTTTTATACTTATATAACTCATACAATAAATATTTTTCCGCCTACCTCTATCCAAAATATACATTTTCTGGCCTCATTGTAGGGAGCAAAGTCGTACTTTTCCTCCCTAGAGAGGAAAAGTACTTTTCCTCCCTAGAGAGGAAAAGTACTTTTCCTCCCTAGGGAGAAAAAGTAAAAGTGACGTCATGGTACGTCATCAATAAAATAACTTATACGGCATTGACGACCTAAACTATATTCTATTATATAAGTATACATTTTACCGTTTATTTATAGAACACCCTGTATTTTGCAAAATGGTAGAAATCAGTAAATTTTAATTTAACGATTTTTACATAAATTATTTGACTTCAATTCATAGATTCATCCGGTTTTGAATTTAGGACAGAAATATTATAGCATGCTATGGTCGATTGACAGATTAACAGTTTTGCGCTATAATATATCTACAAAATATAAAATAATATTTAATATAATATCGCTGAAGGGTATGTGAAGCAATCTCTTGCAAAAAAGCGAAAAATTTCGAAACAAATTATAGGAGTCACTGAAGTTAATGAAATTGATTGTAATCAGCCAACTACAAGTACTTCCGGGGGATACCAGCTGTATAATAATGTTCTTAATAAAATATCACGAAAACTGCGTTGGCTCCAGCTCTCACTTCTAGTGGTATTCAAATAACCACTGCTCAAAACTTCACGTTTAACATTAGTATAAAAATTACTCTACCACAAATTAAAAATATGTAGGATGCAAGAATGAAAATAACGTGCCTATAAGTTATACTGTACCTACTTCTTATTTTTAGTTCTTTAATAAATGTTGTTTGTTAGTTTCATAAATAAATTATTTAAAAATGACTTGTTATTTGAGGGAGGCGGGGATAAAGTGCCTTTTCCTCCCTTGAATGATTACTGCCCTCCACTACGCGTCGGGCAGTAAACTTCATCCTCGGGAGGAAAAGTAGCACTTTCCTCCCTTGTTATACAAATAGCTATATTTATCTACCTATATGTAGTAGGTATATAAGTATCTACAGCGCTTCTAAAAAATTCTTGTTAGATAAGTACTTATTCCTTATATCTACATCGCAATTTTTATTTTGTTAGCCAATCACCATTGACTCCTGAGGAGTGAAATAGTTCATTTCGAAAGTTTTTTTGTAGATGCAAATTTGCAACTTTACTGTGAATATTCTAAAGGAAATGTTTTTCTTTGCATTTATTGTCATGTGAAAACTTATAGGCCGTGAAATTTACACCAAAACTAGGTATGTCACCCTGACTAAATTCAAATTTCAAATTATTTATTTGCCCAGGCAGAAACAATTGGTTTCGTGCACGTTTGACAGATGGTTGACATTGGAGGTAAAACAACCTTACTTTTCCGATTTGTTTATGTTGGAGAATTGAACATTTTTACCTATTTCAAAAAGAATTCAGTAGTTGGATTACATGTGTTATTGTTTAATTCGTAGATGATCATGCCTTCATATTGTTCTGTTGTGAAATGCAACAAAAATGCATCAAAAGACGGCCGAATACGATTTTTTAGGTAAATTGTACATGTTTGTATTTTTGACCCTGTTATCAGAATTCCATCTGCTGTTGTAAGAAATAGAAAACATTGTGAAATCTCCCAGAGAAGGCAAGCAGCCTGGATACATGCCATCAAACGAAAAGACTGGTCTGATAAGTTAACGAAATATGGTAGAGTTTGTTCCAGACATTTTCACTCTGGTAAAGGAAATATGTTGAATCTATTTAATTTATTTATAATATATTTCAGTGAGTCATGAAGAGATAGCCACCATAAAAATAATATTTAATTTGGCACATTTTAATAAACACGACTTCCCAATATTGTAGGAGAGCCAGCTTCCTTGAGGGAAGAAACTCATCCGATTGGGTACCATCCATTAATATGGGATATGATAGCCATGTATGTGATAGATATAAAAGATTACAGGTATTTCATATGGATAAATTTGATATGGTGGCCTGCTGAGGATTTGCTAACCCAAGTATGGAATTTTTCTTTGCATTTTTTTAAGGATGGATTTTGAACGAAGTTCCTTCACGCTGCTTGTGATAGGTGTTGACTGGTAGAAATCGTCACGTAAGAAAAAGCGTTGTGCCCCCTCATTAGGGTATGTTGTACCAATGTATCCAATAAGCTGGGTGCCGAATGAAGTCCAAAGAAGGAATTTATTTGATGAAGTATATTTTCACATTCTAACTTGAAATTCATTGTAGAATATTTGGCTTGCCTTTTTTATGAAATAAATAATTCAACCATTATTTCAATAATTATATATATATATATACATACACAGTCATCGCACACAACATGCCATCGATATTCAATAATTATATTATACAATAAAGAAATCATATTTCCCAAGTACAATGATCACCAAGATTATTTGGTAAACTATAAAATGAAAAAACATTAAACCAAAAAGGAAAAAAAAATACTGAAAATGCCCCTGGCCAGGGTGGAACATCTATAACACTAATTTAAGTTTGATTTCAAAAAAAGAATCCCGATCCCAAGAACTCCCTACCAAAAATATATATGTATATAGATAGGATTGTCGGAAGAGGACAAATAACAAACTTTCTAATTATTGGCCAGCGTTTAATTTATTTACGTATAAACTTCATCAGGGACTAAAAGGACAACTAGTTGTAAGGATGTAAGAGAAAGTAATTTTAAAACAGTTGAAATAAGGGCAAGTTAGTTAGTCATCAATCAGTATGAAAAATATGGAAATTTTTATTTCCCCATAAAGTTGTTTAAAACAGAAATTTAACATAATTTTTAAACAATGATACCGCAACTAGAATCTCATGTGAAAAACAATACTAACATATATTTGAATGTGAACGTATATATAAAAACACATAGTTTCCAAAAATGGTTTCACGTGGTACACATTTGCAACAAGGTCTTACGATGAGGAAACAACACTACATGTCGTAAAAACAAATTGTCAACTGGGTGTGATGAGACTCTGCAGGGCTCAGCTGGCTTATTAGTTGGTGGCATCCAAAATGCTTTTCTACCTATCGATGTAACTTCCTCCTGTTTTCGCATTATAAGTTATCAGTATTTTTATAGGTAAGATGGTTCACCTTTAAAGATATGAGAATGTATCTGCTTAACATATATTATTTTCCCCCATCCACAAGGCTTCTAAACTTTTATATGCTTTCATTTCAGTCATTGTGAATAATTTACTATATCAGGATACATTATTTTGGGAAAAAGTGAAATATCTGTTGATAATTCTTCAGTTTTCAGAAGATAGGGATCAATGCCCAATACTGCAATTTTCTCTTTGTGCCGTTCTCGGTGAACATCATCTAAACTTGAATAATATTTTGTCAGGTCCATTGTCACAATATTTCACTCGAAACACAATAAAAACAGTAAAAATGCCGAATAAACGTTCTTTACAAAAGTAAACAAAGCCAAAATGTGAGGTTGTTTTACCTCCAATGTCAACCATCTGTCAAATCTGCACGAAACCAATACGATGAAATCGGTAGGGTTTGAGAGGCGAGAGGGTTAGAATAGAAATATTTTTTTAAAACAAAATTATAGGCATAACCATCGGAGATCAAAACACAGTTTGTACTTTATTAGGGATCATTTACCTCGGATAATATTAGACTACAAAGGCAAAGAAACATTTTGCAAATCTCTAATGTTTCCTGGTGAAACTCGAGTTGAGAGGTTATGTGTCAATTTGGCCTGTCAGTTTGAAGACGTGGAAAAATTCAAAACAATTTTATTATAAAAAGGGAAACTATTTTTCTACTTACCTTGTTGACCTCGCCCTCCACGATTTCTTGAATTAGATCGTCCACGACCCCGATTCTCACCAGGAATTCTGGTGGAATTTTGCATTTTGGGACAGGACCACTAGATTTTATATTGTAAACAATTTCCGTCCGTATTTCAGAAAATATTACGGCAATAATAACTTTTTCACTTCTGATAAACTGTGATTAGGCGAATAAATGATTCATCACTTCTTCACCCAGACCACGAATCGTCAATTTCTGACACAGCACTCACAGCAGTAGATATTTCTACCTCATTCTCTGTATATTGAGTATTGCAGATGTTGATCATTGGTCGAAGGATAAATATATGGTAAGATTTATATCATTTGAATCATTTTCTAAATCTTGTGAATTCATTGAGAAATCTGTTAGTTTGATAATTTGGTTAAGAAAATATATAATTAACTCCCGCGTTATTTTATTGTTGTACTAAATCGACTGTTGTACGGAATCGACCTGATATATCTGGAAAGGTTAAGTAGTATAGAATGAAGTAATGTCAAAATTATCTGGTGTGGGAATCACATGGTCACTTGAAAAAACTCGAGCTCAGAGAAGGGGAAAACCTCATAGAATGTGTAATTAACATAATAAATGGTGTCGATTCGGCTTTTACCAGTGAATCGTGAAATAGAAACGAATAATTGTATTAATTTTTTTCAGATGTAGATTCCAGAGGAGTATCCAAAATATTTTAATTTTTTTTCAATAAGTACACCCAAGTATACTGGGGTGTCCCCGAAAATAATGCGTTCCTTGAAAGGGTATGTAGAAGACGTCATTTAGAAGAAAACTGTTCTATAAATATTTTTTCTAAAGTCACCCGTTTTTTTCAATAATTGAACTTCCGTCAAACAGTAAGTATACATTAAAAATGAAAAATGTCTTATTCCTCAAGACAGCTGACTACAAAAACCTATACAATATACACCTGTTTGTCGCATATCCATAAAAAAACAACCATTTCCCTGGATAATGCATCGACGGACGTTGAATTACATCCGATGAATGAGCCTTTTTCCTGAGAATAGTGTGGCAAATTTGTCACGAGAGGCAGCACTTGTGGTAGGGACAAACATCAAACCTTCTCCCATTCAAGATAGTGTTATTTAAGTGATACAGTTGAATTATTTAAATTAGGTAATACTTTTTTTTTAATTATCACAATGCCAATGTAGTTTTGCAAACTGTACTTCGGATAATCGATATACAGAGGAAAACGTGAAATAAATATTCATGTTTGCTCTAAACATGTTATTGGTGGTAAAGGTCCAACTGAAGAAAATTCTGATCCAGTTTCTGCAACGATTAGTAAGGTAGGTTAGGTAAATGTTAAGGGGTCGTGCTCATGCTCCCTGAAAATAGCTGTTTGACTTTTCTTACGTGTTTTGCCTTCTGAACACGAATCCTAAGAGGTCATTTTCAGGCACCGTTTTCGCTCACAAATATCACTCACAATGCCTCCTTCTTTTTACCAGCTTAAACTACAAACACCAAATCACTCATTTTCGGTAAAACTTTGCACAAAATATATCCTGTTTTATCGAAAAAATACTGACTAGTAAATTTGAAAAGTTAGGTAGGTGTAAATGTTAAGGGAGTATTTTTTCGATAAAACCGGCTACATTTTGTACAAAGTGTGATTTGGTGTTTGTAATTTAAGCTGGTTAAAAGAAGGAGGCATTGTGAGTGATTTTTGTGCGCGAAAACGGTTCCTAAAAATTTCCTCTTGAATCATATTCACTGTAATTATTTCATTTTTTTTTTACCTGAAATTCTAAGATTTCAACAAACAAGCCACCGTTTGAATGTTGCCACATTATTATCCTTCACATTCGCAAATTTCAGTTTGGCTCCTGGAACGTCGTCTTCTGTCAAACACATTTTTTTATGTTTATTTTGACATGTACTTTAAACGGACTACTACCGCTGCTAGTGGGAAATTTTTCGCACTTGAGGAAAAAGGCTCATATTGAATTGGATTGACATTCATTGTTTTAATCAGGTAACGCAGACATTAATTATTGTCTGCTTGGCCTATACCCTGTACTGATAAAGGGCCAGTACCCCGAAACAGGTCTACAGTTGGTCAGCTTGAGTGAAGTGGTTAATACCTTGTAGGACTTTTATCCATCAGATGTAATTCAACGTCCGTCGAGGCATTAGCATTAGTTGTTTTTTTATGGATATGCGCGACCAACATACACCTACTGTATAGGTTTTTGTAGTCAGCGATCTTGAGGAATGACATTTTTCATTTTTAATGAAATTATGGCTGGCTATCAAGAATGTTACAGATGTATGTCTCTTATTGCAGATGCAACACTAAGTACGCGGTCTTTTACAATGTTTTATACGATAATCTCAAACTTCGCAAAGGCTTTTGAAATTATTCTGTATAAACACATTTACTTGTCAACTCACAATCAAATTAGCGATTCTCAACATGGTTTCATGAGCCACCGCAGCACGGCATCAAATCTAGCAGTGTTTTCCCATTATGTGTGCTCAGCATTAGATAAACAGGGACAGGTGGATGTGATATACACGGATTTTTCTAAGGCCTTTGACAAAATTGATCATAGCATTTTACTTTCTAAACTGGATGTCGTTGGCCTTAGTCAAAAACTACTGAGTTTCTTTGAATCGTACCTTCTTAACCGAAACCAAATAGTTCACTACAATGGATTCAAATCAAACACAATAATTTCTACGTCTGGTGTACCCCAAGGGTCGAACTTGGGACCATTGTTGTTTTTATTTTTTATTAATGATTTAGACTCACAAATAAACTATGAAGCTTTTTTTTGCTGACGATCTGAAAATAGTAAGTTCTATCCAAAATGTGGATGATTGCATAAAACTTCAGGAAGACATAGATAATGTACAGGCTTGGTGTGAAATTAATAACCTGTATTTGAATATTGATAAATGTAAAGCGATGTCATATACAAGAAAACACACATTTACTGAACATCCATACAATATTCAAGGTAGATTGTTGACTCGTTGTAATGAGACTAAAGATCTAGGTATTCTTTGACTCTAAAATGGCTTTTGCCAATCACATGAATAAAAAAGCTTCCGAAGCCACTAAAATGTTAGGATTTATCATAAGAAACTGTCAGAACTTTTCAAATGTTAATGCCCTGAAAATATTATACTTCTCATATGTAAGATCCAAACTTGAATACTGCTCAGTCATTTGGAGCTCCTACTATGTTTGTCATGAGTACACAATCGAAAAAGTACAAAGAAAGTTCTTGAAATTCATGTATTTCAAAAATTGTGGTATCTATCCAGCTAGGGGCTCTGACCATAACAACCTTCTTGACCACTTTCAATTCATTTCTTTAGAAAAAAGGAGAAAATGTGCGTCAGTAACTTTTCTTCATAAACTGCTGCACGGCCTGATTGATTGCAGTTTGCTTTTATCAGAACTGAACTTTAGGGTACCAAGGGCTCATTCACGGCTGAATCTCACAGTTTACTGCTCCACAGCGCGAACAAATTTAATCTTGCATTCTCCAATTGAATATATGTGTGATAATTACAACTCCATATGCAGTTTTTGCGATATCAATACTTGTTCTGTGAAGCATATGAAAAAAGTAGCAATGGAAATATGGAATTGACTATAGTTAATCTGTTTTTGTTGTTTTTTTTTTCTCTTTCCTTTTGTTACCGTAAGAAATTATGTACCATCACTTTTACCGTTTATTACCGTTCATTACCGGTCATAACCGTGCATTACCATTAATTAGTTTATATTATTTATATTTTTGTCTCCTAGTAATTTACACTTTTTTTCTTCTTTTTTTATATTTTAATATTGTATCACATGTCACATGTGAACTTAATATTACTTGTTAATTATCTACTACTTAACAGTACTGATGTATTTAATTATGTCCTGTAATTGTATTATTATACACTAGTAGTAGCAACATTTTACAAGCTTTTTTTAGTTTTACCTGTTCCGGTGTCTGTCTGTAATCAAATCTTGCTAGTTAAATTTGACCCACTTCTAGTTGCCCGATTTACATGAAATTTGTCAGGTGTTCATAGATTCCGTGACAATGCATTATGGAATTTTTGTTAGAGAAAAAAACAAAATAGCGGCACTAAGATGGCGGACGAGATTTGTGTTTATGGTCAGATTCGACTCGAAATTGGTATGTGGGGGTTTTCGGGATCGAAGATTATGAATTGATACTCAAAATTCATGAAATAGATAGATACATTTATGACAAGTCACAGGATACAAGACACATAAGTGTAAAAAACAAAGTGTATGGATAAGTAGAATAAGTAAATATACATTATGAATAATACGCAGAATAAATAATAGAATATTACATTGATAAAAATCATTATTCTGATTGAATCCTCATTTAAGTTTAGAATTTGAAACATAATTTAAAATATAATTTAACATTCGAAGGTCATGCTTCCATGGAGTATAATTCAACATTCAAAGGTCATGTTTCCATGAGTATAGTTGCACCTTGCCTTATATGTGCCACATATTCCTCGGGAGACCAGACGGTTTTCAAGCAAGAATGTTTTTATATTTCAACTTCCTAGGCAGAATATTATATAGGTTCAGGTTCAATAAATTGTTTTGGGATTTATTGAGCCTCATTCTATGCACTCTTATTCTGTCAGCCCCTCTAGTGTAGTGCTGATGGATGTCTGATTGTGATGTGAAAGAGGGAAATCCTTTTGTGAATCTCCGTGTTCCATATATATATATATATATATATATATATATATATATATATATATATATATATATATATATATATATATATATATATATATTACAGGAAGAGTAATTATTTTTAAGTTTTTGAAAAGTGGGCGGCAGGTTTTTCTATATTTAGCACTAATTTTTGTTGTTGTCGAAAAACACTAGCAGCTGCAGTTGAGTTGCCCCAGAGTATGGCGCCGAAATTTTGGTGTGAATGGAATAGTGAGAAGTAAACTGACCTCAAGGTGGAAATGTTCTGAGTTCTCGGTTGTGTATAATGAAGAGAGAGCTAGACAGTTTCAAGTTAAGTTGGCTTATGTGCTTGAACCAGTTTAGCTTCTCGTCCAGAAAGAAGCCTAGTAACTTCACATTTTCATCTTCTAGAGAAGGATTCTTAGTGGAGATTATCAGATTTTATGATTTGTTACAGTTCTATTTCAGCATTTCAGGGATTCAAATTTCTCATGACAGTAAATTAATGTCATCAGCATAGACGATACTTTCATAAGGGGACAAGAAAGAAGGTAGGTCGTTGATGTATATTACAAACAGTAGCCTGCCCAGAACTGATCCTTGTGGGACACCATATCTAACGTCCCTATAATTGGACAATTTGTTGTTATATAGTACGGCTATTTGTTAAATAAGATTCGATTAGTGTGAGAGTGGTACCTCTGATACCGTAGTAGCTGGTTTCTCAAGGAGGATTTTATGGGAGACACAATCAAAAGCATTAAAAAGATCACATAGTGTAATGCCCATATGATCTCCTCATTCGAGTCCCGCAACAATTTGTTCAACCACCTTTATGCTGCACTCGTCAAACGATTTTTTCGAAAGCCGAATTGTGAGTTATTTAAAAAATTGTTGTTTTCGAAGAACTTAGTCAATCTTTGTTTTATGGTGATTTCGATTAATTTTGAAAAAATACAAATGATGGAAATGGGTCGATAATTGTCAGTTTCGGCCCTGTTACCTTTTTTGAAAAGCGGAATGATTTTAGAGTATTTAAAAACATCGGGAAATTTTCCAGTTACAAAAATTTGATTAATTAGGTCAGAGGCTCAGCAATTGTATCAAGAGTGGATTTTAAATTTTACTACTGAGGTCATGGATATCTAGACAAGAAGAGTTTTTTAGAGATAAGATGGCTACTCTGACATCAGCTACTGTTACGGGCATCATGAAAAATGAGGAACTGTAATCAGTTAAAAAGGAATCAATTTTTAATACTTTGTTTGATAGGCACTGGGTGTTTATGTGAAATATACTCAGAGAATCATTACCTTTTAAATGATCAATAATAGAGTAATCAATTTTATTTGTGGTTGGTTCCTGGAGTTTGCATGCTCCTAAAAAATAATGTTGTTGGTTGATGTCATCTTTCTTGAAGTTGAATCTCCTGTTGCCAACTCCTTTTGGCCAGAACGATGGATTGTAAAAGTTTTCTTTGAACTTGTAATCGGCAGCCACCATAAAAAAAATGGCGATTCCAAGATGGCCGACGATCTCTGTGATTATGGTCCGATTCGATTCAAAATTGGTATGTCGGGGTTTTTGGAGTCGGAGATTATGAATGTAGTCGAAGATTATTGATTTTTTGTCAGATTTCATAAATTGAAGATGGCAGCTCCAGGATGGCAGACGAGTTAATCTTTTAGATGGTCTCCTCATTGAAGAACTAGATAGCTCAGAACTTACAGGAAAAAGGCCTCATAGAAGAAGAACTTTATTTCAAATAGGCAAGCCTAATATAAACATAATTAATGAACTTTATCTATACATAATACATAAAAAATCAAAACAATGAAAAAAAAACAACAAAATAACAGTAAAAAACTACTACATCGTACATACTCTTGAATACATTTATAAATCTTAATTCCAACAAAGATCCATAGTTATTATTATATTTTAAATATAGATTAGATTTAACTTAATTTGTCGTTATAAATATTATCAAATCCTTCTTGAATATACGGATCAAGGTAGAATTTTTTATATTATTTAGCAATTTATTAAATCTATCCAAACCCTTGAAAAATAATGAGTTCATACTGCTTCGTGCGATTGTCCTTGAGATGTGAAAATTGGTGTTCGATCTGGTATTATGATGATATACTTCATTATTTGGGATTAAAAGGTTTTCTCTAAATATGTTGGTTGCAATTTATTTATTATTTTAAATATAAATATCATAGTTAGGTAGAAAAGTCTTTGAGAAACCGTAATAAGCCACCTTAATCTGCATAGCATATCTAGTGTCATATTCTATTGCAGCGTAGTATTATTCGCATTCAACGATTTTGCAATTTTTGTAATTGGTTCAATTTGTTCTGGTTAATAAGATATAAGAGAGTACCGCAAAAATCATAATGGGGTTTTATTATGTAATTATAGCACGTTATCCTAGCATACATTGATAATGAAGATGAGACTCTAAAGAAAAAATACAGTTTTTTTGATATTTAGCTTATTACATAGTCAGCGTGGTTATTTAAAGAGATTGTGTTATTTCACACAAGGTGGCAGAATAATTTGAGACGGCACTGATTTCAATCAAATATTTAATTTATTCACGCATTTATTGTACACTTTTTGGGAAGTACCATGTTTCCTAAGTAATAGTAATTTCTTTATTTTCACTAATCCGTTTACATTAAATAAAACACCACTGGTTTATTACAACTTTATTAAAGAATCATCAAGCTTAAAAAATATATAAAATCTTGTGATAAAAAAAAATATTCTGAAAAATTTTGAATTTTTACAATTTTACCTTTCACATGCTGGTTTTTGGGCGTTTATCGACCCATGCTTTGATAGCAGGCAAAGCAAGGACTTTTTCTTTAATGGCTTGAATATTGGGATAATCTGCGAAAATATCCTTTGTAGCAATCACAGTGATGTAATACATGAGGGAAACAAAGTGAAGATCAGCCCATGTCAACTGAAACAACGAAAAATTGGAATTGTGAGAAAATTCTGCAAGTATAATTTTGGATTTACATTACCAAAAATCTTCATTTTGATATTGAATAGAATATGTATTTTAAGGAAATCAAAACTGTTTGTTTTTTTTTTTAGTTTCTGGTTACGGTATCAAAAAGATTTCGTTAAAATTAAAATGTGATTTTGGGTGATCAATCCAAAGTCAATTATACCAGATGGGATGGGAATTTCCATTATCAAAAGATGAAATTCAGAAGTTTTGGAAAATTATACTCACACGGCCACAAGCAAGATGTCCATTATTTTTCTTTGCCTGTTCTTCAATTTTCTTGAGGTAATAAGGGATGATCTCATTGAACAAAGGTCCCTGCTTCTCAGCCTTGGCGCTGGCATTGTTTTCATAATGGTAAGCACCAATTTCTGAAATAAACAGATTGAAATTAGATGCAAACTAGCGATTTTCAATCAACTTGAGACTTTATATAACTTTCAAAATATATTAAATTTTGTAGATATCTTGCTGAATATAATCAAACTAATCTTGTTCGATGTTAAAGTTTTTTATACATAAAAAACATACTAAGACGGAAATCACTGATTGTGTCTGCAGCAGCGTCTATTTCCAAATCTTCCCAATCATCTTTACCATTCAATTTCACTTGTTTTCCCAAGTATCTAGAAATGGCCATGCTCTGATGGACAACTTTTCCGTTATGCTCCAAAACGGGCATCTGACCAAAGGGCATGGCTGAAAATATTTACTTCATAAAAATGAGAATATGCCTTTTGTTGAGTAGCTCATGATTCAATTTTTATTTCTAATTGATTATACAAATAATGAATTAATTAATCAACGGACCCTGCACTTTTTACCAAAGAAATATGTATATATATATATATATATATAATATATGTATATACAGGGTGTAATCAAACCTCTGCACACCCGTGAATGACGACTGTATAATGCTATTTTATAAATTCGACAGAAAAATTGGAAAATAATACCTTTATTTTTTTGTCAAATTCGTCCAAATTTTGGGAAGCGTCAAACCGCAAAGTTTTGGTAGGTAATAGAGGACTTATCGTAAAAATTTCAAAGGAAAAAATCTGTTTATTTTTTTATGGACCATCAACTGTTAGCTGTTGTGCATGAGGTTAGATTACACATCTATAGAGGGTGTAATATATACATTTTAAGTAGACTCTCATTTATAACCCAATAATAAATGAATTATGTCATATAATTAACAACTAATCAAAAAGGTATTAATGACAGTTGACCAATGCTATCTCTCACTGACGCTGCAATTATATAAGAAAACTGATGTTCAAACACCCAAATATTTTTTTTATACTAAAGTCATAGATTCAATTTTTTTTGTTCACCTTCATATATCTTTATCAGTTCTTTCGATTTTAGTACTTGATTTTGTTATAAAATATACGGTTTCTGTAAACAATAAAGATTCTATTCTGAATGTTCAACCTGATTCATAAGAAAGTTGAAAGAAGTGAAAATATTCATATTGTAACGAACCTAGGCCGGACCTGTCGCCTCACGCGTTTCCATCGACAACGATGAGATCATCCCCGGAGATATTCGAGAACCATCCAGTCGCTCTGCCACGGAAAACAACGGTCAATATTGGAAACAATTGGAACATGCCAGAATTCGAAACATCGAGAATGCTGTATCGGAGATAAATAGGCAACCCTCAAGTGGAGTCAAAAACAGTCTGAACGAGCCCATAAGATCGAGCTATACAGTGGCGTAGTAATATAAATTAAGTTGTAGATTTAAGTGTGAAATAAATTAGTTAAACCAAGTTAAGTTTATTTACGTTACAATTGGTGTCGGAAGTGAGATTTTGAAAATAAACAAGTGATCGTGGAGTGGATAGTCAGAAAAATAAATTGATAGACCTTTTTGTACGCCCAAAATAGACAGTGGCCCGGTTTTCGCGAAGTGGACAATTGTGCGTGGGAATATAAACTGACAGACAATAGACTGGTGGCCCGTGGAAAAGAATTCGCGAAGTGAATTTTTAACAAACTGATAAACTTTTCGTGTGAAACAGACTGATACCTCGTCAAAAACAAAATGTGTTCAAGAAAAGTGCGCCTTGCGGATTTGAAGGTAGCGGAATTGAAACAGGAATTGGAGGAAAGGGAACTGGAAACAACGGGTAAAAAGCAAGTACTCCAGGAAAGACTTGCAGAAGGACTTATACAAGAAGGTGAGGACCCCGAAAATTCAAGAAGCCTGGAAGAAAATGCAAGAAGCCTGGAAGAGAAGTTCCTGGAAAACACAGAAGGCCTAAAAAAAGAATTGTATGGTGTGGCTAATTTTCTAGAAGAAAGAATGGGAACCGTTGAGACAGAGATAGATAAAATTAGGGAGCAAATGAACACGGAGGTAGATAAAATCAAAGATGGGGTCGAGGCAGAAATGGACAAAATAAAGGAAACGATCAGTAAGCTGGAAAAACGAATTAATAGTGCGCCCTCCACAGAGATGGTTAACGAAAATGCAATGCTGGACTTGAGTTTGAACTTGGATAAATTTCAAGAGGGTATAAAAGATGTCAAGGTCATTTCAGAAATAGGGAAGTTTTCCATGAAGCCGCCTCAGTTCGACGGAAAAACTCCATGGGCAAATTACCGCCGGCAGTTTGAAGCAGCGGCCAAAGCAAACGGATGGAGTGCAGGGGAAAGAGCTGTAGCACTGACACTGGCATTACGTGGAGAAGCGACGAATATTCTACAAACTCTCACCGCCCAAGAACAGGAGGACTATGATCAGCTGATTAAACATCTAGAATTACGATATGGCAGGCCCATTTGGAACACGTATACCACTCCCAGCTGAAAAATCGCTGTCAGAAATCGGGCGAATCCTTACAAGAATTTGAAACTGACATTGCACGCTTGGTTCGCCTTGCATATCCAGCCATACCGGAAAATGTAATTTTAATTAGCGGTTCAGGCATTATTGGATGGACTCCGTGACCAAGAAACCAGACAAGCGTTGATATTAGCTCGTCCAACACATCTCGTAGACGCACTGGCACGCGCTTTGGAATTCGATGCAGCAAAACAATGCTGCGAAAGCCAAAATAAAGTTCGAACGATTGAGGAAGACTCACAGGAGCCTGCTAACTTGGAAGCTGCCATAAGAAAAGTGATTAAGGAAGTGTTGCCTGAGAAAAGACAGATAAGATGCTGGAATTGTGGCAAAATTGGACATGTGCGTAGCAAATGTCCAACATTCATCGACTCCGATGCAGGAAAACTAAAGAAGGTCGACGAGAAGGGGCAATCGTCGGCATGTGTCCGGCAAGCCCCGGTTAACAACGCATATGTCGCTATCCTTCAACGACAGAACAAAGGTGTCTTCGTAGACGGTCTCATCAATAACGAGCCTTGCACCATGCTGCTAGATACAGGTGCGACTAGGACAATTCTCGGGCCTTCCTTTGCCAGAACACCGGAACGGATTGAACCGACGACTTGGAAGCTACGCACAGCAACAGGGGAGCCAGCTACTGTATATGGCGAGCTACCGATTGAAATAATTTTGGGCAGCACTAAAGTGAAACATCAGGCACTTGTAGCGGACATCGAAGACGATGCAATCATCAGAATGGACATCATGAATTCCAGAGGGTTTGAATTGGATTTCAAAGACGGCGTCCTACGTGTCAACGGAGAAGAGCTGGTGCTTCATGGGAGGAGTTGATCCGTGTGCTGTTGGCTGAAGATGTAAGCGTACCTGAGAGGGCTGAAACCATTCTGGAGGCTCGCCTGGACGGGAGTGCGAGCAGTGGAGACGTGGTGATGTTCGAGCCCAAACTTCATGATGAGAAAATTGGACGAGGGATTGCACTAGGGAAGACCTTGTTGCGTGCTGACAAATCTGTGCCGGTAAGGGTCATGAATGTCAATTATTTCCCAGTGACCTTGAAGAAAGGAACAATTTTGGGGCACTGCTCGTCAGTTTCATCTGTGATCCGGGGCGTACAAGGTACGATTAGCCAACCCAACAACTTGCCCACAGAACTAGAAAAATTAGTTGCCATTTCTTCCAAAGACATAAAACCAGCTCAACAGCCCAAACTAAGAGATTTAGTCAAAAAGTACCAAGACATCTTCGATACCGGACAAGGAAAAGGGGGTCGAACTAATGTGGTCCAGCACAAGATTGATACTGGGGGTGCCCGACCGATCCGGCAATCAGCAAGAAGACTTCCTCTTGCCAAGAAGGAAGAGGCTGACAAAATAGTCAGCGATATGGGAAAAGAAGGAGTTATCGAACCATCTGACAGTCCCTGGTCCTCTCCAGTCGTACTGGTGAAGAAAAGGATGGATCGACACGCTTTGTGTAGACTATCGCCAACTTAATAATGTCACGAAGAAGGACAGTTACCCTCTCCGAGAATAGATGACACCCTAGACACGTTGGCTGGTTCCACGATTTTCTCGACCCTTGATCTGAAGAGTGGATACTGGCAAGTAGAACTCGCTCAGGAAGATCGAGAAAAGACTGCTTTTACCATCGGCTCAGGATTGTGGCAGTTCACCGTTATGCCATTCGGGCTCTGTAATGCTCCCGCCACATTCGAAAGATTGATGGAGACAGTGCTGAAGGGACTCTCATGGAACACGTGTCTAGTGTATCTCGACGACATTATTGTGGTCGGCAGATCGTTCGAGGACCACGTGAAAAACTTGGAGGAAGCATTCCTGCGACTGAGGAACTCCGGATTGAAGCTGAGCCCTAAGAAATGCCATCTGTTCCAAAAAGAAGTACGATACCTCGGCCACGTTGTCTCTGGGGAAGGAGTAGCAGTGGATGACCAGAAGATCAAAGCTGTTAAGGATTGGCCCATCCCAAAAGACATTCACCAACTTCGAAGTTTCCTTGGTTTATGCACATACTATCGCCGATATGTGCTGGGATTCGCCAACATCGCTAAACCACTGACCAGGCTCACGGAAGGCCAAACAAAGTTCCAGTGGTCCGAAGAATGTCAAGACTCATTCAGGAAGCTGAAAGGAGCTTTGATCAACGCGCCTGTACTGAGCTATCCCCTACCCAAAGGGAAATTCATTTTGGATACGGACGCCAGCAACGTGGGACTTGGAGCTGTCCTATCCCAGATCCAGGAGGGACAGGAGAAGGTCATTGGTTATTTCAGCAAGACGCTTAGCAAACCAGAGCGCAATTACTGTGTCACCAGGCGAGAGCTGTTAGCTGTTGTAAAGGGAGTGGAACACTTCTACAAGTACGTGTATGGAAGAAGATTCCTGTTGAGAACTGACCATGCAGCTCTCAAATGGCTCTTACAGTTCAAAAATCCTGAGGGTCAAGTAGCACGTTGGATCGAGAGACTCCAAGAATTCGATTTCGAGATCGAACATCGAGCCGGAACTAGCCATAAGAATGCAGATGCCTTGTCGCGAAGACCATGTCCAGATGATTGCTCACATTGCCGACGAGCAGAAGAGAAAGAAGCAACACTTTGTAGAACCGCGGCAATGGATGACAACTGGAATGACAGCAAGATCCAGAAAGACCAAGAGAGAGACCCCGACCTTGGCTTAGTCGTCAGCTGGAAGAAGGGCAATCGAAGACCATCATGGCAGGAAGTCGCAGGTTACTCGCCGGCTGTTAAGTCCTATTGGGCACAATGGAACTCTCTTATTCTGGACAATGGGATCCTGAAACGTGTGTTGGAGGCCGATATTGGTGGGGAAGACAGACGCCAAATAATTGTTCCCAGGAACAGAAGAGAGGAAGTGCTGCGGAAATCCATGATGGAGTCGCCGGAGGCATCTGGGAGTACGAAGACCCTGCAGAAAGTGAGGCAACGGTTTTACTGGGCCAATTGTCAAGCTGACGTCAGGACTGGTGCACAAAGTGCGCTGTATGCGCTGCTAGCAATGGACCTCGAATACGACCCAAGGCCCCGATGCGTCAGTACAACGTAGGCAGCCCGTTCGAGAGAATCGCCATTGACATCGCCGGCCCGTTTCCCGTATCCGACCACGGGAATAAATACATCCTTGTGGCAATGGACTACTTCAGTAAGTGGGCGGAAGCCTATGCCCTGCCCAACCAGGAAGCCATCACCGTCGCCGACGTCTTGGTGAAAGAATGGATATGTCGATTCGGTATTCCAATGGAGCTGCACTCGGATCAAGGCAGAAATTTCGAATCCAACCTTTTCCAAGAAATATGTCTACTGCTGATTATCCGCAAGACAAGAACCACGGCCCTACATCCGCAGTCCGATGGAATGGTGGAACGGATGAACAGGACGATCAACCGCCACTTGTTCAAGGTTGTCTCTGACCATCAAAGAGACTGGGACCAGTATCTTCATTTGTTCCTGATGGCCTATCGATCCGCAGTACACGAGTCAACCGGTCAAACTCCTGCTAGTATTATAATGGGCCGAGAACTGCGACTGCCTTGTGACCTGAAGTTTGGGATACCGCCAGGACAAGACACTGCGGGAGAGGACTACGTCAGCAAACTTCGGCAGAGAATGGACGACATCCACGAACGAGTCCGGTTGAACATCCAGAGTGCCAGCGATAAAATGAAGAAGACCTATGACATCAAGGCCGACGCTGGAGGATTTAAGGTTGATGACCTGGTTTGGCTGTACAACCCCAAACGTCGTCGTGGACTATCACCAAAGTTGCGGAACTCGTGGGAAGGCCCGTATAAAATCGTGAAAAGGATAAACGACCTTGTGTACCGAATCCATAAGCCACCCCGAGGGAAACCAAGGGTCGTCCATTTCAACAGGTTGGCCCCTTACGCTGGAAACCATGACCAAGTTCGCACCCTCAAGCCACCGGAGGATGATATGACGTTCGAGAAGTTTATGTCCTTGTATTCAAACGGGCAGAAAGTTCTACATGGGGTTACTAGAGAGGAGTCACGAGACCTTTTCGAGGTGCCTGCTGACTACTCACTAGCGCACTGTGTGGCAGAAGATCTTCGAATGTCCAGGGGCATCGCCGTAGTGTTCTCCAAGAAATTTGGTCAACTCCAAACACTGCGGGAGCAGAATCCAGAAGTTGGTGGGGTGCTACAGTTGAAGAAAGGCCAGAGAAACATCAACTACCTAGTTACCAAGAGGCATTCTCAAGATAAACCGTCCTATGAAGATGTCTGGAAGAGTCTCACCAAACTAAGAGATACTATGGTGGACCAGAACCTGGTGGATCTAGCAATTCCAAAATTATCCTGTGGTATTGATGGGTTGGACTGGAGAGTCATAAGAAGTATGCTGGTGGCGATATTCAGATCCAGCGGCGTCAAGATTTTGGTTTGCTGTAACCCTCTTCCACGACCGATCATGAAGACCGTGGAGTGTTACTTCCATCGAACTTCACGGTGCAGATATGGGGAGTCATGCAGATATCGTCACACTCCAAGGATGAAATTTCGGGACGAAATGTCTTTAAGAAGGGGGCAATGTAACGAACCTAGGCCGGACCTGTCGCCTCACGAGTTGCCATCGACAACGATGAGATCATCCCCGGAGATATTCGAGAACCATCCAGTCGCTCTGCCACGGAAAACAACGGTCAATATTGGAAACAATTGGAACATGCCAGAATTCTAAACATCGAGAATGCTGTATCGGAGATAAATAGGCAACCCTCAAGTGGAGTCAAAAACAGTCTGAACGAGCCCATACGATCGAGCTATACAGTGGCGTAGTAATATAAATTAAGTTGTAGATTTAAGTGTGAAATAAATTAGTTAAACCAAGTTAAGTTTATTTACGTTACAATATATAAATTAATTTTGTTAACATTGAAGGAATTATATGTATTCTTGGGTAACACTATATACTGTTGTGAAAACGTTTCTCACATTCTTTTACTGTTGGCCATTGTTCTCTAGGAATACGGACATCTTCAAATTCCAATCCTCCATAACTCAAGAGGAATCTTATTGATTCTGCTAGAGCAGTTACGTCGAAGTATGTGACTTTGTATGCTGGAGCCATCTCTGAAATAAATAGTAAAAATTAAGACTATACATTATTCAAATATACCTGTGATTTTACAAGCACATTGCATAATCATATACACGGAAATGTAAAGCATTTATTTTAATATTCTTTCCAACCCGTTTTCTTTAGACCACTTCAGCTAGATTTAGCAGAACCTCTCAAAATAGCAGGTAAAAATGTTACACAAATACCTACTTTATACTCTAATTTTTTTATCTTGAATTTTTTTATATAATGTACATTGAATCTTTTTATATAGTGTCAAAAGTTACCATTCCATCAAACTTCCAAAAACTGTGGTTTGTATTACATGTAGGATTTAAGTATGTAATTTGAAAGAAAATTGCGGTATACATAAGTTGAATTGAATACGCTGCCTCACATACTATATACAACATAATTTATCCACCAGTTATTTGTGTGCCAAAAAAAAAGATATTTTTTTTTTTGCTCTCAGTCAAAAATATCTTAGAAGATGTCCCAACAAAGCTCCTATTAAAAGCGGAGCTCAAAATTCCAATTCTAAGAGGTCCTCCATCGATCTTAAAGTTAGTTTTTTGTCCTGCAAACTGTCATGAAATTATTTTAAAAAAAAACGAATGAATGGACCTTGTTTATTATTAAATTTGGTACAAAAAATTCTATTGAGTCGAATTTCTATCTTCAATATTTGATTTGTTATATAGCTTTAAAATTTAAATTTCCGGTTTTTTGCATTTTTTAGCAAAAAGTAAAAGTTCCAGTCAATTTTTTCATATCATCAATAACAACAAAGTTACAGGCTCATGTATATTAATTTTTTCAAATTTTTGCTTTTACGAACTGAAATATCGATAATTAAACAAAAAATTTGGTGCAAATTTGTTAACACATCAAACTTGCAACAAAATTAGGTAAGTAAGATATTTCGTAGTATCAAACCATAAAATTTACAGACTGAGTCAGTCAAATTTTTATGATTTTTCAACTATTTTATAAAATATATTGATAAAGGACATAAAATATCATTAAGATATCAAAAGCAAATACAATTCACAATATAATTGCAGTTATTTTTAGTTCAATAATTTTTTATATTAGCTTAAAATGTAAAAATATTTATATTTTTACACTTCATTGATATTTTATTCACTATTTCAATATTCTGAAAATGATTTGTTCTGATTAAATTTTTTTAATATAATTAAGCTTATTGGACTATTGAAGATTTGAATTTAATTTTTTTTGAGAACTTGCTTTAAGCGCCCTCTGTACATTTATCGATTTCCGCGCCATTGATCACTTGCCGCTTGATTGATTCAATTAGTAGATTCTATTGTCTTTTGATTTAATTGGTTCGGTTTTTAGGTTAGTTTTTAGCTAGTTATTGCAACAACAGCAACGCGTGTATCTTTTTGATAGAAAAAAACAATGTCTGAAAAAACAAACCAACGGAACTACATAAATTTAGTTGGTTTTGAGTCAAAAAATTTAATAGTTCAAAATTACCTGTGAAGCGCGATGTTTTATCTTTGTTTTTTATATACGTCGAACAAAAAAGCTTGGAATTCGCGAGAGTTCCAAATTCGTTCTTTGTGAAGTTGTTAAAGTATGGCATACATTTTTGCTCCCTGTAAACAATTCACATCACTTCATTGTGAGAATCGAAAAATTGTACAGACTGGCAAAAAACGCAAGTTCACAAAGCTAGAAAAAAATCTCCTGCACAAAAATTAGTTGAGAAGAATTTCAGTGATTCTCTCGATTGCTTATTTGATATTGCTCCGCAAAATGCTTTGCAAAACTTAAGTTCTCCCCAAAAAAAATGTTTAAGTGATAGCCGAGAAATCCGTAAAGGCAGTCAGTTGTTAACAATTTCAAGAAATGTTCAAGAGGTACAAAGTACATCATCTGTTGACCTGGAAAATTACTTGAACATTGTTCAGGTGGGGAGTTCAGAATCAAATTCAGACGCCATTGAAGCTGATATAGCAGGTATTTCAGATATTTTCTACTCACTTCTATTTTTTTTAAATGTTTTCTCTTCTCATGAAATTTTATACACTTTTTTTTTGTATTAAATTTAATAATAAACAAGGTCCATTCATTCGTTTGCACCAAATTTTTTGTTTAATTATCGATATTTCAGTTCGTAAAAGCAAAAATTTGAAAAAATGAATATACATGAGCCTGTAACTTTGTTGTTATTGATGATATGAAAAAATTGACTGGAACTTTTACTTTTTGCTAAAAAATGCAAAAAACCGGAAATTTAAATTTTAAAGCTATATAACAAATCAAATATTGAAGATAGAAATTCGACTCAATAGAATTTTTTGTACCAAATTCAATAATAAACAAGGTCCATTTATTCGTTTTTTTTTAATAATTTCATCACAGTTTTCAGGACAAAAAACTAATAAAAATCATGTTTCCCATGTTATTTAAACGGAAAAACTTTAAGTTCGATGGAGGACCTCTTAGAATTGGAATTTTGAGCTCCGCTTTTAACAGGAGCTTTGTTGGGACATCTTCTAAGATATTTTGGACTGAGAGCCAAAAAAAATATCGTCGTTTTTTGGCACACCCTATATATATATATATATATATATATATATATATATATATATATATATATATATATATATATATATATATATATATATATATATTAGGGTGTGCCAAAAAACGACGATATTTTTTTTTTGGCTCTTCCACAATATGAAAATGAAAAAAAATGTGTAGAAGCGCAAAACCTTTTTTTGTTATACACTGTGTCCGTAAAGTATGGAACAAATTCATTTTTAGCTAAACAGGTCATTTTAAGAAATAATCCTGAAACACATATATTTTTTATGTTAATTTACCGTATTTTAAAATAATAATCTAATATACAGGGTGAATTACGTTCGAGTTATGACGTCACCGTCATTTTTTTTAAATGGAACACCCCCATTTTGTCTCAATTTCCGGATTACTCTAGTTGAGCTGATTCCAAAAATGTATCACATGTTGATTCCAATTGGTACAGGGTGGACAAAAATACAATAGTTTTGTGTGTGCTCATAAAGTAACAGTAACATTTTTATTAGGTAAATTAAATATTATCAATATTATTGTCTAGCGCAATTGGTTTAAATGTCACCCTAGTTGTACATTTTAGAGTAATAAAATGAGCTGTTTAAAATTTTGGTACTTGTGTCTAGCAACAGATATGAAAAAATATTTCTTATCTATTTATAAAAAACATAGTCGTCTACTTTTTTGGGAAATGTCATTATTTGTTTAGTAATTTATTGATGTTCAGTGACAGTTTAGTACTACAATATTTTTGGTATTCGTGAATATTCGAATGATTGCTTAGATTCAATTGGAAGTAGAAATGGAGTTAAGTGTAAAACAAAGAATTGAAATACTTATGATGATTGGGTATGGAGACAGATCGCGAACTCAGATGGAAGTGTGCAATTTGTTTAATGATGAATATCCAGAAAGACCTATAACGCGTTCAACAGTCAGTAAGATTGAAACGAAATTTCGAGAAATTGGTAATGTTGAAAATGTACGCAAATCAGGTCGTCCCCCTGCAAATGCTGACACAGCATTAGATGTTTTACTGAGTTTTGAAGAAGATGCGCACACTTCTGTTCGTAAAGTTAGTCGCTATATCGGTGTTAGCAAAACAACGGTACACAAACTATTGAAGCTTGAAAAATGGCATCCTTATAAAATCAAACTTGTGCAAGAATTAAACGAAGATGATCCCGATAGAAGACTCCAATTTTGCGAAGAAATGATGGATAAATGTCACCGAGACCCTCTCTTGATACAAAACATTCTTTTTTCTGATGAGTCCACTTTCATGTTAAATGGTGAGGTTAACCGTCAGAATTGTAGATACTGGGCAAAAGAAAACCCCCACTGGATGCGTGAGCATCATACACAATACCCTCAGAAGGTAAATGTATGGGCTGGAATTGTACGAAATCGAATCATCGGACCCTACTTTTTCGAAGGTAATTTAAACGGGGCAACGTACCTTGAGTTTTTAAGGGGGTATTGGTAGACGTGGACCCAGTGAATGGCCAGCGAGGTCACCAGATTTAAATCCTTTGGATTATTTTCTGTGGGGCCATCTGAAGAATGTTATTTATAAAATGAAACCAGCAAATATTGCAGATGTACAAGAGAAAATTCGAACAGAAATAAACAATATTACGCAAGAAACCATACACAAGGTTCAACAAGAATTTGTACACCGTTTGGGTTACTGTCAAATACAGCAAGGGCTGCAGTTCGAACATTTATAAAGTCATGTATTCCAGCATATTCTGTCCGCTAGACAATAAGTATTTTTGATGATATTGTTAATTTACCTAATAAAGAATGTTACGCGTTACTTTATGAGCACACACAAAACTATTGTATTTTTGTCCACCCTGTACCAATTGGAATCAATATGTGATACATTTTTGGAATCAGCTCAGCTAGAGTAATCCGAAAATTGAGACAAAATGGGGGAGTTCCATTTAAAAAAAATGACGGTGACGTCATTACTCGAACGTAATTCACCCTGTATATTAGATTATTATTTTAAAATACGGTAAATTAACATCAAAAATCGACGTGTTTCAGGATTATTTCTTAAAATGACCTGTTCAGCTAAAAATGAATTTGTTCCATACTTTACGGACACAGTGTATATTAATGATCTGCTTAGCATAAACATATCAGGAAAATTCACAGTTTTTGCCGATGACACTACCATTTTATGGCAAGACAAAAATGCTAACTCTCTGCAAGAAAAAATCCTTACTGGCATAAAATTAATAAAACAATTGTGTAATTCTAACCGTCTTATTTTGAATGTAACGAAAACCAGCATTATATCTTTCAGGTGTGAACTAAGCAATATTAAATTGGATAATGGTTATATCGAGAGCGGCGATAATACCGAATTTCTGGGAATATTCATTGAAAATAAATTGAAATTTGAACAACATGTTTTCAATTTAAATAAGAAATTAGCCTCTGGATGTTTTGCTGAGACTTGTAAAAGAGCTCGAACTCTCAGTAGCAAAAACAAGTTACTATGCCTTGATAGAGTCCCACCTAAGATATGGAATTCCATTTTGGGGAGTATGCAATAACACTCTCTTACAAAGCACCATGGTACTACAAAAACGGGCAATTAGATATTTATCTACAGCAAAGGCACGTGATCCCTGTAAACCATTATTTGTATCCCTTAAAATACATACTGTTTTCGCCATTTTCATCCTTGAAACAGTATGCTTATTTAAAAAACATTTGTATAATTTTAATACTACTCCTTCCCATTACTCTATTCGCAAGCATAACAGTATCAATTTACCAAGACCAAATTCGTCCTTAGTGAAGGACTCATTTATCTACAATGGTTGCAAGATGTTAAACCGTTTACCGATTATATAAGGGATATTACCAACAATGATCATTTCAAAAAGGCTACTATGTGATCGACCTTATTATAGCTTGGAAGAATTTTATTCTGGCACTTTTTAACCCTTTACTCTTCTACCTTTAATCTTATCAATTAATCTCATATATCAACATCATACTCATGTTGCTTTGTTCTTTTTAGTGTCATGACCGTCTTATATATAGATATAATTTCAGATTTATGTAAGTGCTTTGTCCATATGATTTTATTTTCTTCTTGACGACAATAATTTATATTTTTTTCTCTCTATCTCTCTCTCAACTGTGATTGAGTACTATTTACTATTTAATATTTTATCTTTTTATATTGTCAGATGTGATTGTTTCTCGTTTATTGATCGATTTTATACATGTATACCTACATATACTTATTTATTGCATTGTTCATTATTGTAAATTGTAAACTATGCTTTGTCAAAGGCAAAGACCCAGAAAACCATCTCAAGAAGCAATATTCCCACATAAGAGATAACTTTTAAACATATGTCACTCTGTTTTGGTAATCTGGAGATATTTTTTTCTTGAAATGTTTTAGGCAAATAATTTTCATATATAGGTATTACTGGCAAATTGAAAGGTATTACTGGCAAATTGAAAGTGTTCTTTGTACTATTTTTTTCTTGAAATGTTTTAGGCAAATAATTTTCATATATAGGTATTACTGGCAAATTGAAAGGTATTACTGGCAAATTGAAAGTGTTCTTTGTACTCTATTCAAAATAATAATAATTTTTTTTACTTTTGTCATTAGAGCGGTGACAAAACGCAAAATTTGAAAGGGAGGTTCTCTATACATCTTCAAAAAATATGATGAAACAAATACTCATTTTACAGGTTCTATTGCATACTAGAAGGCATAAGGAATAGGATTTACATCAAACAAAAAAAGTCTTCTGATATAGTTTGGTTGTGCAATTTTTATCGTGTAAAATTTGTATACCTATAAACAGTATAGCTAGCAAAAATAAATGAATCAATTTATCAAGTGTCAACCTTCTATCGCATTGCAATTATTAATTAATTATTAACTGATTTGCTGTGGCACAAAATACATTTTTCCTTGGACAAATATTCCAAAAATTACTTGGTCTGGAAGAATTTCTAGTTGATATCTTAATGGGTCAAATTTATCTGTTTATCTTTGGGCAGACATCTTAGCTACTTTGATGAATTTGTATTTTACAGAGAATAAATGTCCTTTTTTCCGATACATGATTCAATAATCAAAATCTGAAACCTACCTCTCCGACTGGCCGCGCCATCTTTTTTTAAAATTATTATATCAATCAAGAAGTACTGATCAATTCAGAGGAGAAACAATTGAAGATAGAAACTGGAAATTATAAGGATGTGCTCCAAGGTGAATGATATACCAAGGATGTGCTCCAAGATGAATGAACAAAATCATACTCACTGTTTAAGAGGGTAAAAAAGGGAAATATCATAAAAAAATCGATTTCCGTAAGCAAAAAATCATTTCTCATACGATTGCATAAAAACTAATTTATGGATGTTTGTAATTTTCATCTCTGAAGGGGTTAATTTTGACTTTGACCTGTTGAACACTAATCTGAAATCAAAACTGCTGTAGAAAATTTCTGAAGGAACAGCACTTCAAGATGGCCATTTTGCTTTCTTTTTTCGCAATGAAAACCACTCTTATTATTTATATGATTTTTTACCTCTCTATAATCGAAAAGGGATATTTTGCTAGAATGGGCATTTTAAATTAATATGGTAGAATTTAAGCCCAAAATAGTTGTCCAAACGAAGCTTGTAATACAAGGCAGGTTTTCGCAAAAATAACATTTTGCGACGGTTCAAAATACGTATAAGAAGAATACCTATAAGAATCATTCGTAGCAGTGAGTGAAAAAACTTGATGAAAACAATTTCTTCTTCAAGGTTTTGTGTTGAATGACATTTTGGCTGTATTGTAGAGGAATTTAACTATATCTTTTTTTACACTTCCATGTTGGTTGGAGTTGTGGATATATCTATTAGTGTAGATTTATTTTGGAAAACAGTTGTGTTGATATGATCTGATTTTTTTCCATTGTGCTTTTTATCGTTGGTTCTTGTTTGTTTATATGATATAAAAATGAATTTAATTCATCTGCGTTCTGATTCCACATGGCCAACACATATCTCCACACTTTTGTACCATTTTGATAGGTTTCAATGTAAGATTCCTCAAAGGGTTCCATAAAAATATTACTCAAAATGGGAGATACATTTTTAAATTGGAAATAGTTTTTTTCTGTACATAATTTCAGGAGTTCCATTATTGTTTTTACATCCATCAGAACATTTGTAAAAAGACTTACAACATCGAAACTTACCAAAAGATCTCCATCTTGGATTTGTAATTCTTCTAGTTTCTTTATAAAATGAGATATCTCTTATGAAACTGTCTGTGTGTCCAAGATGTGGAGATATCTGCCTAGTTTCTGACAAAGGGAACCAAAGGAACTCACAATAGGTCTCAAGGGAGAAATGGGTTCTTGGATTTTTGATAGACCATGGAAAGGTGGAGGTTTGCTGTGATGTGAGACCAGTTGTGTGCATTCTGTTTTCAAAATTATATTTTAGTGATTGGCTAAAGTTCTGTATACTTTTTTTTTGGGTTTTCTTTCAATTTTTTGTAGACTTTGTGTTGTGGTGGAATCTGAATTTTGTATATTTTATATGTGGTGTTTGAGAACAACCGAGTCAATTTGTTTTTATATTGACCTGTGTTCATGAAGACTGTAGCATTACCTTTAGCAGCTGGAAGTATTTTGATCATCCATGATCAAAGAGATTTAATTGCATTTCTCTCGTATTTATTTATATTACTTTAACCATTTCTAGAATTGGTACCACCAGCCCCTTTGCTAACAATTTTGTGTTCAAATCTCTTGATGATAAATTGATTACAGTTTTGTCAACAAAAGTTCATTAAGTATTGATGTTGTTTTTCTTTTGGAATTTATTGATGTGAACTGTATTTCTTTTGTTATTGAATGAATTATATGAGTTTTGAATGCAATGAAAAAAGTAGTCAAAGTAATTTTGAATCATATTCAGTTTCATATATTGTTTCAATCCATTGATGTGAAATTCAAATTTTACCTTATTCCGTCGCTATTTTTTTGCTCTGAGGACTGTTGTCATATGGAAGTCTCAGTCCTTGGGAATTATTTTATTATCTGCAGAGAAATATTAAACTGCTATGAGAACATGAACATTTCTTGTATAGATTCTTCAGTTTCTTGAAGTCTCTAACACATTGTGGCCTATACCATTTGGTAAATGTATAGGCGTCGTGTTCATGCTCCCTGAAAGTAGCTGTAAAACTTATCTTTTGTGCTTTTGCCTCCTGAACATACCGTTTCCGAGTTATGTAATATATAACCATTTTTTCCTTCTTCATTAGGTGATTTTTAAGCACTGTTTTCTGCTCAAAAATCACTTAAAATGTCTCCTTATTTCAAACACCATAAACTGCAAACCCTAAATCACCCATTTTCAGCACAACTTTGCACAAAATATAGCCAGTTCAGTCGAAAAAATCCTCATTCAACACATATATCCTAACCTAAAACATCTGACTCAGCTTGAGGTTAGGTTGTTGTTGATTTGTGCCAAATTGTGCCGAAAATGAGTGCGTAGGTTATGCGGTTCGAAAGAAGAAGGTATTTTGAGTGATTTTTGTGCGAGAAAACGGTGCTTAAAAATCACCGAATTAATTATTATAAACCCTTATTACACTATGCCTTTTTCGTGCCTATTTGTCTCTGCCTGACTTCCCGTGGCTGAAATTTTAAACAAATACGCATGCGCGTGTGGCTATTCTGTTGATTGTTTCAGGCGTGAATATAAATAGGACTGGTTCTATTTTTTCCGCCTGAATCGAGGGGTTTTCAAGGACGTTTGTGGAAATGTCAGGTTTGCCAAAACAGGACTTGACATAACCAACAAATAGATGAAATTAATCACATAGTTTTCGTTTTGTTCAGTGTGACAGAAAAGAAGAAAAAATCGTGTGCCAGGTAAGGAAAAAGTTGAAACAAATAGTCCAGGTATACTAAATTACTTAATCATTTAAGGTAAATGTAAATTTTCCTTAGGTTTGCAGCTTTGAAATTAGCGCCTGAAACAATCATCAAAAAGGCACGGTGTAGTAGTGCCAGTTATTTGGGGAAATTCAGCCAACAAATAGCCATGAAAATAAGCACAAAAATAGGCACGAAAAAGGCATAGTGTAATAAGGGTTTTTTAAGGAAAAAATGGTTATAACTCGGAAACAGTTTGAGACCACCCCGTTCGTTATTCTTCCGGATTCGTGTTCAGGATTCAGGAGGCAAAAACAGGTAGGTAAAGTTTTACAGCTACTTTTAGGGAGCATGAGCACCACGCCCATACCGGGGCAAACTTATTTTTTGCCCTTCTACACTTCCCTAATCCATTCAATTAATGGTTGTCAAGAATGAATATTCTTCCACAAAAAAATAGGTGTTTCAAACAATACCACATTATTTTTAGGTTATAGAGTAACGTTGCCTAAATCTTTCCAGTAGCATTTTCAGTAATATTTCAATCAAACAAATTATTTCCAAGAGTAGTTCCGGTCCAGAAGTCCAACAAATGCCGGCTGTAGTTTAAAACATTGAATACCTATTTTTAATTTTGATACGTACCTACGAATGAACTTATGGAATGTAAAAAAACTGCACAACTGCTAATAAATAATGAAGAAACAAATCGAGAAAAACTAAACTGTTAATCTTCTACATCTACCGACCCCCTCTCTTTGTAATCGAAAAAAAGGAGCGGGGAGGGATGAGAACAAAGTCGAAAATTCCCAAAGAGAGTAAACCCAAGTGCGAATTTACACGATCCAATAAATTGGTCAATTTTGTGACCTTGAATTTTATTGATAGGTGAAAACAGAAAATTGTCAATTTGAACTTGACCAATAAATTGATGAGTTTAGAATCGGTTCTAATTTTTCAGCAATTTTTAGTGACAATTTGCAGTAACTTTCGGCCATGAATTGGATGCCTCAGGTTATATGTTATTGACCATATGCAATAGCTTTCGGTGGCAGCTTTTTGAGCATTCTTGGGTTGGCAGTAATCTGTCATCGATGACAATTGTCATCACTGACACCTGACAGTTGTGAAGGTATTTTGAAATAAGCCCCATTTTCGTAATATATACATTTATTTAAGTTTCATATTTATAATAATTCTTTTTGAAATTAAGGTATGGATGAAAACAGCGACAGGTAATGATTTCACATTATACACCACCAATACAGGTTCTGATGCTGATTCTGCTCTAGATTTCCACTTCCAAAGGGACCTTGGACTAGTAATCTTGATAGCGCTTCCCAAGAATTTCAAGGAAGAGAACATCTTGCAATACAAAGACAAAAGACACGTCAAAACGGTAAATATTAAGTTACATCACCCATGCACTCCGAATATGGGGAAAACACTTTTCTTACGTGTTTTTGCCTCCTGAACACGAATCTGGAAGAAAAATGCGGCGGTCTCATACCGTTTCAGAGTTACATCCCTTTTTCCGAAATAAATTTCAACCACCGTTTTCTCGCACAAAACTCACTCAAAATGCCTCCTTCTTTTACCAGCATAAACAATACACCTAAATCACTTATTTTCGGCACTACTTTGCACAAAATATAGTCGTTTATATCGAAAAAGATCATCCTTCTTACACAGTCAGATTCATTTATTACCAACATGAAAAATTAAAAAAGTAAATAAATGTCATCTGTCAAAGAAATTAGAATTGTTCATTTGCAACTGTGTAAGAAGGAGGATTTTTCGATAAAACGACGATATTTGTGCAAAGTTGTGCCGAAAATAAGTGATTTGGGTGTATTGTTATGCTGGTAAAGAAGGAGGCATTTGAGTGAGTTTTGTCGAGAACGTGCTTGAAATTTATTTCGGAAAAAGCGATGTAACTCTGAAACGGTATGAGACCGCCGCATTTTTCTTCCGGATTCGTGTTCAGGAGGCAAACACACGTAAGAAAAGTGTTTTCCCCATATTCGGAGTGCATGAGTGATGTAACTAAATATTTACCAATATCCGTTTGGTAAAGAATCTTGGAAAATAATGGTAGATTTTTACATAATTTCAAAAATAGTAAATAGTTGAAATAATGACAATTGACATTTATAGCGATGACATTGAAAATTGACATTAATGACAGATTGGTACCAACCCAAAAACGCTCAGAAACCTGCCACCGATAGCTAATGGATATGGTCAAAAGATTATTGTTACTACTCTACTCTTTGTTATTTACGCGATTTCACATACCCTACCCTAACCACAAGAAAAATTCTAGTGCGAAAAAAAAATATAATTTACGTTGCATTACATTCGCAGCAATGTGCATTGCTGAATATAAAAGACAGAGATGTAGAAGATGGTGGATTAGATCTCTGTTTGAGAAAAGAGGAAAAGAAAACTTGACATTAGTTCACGAAAAATTCCTGAGTGCAGATCCTAATCAATTCAAACTATATTTAAGAATGGATCAGAGTCAATTCAATAAGCTATTGAATAATATTCGAAACTTTTCCTATAGTTGAACCATTTCTTGTCAGTATGTTGGTATTCCTGAGTAAAAAATGTTGCCAAAATTGACCAATAAATTGTCAGGTGTAAATATAACCCACATTGGTCAATTTTATTGTTCAATTTATTGATCAATTTTATTGGATCGTGTAAATTCCCACCAACAGAAAGTGTTTTGTGGAGTAAACGACTAAGATCTCAGATAACGTTTACTGTTTAGTGCGAATTTACACGATCCAATAAATTGGTCAATTTTGTGACCTTGAATTTTATCGATAGGTGTAAACAGAAAATTGTCGTCAATTTGAACTTGACCAATGAATTGATGAGTTTAGAATCGGTTCTAATTTTTCATCAATTTTTAGTGACAATTTGCAGTAACTTTCGGCCATGAACTGGATACCTGCTAAAACAGAGATTTTCAGGTTATGTTATTATTTACGCGTTATCTGAATAGGAGGTACTAATAAGCTCTAGTCAATCAGAATCTTGTAGCATTAACCAGTCATAGTGACGTACATGAACATGAGTACAGGGGGCCCACGCGTCATACTGAGTGGTCCAATATACATTCAAGAGCCTGTAACTCTCAGAGTGCGGAGTGCGCTAGTCCGCCACTATCCAGAGAGAATGGTGGCCATGACATATGACTCACAAATGATCTTTCATCTCTTTCTATCAGTGTCACTCACCATTATCTTATGGGGAATAGAATGTCCTACTCAGATAACGTTTACTCTATTTGTACCTAGCCAGCTTTATTTCCTACTGAGTTTGTGTTCTGTGTTGTCGAATTATCATTGACTACCCTGGCTGGAATTTTCAAAAGAGAAAGATTGATCAATAAAATTGACCAATATGGGTTATATTTATATCTGACAATTTATTGGTCAATTCTTGCAACAGTTTTTACTCAGGAATGCCAACATACTGACAAGAAATGGTTCAACGATAGGATATGATTCAATATCTTATTGAATTGACTCTGATCCATTCTTATATATCGTTTGAATTCCTTTCCTTCTTTTCTTAATCCAATGTCTAATCCACCATCTTCTACATCTCTTTATTTCATATTCAGCAATTCACATTGCTGCGAATGTAATGCAACGTAAATTGTTTTTTTCTTCGCACAATCATTTTTCTCGCGGTTTGGGTAGGGTATGTGAAATCAAAGAGAGTAAACGTTATCTGAAAAGGAGAGTCTATTCCCCTTAAGACTATGGTGACACTAATAGAAAGAGATGAAAGATCATTTGTGAGTCATAGTGACGTATATGGTAATGTCATGGCCACCATTCTTTCTGGACAGTGGCGGACTAGCGCACTCCCCACTCTGGTATCCACAGAACTATTATAGTTCTGTGCTGGTATCTGAGGGTTACAGGCTCTTGAATGTATATTGAACACTCTGTATGTTACGTGGGCCACGGGTACTCATGTCTATGTACGTCACTATGATGGGTTAATGCTACAAGATTCTGATTGGCTAGAGCTTATTAGTACCTCCTATTCAGATAACGTTTACTCTCTTTGGAATGGACATGGAAACATGCACTGATAATGAAGGCCCCAATAGTTGATGTCTCTATACTAAATACTAACATTCACTTTTAGATAGCGTGGTGTCATCTCAAAGTTGAACCTCCATAAGACTCCCATGTTAAAATATTTGAACATGGATCTCCCGCCAGGAGAGTTAACCTCACATATGGCCCATACTGAATTCACTTTACCACATTTGTTCTGTGCTCCATCATTATTTTATCGGGGAAATCCACGAGACTAGCTGTAAGCTACGTGGCCTACATGGTACGGGGTGTGTGGTGTACAGGGATTTATAGATAAAATATTAGTATATAAAGTCTCACATTTTAGTCATAAAAAAAATTTAGTTTTCAAGATATTAGAAAATCAGGTAGGCTCCTTATTGTTTCCAAATATGAGTTCCAATAGGGAAAATTGGAGGAATCCATCCAACAGATATACATCTAACGGTAAGACCTATAGTTGAAAATGTCTAACAGAATTTTTTATTTCTGAAGTTGCTAATAACAAACAATAATGATATTGAAACTAATCGTGTTTTTTGCCAACAAGCTTTTCAATCTATTATTCACTGATGTACCTAAAATATTAACTTGGTCACACATTAAAAATAGTTTTTTGCTTTTTTAGAGCCTTTGATTATAAAGGTTGTCCAGTTCTTTTAATAATATTGTGTTTTCAATTTCACATTTTACTCTTTATATTTATGTGTATTTAAGTTTTAGAAAATTAGCTGTTGAACATCTCCACTTTCCATTTAAATCAATTGTTTTTATTGCGAAAAAATAAGGGAGAATAAAGCTCCTTTATCACCTTCGAAGGGGGTTGTAACTTTGCAAGTATTTGAAAACCGAGTTTTGTTTGTAGATTCGTGTCTACCATGCAAAAATACACAGACTCGTGTTGCAACTGTACTTAAAATATATACTTCGAGTTACATCTCAGCTGTTTACGGGTGTGAAGTTATCCACAACCAAATAATACACTGAAAAAAATGTAACTACTGAAAAAATCTCTGTTCCTCGTTAAAACGATAAAGTAGTGCTTCATCAATTGCATGACCGAATTCTGTAGTTTGATTATCATAAAGTAGAATGATTCGTCGCCCCGTGGGTGGGGATGTAGGGTGACTGCGCCGGTTTTCGACCATTTAAGTGATATTCAAAATTCAAATGCCAATAAATTAAAAGTGAACTATTTTCTTTTGAAGTTAGTATGTTACAAAACCAATCAATAATAGGTATTTTTCAATGGTGTGGTAGAAAAATAATTGTATTTTTAACACCTGAAAATTTTATAGAATAAAAACAAGTAGAAAAGTCATTTTTTACGGGTTTTTGACCACTTGCTACTTCTACTCGACCATTAGTATTCCTATTTTCGACCACCCGGTCGAGAACAGAAGTCAACAACAGGCCCCTCCTCGACCATCTTTGGGAAGAGATGAAGACAACTTTTCTAATCTGATTACCTACCTTTTAATTAACCTTCCGCTTATAACGTACGGTCTCTCTCACCGACTGATTTGAATATTTGCGCTAACTTTCTGTTGTTTATATATTTCCCGCTTTCCGCCAGGGTACCTTTCGTACTATTAAGAATCTTGTCAGGTTTACATCGTCTGTCGAATAGAGCGTTTGCTTGTTAGAAAAATAAGTATACGGTGCGTGAAACCGGCGTTATCGTTCGTGTAAAACTCCGAGGTAAGTATAATTTGGTTTGGCGTCTTCATTCTTGAACTAAATAGTATGTTTTTAGTGTGACTACGTCAGAATGAGTTACGAAAGAGAACAAGAGCGATTGCGAAGACTGTTTGAGGAAGTCAGTGAATCAGTCAGCATCTCCAGGGAATGTACATAGACTGCATTTGGCAAAATGAAAATTGATAAAATTTGAACTAGTTTGTTCAGTTGCAAGTTTGTATTTATTCAATTTTTTTGTTTCTATTATAGTGTTATATTTAATGTTAATTCATTACTGTTTATGTTTTTGTCATTTTCATCAAAGGAATATTTTTTTTGGTTGAATTATTGTTGTATTGAATAAAAATACAGCTGTTTTATAGCCTACAAAAAAAAAATCCGTTTGTGTTTGTATTTGTACATGGAAATTATAGTCAAATATTATGTTCAATAAAAAATATTCATTTATTTTTGAGTAAAAACGACCAATAATCATTCCTTGAAAAAATCGGTTTGTCAGACCGACATTATCAAAAATTAAGAAACCACTCACGTTATCTGCGGAAGGTTAAACGGGAACTTTATAAAAAACATAAATTTATTTCTAATAAAACCTTCGAAACATAAAAAACTTAACATACAAATTAAAGCAATTTTCATATATGAGTTGGAAATATACAACAAATTAAAATATATCAGTAAAACAAGAAATAAAATATGTTTCATGTGTTCTTAGGAACGCATGAAACAAATATAATCTTTCAATGAAGCTTATTATTCATAAGAAATTCCATAAAATTCTATACACCTCATATAGAACCATTGGGGGCAGATATCGCACCCTATATTTTTTTCAGCGTCATCTTCAACATCACTTAGTTCCTCTTGGCAAGCAGCACATTTTATTTTATCTTTGCTGACATTACATGTTCAGAGTTGTTGTGTGTTTCTCTTCTTATTCTTTTTCGTCATTTCTTTATTTTCTTTGGCTTTTTCGTTTGGTTTCTTTTCATTTTCTTTCTAAGCATAATATGATTTCCATTCTTGTGATGAAATCGCACTGGGCAAATTTTCTTTTTGGATTTCAAACATATTTTTTTATTGGTTCTGGAAAAAGAAGGTGTCTTTCAAAAGATATTTGTTTTGGTTTTCAGCTAGAGGTTTTCTGTTTTCAGTCTGAACTCTGAATTCGATGTTTGTGAATCTGACTTATGAGGAATTGGTTCGATCTGATTGTCAAAATGGGAGATTGGGGTATTTAATACTGCATCGCATGATTTTGGGAATTTTATACAAGGATTGGGCTGTAATTGATCATCGGTCAGAGGTTTCATTTTTCTGTTCTCAGTCTGAACTCTGCATAGAGTTCCTGAGTCTGAATGATAGCATCAAGATCTTGGTCAGTTTTGAATGATGTCTGCTAAATCTGATCTTCAACCGAAAATTTTAACGTATCGGATTTTTCTTGTCAAATCTTCAAGAGCGTATTTTGAAAGTTTTTTTTTTAAAGGGAAACCACATTTGCCTATATTTATAACCCATTGTTTAATTTTTTCTCCGACTTCTCGACCTAGTAAGGCTTCAGGTCCAGTTTTTCGTTTATTTTCATTTGATTTGCCCTTGATTCTGTCTGTAACAGTAGGTTTTAGACGTTAAATTGTTGACTCGCTTTATTTATACTCATCCTTTCCTCTCTAATTTCTATAGGAGCTCTTTGTAAAACATCGTAGCTATATCGAAAAAACTTACTTTTTTACCCTTCAATGTGAGTTTTTTTGGTTTATTTTCGTTAATCTGTTTTGATTTTTTTTTATGGCATTTCAAAAACAAAAGGAATTTGCTTAAATCGAACATTACCTACCTACCTACATAATTCCAATGAAAAACCATATATAATCAACTGGTCGAAAAAGAGGACACTTTTCGACCACCATTAATCACTGCAAAAAGAAGGCAGAAAAATAAATAGAAGGATTTAAAAAAATGTGGTCGAAAACTGGACTCTATTTAAGGAGTATAATTTACTAATAATGTGTTGAAAGAGTTCAACCGTATTTAGATTTAGTAAAATGAAAATGGCTAGACAATCTAAGTGCCGTTTGTCCGGTTCTTGACCAAGTGGTCGAGAAAGGGAAAAGCACATATATCACATACCTAATATGCGACCATTACATTTTATATAGAAAAATATTGTAAACATGGTTCAAACATAGTTTTTCGGAAGAAGGATAGATTAAGCTTGACATACCACACAAAAAATGACGTAATTGAAAGATAATTTATAACTTACTTGCTATTTCTGAAGTCACAGTTCACTACAAATTTTAAACTATTTCGTGTCTTTAGTAATCTGCTCACTGACTGCCTATGCATCCTTAAGCATTTAATAATGAAATTGTCATGTAAACGACTCGAAAATTCTGAGAAGTGGTTGGGAAAGGTGGTCGAAAACTGGGAAGATTTTAGATGACTGATATTGGCTTATAGTTTCTTATTTCCATTAGGTTTGTATGAAACTAGTCGAAAACCGGCACTGGTCGGACAACAGGCGCAACCACCCTAATTGGGGTGGAAATATTGAAAAAATCGGAATTTCCATTCAAACATCAGGGTAGAGTTTTCGTTGTAGAATCGAATTCATAAGGTTGAAATACATGGTACATGATACACATGAAAGCATTTGTTTGCCCGTCAATTTTTGTTTGAACTGGATTTGTTTCGTGGGCAGAAGCGAATTCAGATTGTTGAAATATATATGATACCTAATATATTAAATCATTTGTCGTATGGTGGGATGGGTTTTTTCATGCAGTATTGTGCCATTCGAAAAAAAAGACTTACATAAAAAGTTATTTAATGGAGTTCAAGGGCCTGATGCTGCGAAGTTTGTTGATCAAATTATAATGGTTACTTGTTTTCATTGTTGTTCTCATTGTAAGGATGATTTCAACTCATGCAAGGCGCAAGGCATTCTAGATATAAAAATATAACTGAAGAAAAAAAGTTATTTTTCCATCGGACTTATAATAAGAGACAGATTCAAAAGAGACAGGTGTTCCATTTTACATTCAAAAGCTGGATGCATCTCCGCTAAAACCAGAGAAGTTCTAAATAAGTGACAAGTATGTCAGAATGGGTCTATTTTGATGTTTATCAAATCCCCCAAATTTTGTTTTGATAGCTCTAAAAAGAAAGGTTGAAAAAGGAGTGATAATAAACCCCGTATAGAAGTATATAGGAAAATTTGCATTCCGAACTATTATCTCCAAATCTGAGTCATCGTTTACATTTCTTATCTCTTTGTATATGATACATGTGCATGATATCCTGGTGTTATTGTTAATCTCTCAGTTTGAAAACATATACGGGGTGTCAACGAATGTATTAGACAAGTCATAACTTCTAAGGTGTATGAAAATGAGATTTGGTATTAGTAAATGGTATGTGAAGAGGAGAGTTTTCGCATATTTTTCACTTTCCGGTCACTTCCGGTTTCACCGGAAATGGCTCCGGTTTTGAATTTTTAAATGGAACACCTTGTATATTATAAAATTTTTGGATTTCTGAGACAATTCTGGATCAGAATGTTACATTTTAAAAAGTTTTTACGCCTACTTCATTTTTTTAGAGTCTCTTTTAATATTGCATCTAGGTGGCCATGATTGGATATAAACTAATCTGAGGACCTCAGGTGATGTCAGAAAATTACAATCACAAAGTTTCAATGACTAGTATGATAGATAGGAATAAGACAAGTTGGCAAAATTACATTTTTGTGTCTTACTATTATTTTTTAAATGGCGACCATTTTTTGACAAGCACTTTCCGAAAAAAGGATTTTTTGACGAATCTAACAATACTAATTTTTTTGTTCTTGGATTAAAAATAATAACATAAATTAAATATTACTAAGGAAAATACTGGATAATAATGTATTTACTTTTGTCAAGTGTGCCATGGATAGCCATGATGCATAATATTTTGCAGTTATTTTTATCAAGTTTTTTTGGAAAACAAAACACTTACTTAGGTAATGACAGTGACATAAGCTTTATGAGCAGACAGTAAAAGTTTCTTAATTTTCCTTAAATTTCAGTTTAATTTTTCTTTAAAATAATGTATACTCAAAGTGAAAAAGTGGATATGTTATTAATATTTGGAGAATGTCGTAGAAATTCAAGGAATGCTGCTGAGTTGTATGCTCAGAGATATCCCAATCGCCAACATCCAGCCCATCTATATTTTTCGTACGTTGAGAATAGTTTTAGGCAAGAAGGAAAACGAGAGGCGGAACAGAGGTTTATCATAAATGAAGAGACTGAGATTAACGTTCTTGCTATGGTTGAGGTTGATAAAACAGTTTCTTTGAGAGAAATTAGTCGAGAAATGCAGATAAGTCACGAATCAGCAAGAAAAATACTGAATAATCTACCTTTAACAGTTTTACGGTGAATATACTTCCCACAAGATACCAGAGAAATTCTTAATTACTTAATAGAGCATTTTAATAATCAAGTTATTGCAAACAATGATCCAGTACGGTAGCCTGCCCGCTCACCGGATCTCACTGTGTTCGATTTCTTTATTTGGGGATATGTTAAAGAAAAGGTTTACTATGCAACAGCCCCAGCCACTCTTGAAATCTTGGAAGAAAGAATTCTACGGGCATTTAGAAGTATAACGCCTCAAATGTTACGAAACGTGTTGAGAGAAACAATTGAACGAGCTGAAATGTGTCTTGAACAAGGAGGAATGCACTTTGAAAATTTAATACAGTGAAAGTAAATAAATTATTATCCATGGCACACTTGACAAAAGTAAATAAATTATTATCAGTATTTTCCTTAGTAATATTTAATTCATGTTCTTATTTTTAATCCAATCGCAAATGAATTAGTATCGTTAAATTCGTCAAAAAATCCTTTTTTTCAGAAAGTGTTTGTTAAAAAATTGTCGCCATTTGAAAAATAATAGTTAGACACAAAAATGTAATTATGCCAACTTGTCTTATTCCTATCTATCATACTAGTCACTAAAACTTTGCGATTGTAATTTTCTGACATAACCCGAGGTCCTCAGATTAGTTTACGTCCGATCATGGCCACCTAGATGCAATATTAAAAGTGACTCTAAAAAAATGAAGCAGGCGTAATTTTTTTTTAAATGTAACATTCTGATCCAGAATTGTCTCAGAAATCTAAAAATGTTACAATATACAGGGTTCTCCATTTGAAACTTCAAACCCGGAGCCATTTCCGGTGAAATCGGAAAGTGAAAAATATGCAAAAACTCTCCTCTTCACATACCATTCACCTATACCAAATCTCATTTTGATACACCTAATATTCTAGATGTTATGACTTGTCTAATAGATTTGTTGACACCCGGTATACAGTGAGGTCCATAAGTAAACAGATAAATTCATTATCTACGTAATTTACAATTTATGATTAAAATCCTGATACACGTCAATTTTTAATTATGAAATGACATTTTTAAGCATAATTTTATATCTTCCCCTTCAACCCCCTTGGAGTGGCAGCATTGAGAATTTCTTCACTTTTTTATCGAAAAATATTACATTTTTAATGTAACTAAGTAAAAAGAACATGAAACATTTTAAATCAAATGTTCAGGGCGCCTGTTGCTTCTTGACAATAATGGTGGCATTTCTAAAATTTATCAATATCATTTCCGAGGTGTTTTGATTAATATCTTGCCTTATTCTGTCTCTTTAACCTTCGACGTAATTTGGTCTGTTGTAGTAGACTTTCGATTTTCAATAACCCCATAAAAAATTGTCAAGCGGGGTCAAATAAGGAAAACCGGCAGGCCACTCAATTTAGGTCTTGCTGATACCAAATATTTATAATAATTTCATTAGGGTTGCCATCATCTGGGTAAAGTATTCTTAACTCTGGAACTAAGAAATTTGGCAAAAAATAACTCAAGTAATGCGCGCCAGTTAATGTGCTATCATAGAAATATGGTCCGATAATTTGAGGATTTATAATTCTAGCCCAAATATTCACCTTGTCGGTATATTGAGTATTGACTGACCTCCATCATCCAATGTGGATTTTCTGTATTCCAGTATCTACAGTTCTGTTTGTTGACTGTCCAATTTAAAATAAATGTTGCTTCGTGAGAAAAAATAATGTTTTTTTATAAATAACGGATCATCTTGGCGTCTGTTTGCCATGATTTCGTAAAATTCCTGTGGGCTTTTCATCAGGGTCATCCTCGTTGAATTCTTGAACCAAATGAATTTTATATGGGTGGTATTTTTCTATTTTTATTATCTTGAATATGTGACAGTATATGCAATGTATTTTCATTGGATAAAATTCTTTTTCTACTAGATTTAGGAATATCTGTGACATTTCCAAATTCACGAAATGTTTTCTCTATTCTACTAACCGTAAACTGAGAAATGAGACGGTCAGGATACTTATTAGTATTGAAGATTTCGAATACCTGCTTCTGCGTTCTTGTTTTATCACCACATCCTAAATACTCGTAAAACCAAAGCCATGATAATTACCTCCAAATACAAACTCAGTAAAGTCAATATCAAAAACATAAATATATCAATATATAATGAGAAAATTAAAGTAGTGCAAGAAATTAAATACCTAGGATTCATGGTGGATATCTTCCTCAATCTTCAAAGCCATTTCCATTACAATTGTAGTAAAATCAGAAAAAAGTTATTTTTCTTTTCAAGGATACGTGCACAATTGTCCTTATCAACATCTTTGATAGTCTATAGAACAATAAATCAACCACATTTTGAGTATTGCCCAAGTCTGTTAACATTTAGATTCTAACAGCATTTGTGCATTACAAAAATTACAAAATAGAGCTATGGGAATAATTCTGAAATGTAATAGATGCACTCCCATTGATGCAATGCTTGTTATTCTGAACTGGATCCCACTAAAAGCAAAGTTTTATTATTTTTCAATGATTTTTATTTACAAAATCCTCAAAGTTGCCCACCTACTTCAAGCAGTTTACTACAACCAATGACCAAGTACACGATCATCAAACTCGCGGAAGCTCAAATTTTCATGTAAATAGAACAAATTATTAAAGAAAAAACACGAATTCTGTATACCACCAAGGACTTACTTACCAAAAAACATTAAGGAAAGTACAACGTTGCGTTCTTTCAAATCAAATCTTCTGGAGTACATTAGAAGGAAACAAACCTGATACATCAGTATGTATGTACTTATTTATAACTACTGTATAACTATTGTATTAATTTTTGTCAGTTATGTGACACTGAAGAGATATAAGAATCTTTCAAGTTATAATTTACACTTTATTTTGCTATAAGTTATCTTTCAGTTCACCTACTTACACATCTATATTTATTGCATCCTCACACTCTTTAAACTATATATTTTCTCTTTATCGGTATTAATTTTTAATTTGCTTATGCCTTGCCTTATGGTGTATGTATATATATATATATATATATATATATATATATATATATATATATATGTATATGTGTGTGTGTATATATACAACTATTAATAAGCTCTTATATTTGTATATTAGGATATTCCTATTTAAATAAAGTTACTTACTTACTAATAATATCAAAATTTCATTTCTTTGGGTAACCGAAAGACTCACTGTTGAAATAATGATTAATTTGAGCGGAATTGGTATCGAATTGAATACCAATAAATGTGAAATCTTCTTTCTTGATGTTCCAAATCAAAAGTTTTCGATGAGTTCGTCTATTTCATTCCTGGTTTGAAATTATTAGTAGAATCTGATTTTGTACTTCTTGGTGCACCTGTTACTATTGAGGCGCTTTCTACCTGTATCAAATATAAAACAGACTCTCTCTCACTAATATCTTCACGGCTCAAAGAAATTCCAGCTCATGCTGCGTTTTTCTACTAAAAAACTCTTTGGCATTACCCAAACTTATGTATATACTCAGATGTTCTCCAACATGGCATGGTAATTTAGAGTTAGAGAAATTCGATGAATTGATAAAAAGTACTCTCGAATCGATATCAAATAATCAATTTTGTAATGAGAATTGGCTTCAAGCAACTCTTCCTGTGAACATGGGGGGATTGGGTACTCGTTTGGCATCATCACTCACCTTACCTGCGTTTTTATCTTCCTTAAATAGTGTTTCTCATTTGGTGAACTCGATACTTATCAAATTTTTTTGGAGTAATATATTCTTTCTATGAAGAAGGCGAAAGATTATGGATTTCTAAAGTCAAACTCGCTCTGCAAGGTACTGATAAGAAAATACAAAGTGCATGGGATTGTCAGCTCTTGAAATTGAATAATCTGCTTAAAACAGCTGTATCTACATCTCAGAAGGCTCGTCTCAATGCAGTGTCTTCAAAGGAATCAGGTGCGTGGCTCAATGCATTACCAGTTTCTCCTTTGCGTAATCTTCTTGACGATGAAACATTCAGAATTTCTGTTGGACTTTGTCTGGGTTCTTCAATTTGTGTCCGTCATGAATGCAAATGTGATGCTGAAGTAGATGAATCTGGGGTTCATGGTTTGAGTTTGAGAAATTTAGCGCTGGTCGTAGATCTCGCCATGATGCTGTTAATGACTTGATAAAGAAGAAGAAAGAAGAAGAAGAAGAAATATTTATTAAGTACGTTTCCCTAATATACAAAAACTCTAATATATATATATATATATATATATATATATATAAATAACAATAAAAAAAAAAAAAAATAATGTATCATAATGTATGGATTCATCCTATATGAATGATCTGTTAAATAGGTTATTAATCTGTAGTAATAAGAATAACATTATTACAATTAAATATAAAATTAAATTATAAAAATTCTGTTATAATAATCCTACAGCAAAAAAGAATAGTTATACAATTTAATTATTAATCCTATAAATTGATCGTAAACTGTAATAATAGTACATTGCAAATAAAAATTGTCCTTCAATTTCTAGTTCCCTTTATAAAGTATAACATTTATCCTGCAAGTTTTATTTCACGATCCACTAGATTCAACATTGAGTGCAAGTTATTAATCACAAATTTCACCATACCTTATTAAAACAATTCATTTTGTAAAGCAATGTTAAGACATGAATCACTACAAGCTAATAGTGTGTCATCAGCAAATAAATTTATGAACTCACAATTCACAAAAAGGTCAATATCATTCAGATATAGTATGAAGAGGAGTGGTCCTAGAACACTTCCTTGAGGTACCCCAAGGTTATTGCAAATTTCTCTTGAAGTTACATCCCTAACTCTGACTCTCTGCTTTCTACCATGCAAGTAACTTTCAAACCATTTTAGTACTTTGCCCCTAATTCCGTATTGAAACAATTTGTTCAATAGTTATTTCGGTCAATGGTCTCAAAAGCTCTTTTGAGATCCAAGAAAACTGCTACAACATATTTACCATCATCTATGTCCCTTTTAAACTTAGTTATAGAAAGCTGCAATGCTGTCTCACAAGAATGCTGTTTACGAAAACCGGATTGATTATTAATCAAAATATCATTATGCTCAATGTGTTCCAGTAATTGAGTATAAACTACAGTTTCCAACATTTTTTCTATAGGTGGTAATGTGTTTACAGGTCTAAATTCACTTGCAAGGGTTGTGTTAGAAATCTTGGCATTTGGAATAATAGTGCTAACTTTTAATAATTCTGGAATTTTTTATTTTAGATTCAAAAATATTTTTTAAAATTTTAGCATTGAGGATCTCATTCAAGCTGCATTTATTATCTAGAGAAGAGACTACATTGTTCAGTTCTCTGAGTGTTATAGGTTTGAACTCTAAAAATTCAAGATACATATTATGATTGAGATTACACCATGATTGCTCACCATTAAGTCCTTCTATGATTTTGACAATACTGTCAACAAAATATTCATTAAAATTATTAGCCATTTCTGAATCATCGTGGATATGCTAGGCGGGTTCCGGCGCAAAATCATCCATTTTCCCATGTTAATCTCCATAAGGAAATCTAAGGTCCAAGCTGGTAATTTTTGTCCAAAATCTCCCAGCGAGTTCGCGTCAAGCGCCTGCAGGTGTTCGGATCAATCGCGCCGCGTGGAAGGGTCCGAACCGCCGACCTTCGGTACCTGCTGTATTATCTGCTCTATTTATCGATAACGCACATTGAAATCAAATGCATGTTGATAGGATGTGGGTTAATTATAATGATATTCATTGCAGATTAGCGTGTGGATTCGGTATATTGAATTCTCCAGTATTTGACACAAAGTATATGAATTTGACCTCAACACTCCTCGAGTGGAGATATTAGAGTGGTGCTTACTGATGTTGCTATTATTGATTGCCGGATGATGTATCGTTCGGTTCGATAAAAAATATGAAGTTGATATGGGCATTTTTCGATTGTAGGAATCAGTCGGGTATGATTCGGCTGAAGCTTAATTAATGGTAGTGCGATGATTATTGACTGGTGTATGGATTCGGTTTCTTCAACACAAAGCATATGTAGTTGGTTTGGACATTTATCGAACGATTGAAGGAATCAATAATGGTGCTATCATTGATTGTTGATTGATGTTTTGATTCGGTTTATTCAGTACTCGACTCAAAATATATGAAGTTGCTTTGGACATGACTCGAGCGAATGTAGGAGTTAATGTGATCGGATAAAGTTCAGTAATGGTAATATTATTGATTGCTTGTCGGTGTATTCTCCGATATCAGACATAGGAAAATATATTGAATTGGGTTGATATTTCACGAATGATTGAAGAAATGAGACTGAGGTATTTGAAATGAATGTGTATCCACGCTCGCGGAGTCTAAAATGTGATCGGAGGTATATATAGATGATCGGAGGTATATGCGGTGAGGAAATGCATGATGACATCAAAATAAAATACAAAGACGACTTATAATTATTATTGAATGTCGATGGAAAGGATTAGCTGAAAGATGATTAAGATAATATTCATTACTGATTAGTGTATGGACTCGGTACATTGTATTCTTCGAATTTGACACAAAGCATATGTAGTGGGATTGAACATTCATCGAACGATTGGATGAATCAAACCGATGCTTAATAATGGTGCAATTATTGATTGTTGATTGATATATGGATTCAGTACTGACACAAAATTAATAAAATTGTTTGAGCATGACTCGAGCGCTTGTAGGAGTTGAAGTGATCGGATGAAGCTTAGTTATGGTAATATTATTGATTGCTGGTTGATGTAAAGATTTGGTTCACAATATTCTTAGATATTTGTCATATGGAAAAATATCGAATTGGTTTGGGCATTCAATGATTGGAGGAATAAGAGTGATGAATTCGAAATGGATATGATAGTATTCGATAGTTGATTGCTGCTCAAAGTAAAACATGAGAACGCGTAGTTCAAAATGAATATCATTTTTTTTTTCACAGATATGATAAGGACCTGGGGTCGTATATAATCGTGGTTGGTGTGAGGCGCATTAAGACTGTAATAGTGGACTATGATGTTATGTGTGAATATTTTTCGAAATATAGGTGTTACATACGAATACTGCTATATATTCATTAATGTTATTCTTCACTTATGGGCAGTCGGCGGGTTTTCCTTGACCAGGCAGTGATACCTGTCACTTGATTCAGTTTATTAGAGTTTTTATGGTAGTTCAATTTCATTATTGACCATATATAATGATTTTCTAAGTTAGGGTGACAGAAAAAGAAAAAAGGATGTCAATATAAATAAAGTCAAGTTTTCTACAATTCTTCCAATTGAATAATCCAAAAATATTTTGACGACATTGCACTCAGCAACAGGCAGCTTGGTGAGATGATAATTCTATATTTTCCGAATATTCCTTTACACATGTATCTGAAAAACGCATACTGGGAGGAATGGATTGATGAGCTTTCAATCTACAATAGTGGATGGAATATAACATTTGTAAATGGAATGCAAGGTAGCAAGGGTTGTGTTAGAGGTGATAAATTATAATATGTGGAATAATATATCGAAGCTCGACATATATCCCGATTAAAGCGTCTAATTCAGTGCACTGAATTAGACGCTTTAATCGGGATATATTATTCCACATATTATAATTTATCACCTCTAACACAACCCTTGCTACAATTTTACTTCTATAAATCTCCACAATTATAATATCCTGCATACCACATTATGGCTCAAATATTTCAATACACAGTTCAAGTCCAATTCATCTTTGAGCGGATTGTTTCATCATTTCGATGTCCATCTCCGAAACAAAAAAATATATGCTAATACATTACCATACATATTGGCAATATTTGAGAATCACAAATGAAATAACTATGTTGAGAGATATATTTCAATAATGCAGATGACATTCCGACTCCAACTGGTCCGCTTCCCATCCGTTTCCCCCACCATATTCGAATGATATTGATATATAGTAATACATTCCACCATTTATTCAACCGACACCCAGGTCAATTGGATTTTAAAGAGTCAAATTTCATGGGTTTGACGACTACACCACTCAGGAAGAAATATACCGTTGTGAGGTATGAGCAGTACTCCTATTGATGTTAAAAGCGCACTATCGATGACAGTACCACACCACTATAAGTGATACATCGAGTATTCCATCGATGATAAAACGAATTCAATAAAAGGATTGTACAAGAAGCATCATGTGAAAAATGGATCGAGGTTAAAAAATCACAACTACTCACACCTAAAATAGGCGCTAGTGATTTTATAACCCCCTCGATCCATTTTTCACATGATGCTTCTATCGATATTCCGGTAAAATTACTTTTCATGTGAAATATATTGATATTTGGAAAATGGCTGCCTTTCTACATCATCATTGTTATGGAAAATGTTTTTTCAAATAAAAATTAGCATGCCTATTCTCACCTTGCATACGTCTCCAATGCCGAATTATAATTCTCTTTTTCTATGTTTTACGTCAGTGAATTGCATTCCCACCGCATCTATATCCATTATTGTTTACGTAAACGATAATATTTAAAACACCCCCTGTTCAGGATGATTTTGCTTATCTATATAATTATTTTAATTGAGTAACGCATCAGTAATATGTATTCCAACAATAGTTGGCAAAACTTGAAGTTCTTCTATCATTTTCAGTCGTTAAAATCAGAAAAGACCTATTTTTTCGCATTTGTTCTTTCTTTTCTTGTAACATTTCGAGCTGAATGAGTAAACATATATTCAAATTCATTAGATCGATCTATTTTCGACAGTTTTCCCTATGAATATACATACATAATTCAAGTATGTTTCCATATCTCCACTTGAGTTCTTACACCATTCCATATTTATATCCATGCGTCGATCGTGAGTTAGTTCAACACCGCTCCTTCATGAGTATTTTCCAAACCCAACAATTCATAAATCTGTATAGAGTCTGGCTGTATAGATCTTCTGAACTGATGAAGGTTTTTTGGATGAAAAGACTAATATTATTTTCAATTAGTACAATTACGTTTATATCGCATCCGGCTCATGTTTCAGTACATTCATAAGAAAATCTTATTTATATTTTTATAATTGTATATTCCATTGCTGTATGGAAAAAAACACAAAAGTATGTGAACTAATATCTTTTACCAACTTGTTAATGGTGATGTTTGTATATTGCCAAATCAACCCCCACAACAGTTATATTATTATCGTAAACAATGAGGTTCACTCAATGGCCTAAGCATAACAGTTTTCTCATTCACAGCGAGTAATTCAGTACATCCACTATTTGCAAGTTCATCATGAAATTTAAATGATTGCATACAGGGGAATATATCTGTCAAGAAAACCATTCATATACCACAAAAATAGACATATATGTTATCGTAGGCATATAAGTAGCTACAACTAACGAAAAATTATGCATGTACTTCTACAATCAAGTTATTTTTCTCTGGTCCAGCGAGTTCCATCGCAGTCATGCCACTCTCACGAATATTCCCTCACTCGATTGGAGTTTCTCTGGTGGTAAGAAAGAATCGAGGCATAATATTCAATATAGATTTGATGAATCGATCAACAAATGGCAAACGAAATTCGAAAATGTTCTTGAACGTAATTTAATTCTTCGAAAACTATCAAATACAAACATATATTACTATACAGGGTGCATCGTACATCTATCAAACGCTCAACTCTCAACTATAAAGCTACATTTTCACCGATATTGAATTTTTTCTATCACATATATTGCTGAAAACCCATTTGAATATCACTTCTCAACCATCGAAACATACCTCAAACATGTTAGTAATTCATAGTCATCGAATATGACTTTTAACAAGTGATCTCGGTATATCATCACCATGAGGAAGGGTTCATATCTATATTGATATGTCAAATGGCTTCTATAGAGAATAATGGATGACATTTTTGGCTTTTACTTCACCATTGAGTATGGAAAGTGTTATTGAAAAACTATTTTGAGGATGATATCAGTGAATGCATGATGTCCTCGCCCTGCACACATCCACAATACTGAATTCTAATTCTTTTTGCTATGTTTCACCTTTGTGAAATGCATTTCCACCATTATTGTTTCATATGAACAAGGTTATCAACTAGGGTTGAAACACCCCTTTTTCTAATCTATATAATCAATTTCAATGACTAACGCATCACTAATATTAATTCTAGCAACAGTAAACTTGATTTGAAGTACTTACACCATTTCTCGCGTTGGAATTAGGGAAGACAAACAACTTTTGATATAACTTATTCCAATTCTTGTAACATTTCGAACTGAACGAGCAGACATGTATCTAATTTCACTGAGAATTGTGTAGAATCAATCCTCAACGCTGTCTGTCATATCATAGCACGTTAGTTATCAATTCTAATGACATTGTCTTTTCGAATCTAATTCATCCTTTGGTTCCCATCACTATTTTCTATGGATGAGGAAATACCACCAATTGCTAGAGGTTGATGTGTGGTGATATTGCATTAATGTCGATCGATTTGTGAACATGTTTTCCTCAGATTATACCTAAAGATTTGTGTATGTTAATCGACTCAATCATATTTCGTAGCATATTATAGCAGCTATTATAAAAAAAAACATTACCAAATATATATTACCCATAAGAAACGAATTAATCATTGAATGTTTGATTCTACAACATTGTAGATTTGTGAATGATCTGGTTGATTCACATTCTGATAATCCCATTGATCCTATGCATATATTATGGAACGATATAATATGATAATTGAGATGTGGTCGCATTAATTTTATGATCGAGATTGGCTGGGGAATGTTTTTTTCGATGTATAATTCTCTCCATATGTGCTCTACCAAACACCAAAGTGTCTCGAATGAATTCTGCAATACTCGACAAGCGTTCAATCACGTAGTTTATTTTCAATCATAGTTCGCTGAAGCGATCTGAAGCAGATATTAACATTCAATTCTCAACAAACCTCAGTGAAATGCTCGATCAACAACCTCAAATACCAAAAACGCAACTATTCGTTGTTCTCACTTCATTTATATGTATGGAAGCATTATAATACATTAAGCGACCGGTCCGTTATCATTCGTTAAATACTATATTTGTCACTCAACTGTCTGCGTGTTTTTTCATAACGAACGTTTTTTATCACTACCAATGCCATTTCATCGAATCATTTCCTCAATGAGCTCTAAACCCCTGAAATATTACAATCTAGAGTGGAAAACTCTAGATGTAATACATCTGCAAGTCTAAGAGAATCATAGATCTTTTGAATGAATATGTAAAATCTATTATTGGCATCTGAAAAGGATATAATTCATCCTGAAAAGGGCCATATACTGTATTCGATGATAACATATTCACAATATGAATCTATATAAGTGGGCAGCAGTATGTATATATCGTATATAATCGATGAAAGAAAATTGTATTTCGTGCATAAAATAATTGTAGCAAAGCGCTTTCGACCGTTAGGTCATCATCAGTGCGTACTCGTCAGGTGTACAAGAAGCCAAAAAGACCATAAAACATCTCATGATCAATGAAAATTGTATAGGTTTACATAACATACATGTTAAAATAAGTATTCTAGGCCGGGATGACACTAGAGATCAAAATTTTTCTCTTTTTCTCATTTCTTGTAAGAAACCATTATTTTGGTGTGATAGCTGGACCCAAGACTTGGGTGAGTGAGAAAAGGAGAATGGGTGATGAACATATATATATATATATATAAATATATATATATATATATATATATATATATTATATAAATATTTTTTTTTTCAATGTCCTTTAATACCTGAGTTCTACTACATTGAATCTCCTACCATATTACATTTTTCTATGAGGCGAATGAGCATTGAATATATATTTTCAATGTCATTCAATATGATCTAATGCTAGAGTTCTACTACTTCCATTGAATCACCTTCCATGTTACTTTTTTCTATTAGAAGCAATTGATTTATTTACGGATTCTCTTATGATAATTGTTACATTATTTCCATAATTATATCATCATTTTTACAATCGAAAGCTGTGGAAGTTATTCTTTGCTAGGGTATAATTCTTTCCCTCTCCCAATCGGGTATCTCGAGAGCATGAAAACATCCTACATACATAACTATCTGCAGCAAATTTTCATAATTTTCATGATATGTACAGCGAGTATACGTTCTACTCTAACTCATTTCTTTGTTGACTACATCCTCATTTCAATGTCCTATAATCACCATCGGAAATTTGTTCACAGCAATATTAGTATTCATATCCATAAAACTGTTTTATTCCGCATCAATCTTTGGTAAAGAATTTAAAATATTTTGCTCTAGTCACCATTGCCTGAGTTCTACCACTTCCGTTGAATCATCCATTCATGTCAACATTATGCTATTCCAAGTTATCACTTCATTTATTGGTACAACCTCACTTTCATTGTTGCAAAACTCAAAAAACTTCTCCAAAAGTACAAAACTCATGTTTTTGGTGTTTCAATCGTTCTCATTTCATATGTCAGAATAACAAATGAGAATCAGATATTTCGAGAGCATGCAAGCATATATTACCAATCATAGCTTACCGTAGCGATATGAATCACATACACCTAATTTTCATAGTATATCTATCGAATGCACACACACCTCGAGGAACCTGCGTTATACTATTCACTTTTTCGTCAGTTACAGACCATTTCAATGTCATTAGTACTATTGAAAATATGCATGTCATTTGATTATTCACATGTATATAACTTTTTAATTTTTGCATCCACCTGCCAGTGAACTCTATATATAATTTACAAATACCAAGCTAGCTAAAGATTGATCTATGGATTCCATGAAAATCATTTACAAATGTTATATTCCATCCACTATTGTAGATTGAAAGCTCATCAATCCATTCCTCCCAGTATGCGTTTTTCAGATACATGTGTAAAGGAATATTCGGAAAATATAGAATTATCATCTCACCAAGCTGCCTGTTGCTGAGTGCAATGTCGTCAAAATATTTTTGGATTATTCAATTGGAAGAATTGTAGAAAACTTGACTTTATTTATATTGACATCCTTTTTTCTTTTTCTGTCACCCTAACTTAGAAAATCATTATATATGGTCAATAATGAAATTGAACTACCATAAAAACTCTAATAAACTGAATCAAGTGACAGGTATCACTGCCTGGTCAAGGAAAAACATAAATGAATATATAGCGGTATTCGTATGTAACACCCATATTTCGAAAAATATTCACACATAACATCATAGTCCACTATTACAGTCTTAATGCGCCTCACACCAACCACGATTATATACGACCCCAGGTCCTTATCATATCTGTGAAAATATATTCGAAAAATATATGATATTCATTTTCGAACTACGCGTTCTCATGTTTTACTTTGAGCAGCAATCAACTATCGAATACTATCATATCCATTTCGAATTCATCACTCTTATTCCTCCAATCATTGAATGCCCAAACCAATTCGATATTTTTCCATATGACAAATATCTAAGAATATTGTGAACCAAATCTTTACATCAACCAGCAATCAATAATATTACCATAACTAAGCTTCATCCGATCACTTCAACTCCTACAAGCGCTCGAGTCATGCTCAAACAATTTTATTAATTTTGTGTCAAGTACTGAATCCATATATCAATCAACAATCAATAATTGCACCATTATTAAGCATCGGTTTGATTCATCCAATCGTTCGATGAATGTTCAATCCCACTACATATGCTTTGTGTCAAATTCCGAAGAATACAATGTACCGAGTCCATACACTAATCAGTAATGAATATTATCTTAATCATCTTTCAGCTAATCCTTTCCATCGACATTCAATAATAATTATAAGTCGTCTTTGTATTTTATTTTGATGTCATCATGCATTTCCTCACCGCATATACCTCCGATCATCTATATATACCTCCGATCACATTTTAGACTCCGCGAGCGTGGATACACATTCATTTCAAATACCTCAGTCTCATTTCTTCAATCATTCGTGAAATATCAACCCAATTCAATATATTTTCCTATGTCTGATATCGGAGAATACACCGACAAGCAATCAATAATATTACCATTACGGAACTTTATCCGATCACATTAACTCCTACATTCGCTCGAGTCATGTCCAAAGCAACTTCATATATTTTGAGTCGAGTACTGAATAAACCGAATCAAAACATCAATCAACAATCAATGATAGCACCATTATTGATTCCTTCAATCGTTCGATAAATGTCCAAACCAACTACATATGCTTTGTGTTGAAGAAACCGAATCCATACACCAGTCAATAATCATCGCACTACCATTAATTAAGCTTCAGCCGAATCATACCCGACTGATTCCTACAATCGAAAAATGCCCATATCAACTTCATATTTTTTATCGAACCGAACGATACATCATCCGGCAATCAATAATAGCAACATCAGTAAGCACCACTCTAATATCTCCACTCGAGGAGTGTTGAGGTCAAATTCATATACTTTGTGTCAAATACTGGAGAATTCAATATACCGAATCCACACGCTAATCTGCAATGAATATCATTATAATTAACCCACATCCTATCAACATGCATTTGATTTCAATGTGCGTTATCGATAAATAGAGCAGATAATACAGCAGGTACCGAAGGTCGGCGGTTCGGACCCTTCCACGCGGCGCGATTGATCCGAACACCTGCAGGCGCTTGACGCGAACTCGCTGGGAGATTTTGGACAAAAATTACCAGCTTGGACCTTAGATTTCCTTATGGAGATTAACATGGGAAAATGGATGATTTTGCGCCGGAACCCGCCTAGCATATCTACTGATAATCATCATTTCATCCTCATTTTGAAATTGGATACAGTTGGGAAACTCCCGTACATTTGTATCAACCAGTTTTTTAAGTGTTTTCCACATTTGTGTAGCATTATTCTTATACCTGTCTATTTTCTCATAGTAATATTCAGTTATTTTATTTTTCAATAACTGAACTACTTAATTTCTTTGTTTCTTAAAGATTTTCCATTTATTTTCTCTATCAATACCAACACTATTTTTGAATTCCTTGTAACATCTATCTCTTTCCTTGGTTTTTTCAAACACAGAGCTGTCGAACCATGGTAAGTTATTTTTAAATTCAACAACTTGAATTGGAGATATCGTATTGATTACATTTTCACAAGTTTCAAAAATTTCTTTATATATCCAATTCACCTCAATGGCATTAAGTGACCAATTTGCTTGTAGAAGTTCAATATTTATCGATAGCAAATTATTACTGTTAAGGTTTCTGAAATTTTTTTTATCACTGTCGTGTTCATTGAAAATGTTAACAGAAATTACTGAGTGATCCGTTATCGCAGGACTTGCATGTACTTTCGCTGAAATATTACTTTGGTTTGACAACACATAATTTAATAGGGTTTTACTATTATTTGTTATCCTTGTCGGTTCTGTGATTAACTGACTTATTCCATATGTATCTATAAGATTTTTGATTTTTTTAACATAAAAATGATTGTTACTTGAGTAATCCAAATTGAAGTCACCAACTAAAATACTTTTGTCATTATTGAGAAACATTGAATCTTCAAATTTATCTATGAAAGTTGCATCAGATGATGAGGGAGAATGGTAAAGACATCCTATTATCCAGTTAGATATACCAAGCTTAATTTTCAATACTTTACACCAATAGTTTTCTTCTAGAATAAATGATTTGAAGATTTTGAACTCAACGTTATTTTTAACATATATCACAACGCCACCAGTGTGCCTACTTCTAGAGTCACATCTTATACAGTTAATAACTGCAAAAATTCCAGCTATTTTAGAGCCATCAGGTGTCAGTCGTGATGATGGAAAACGGCCGGATGGATTGTCATTGATTCCTTGGAAATTTGGTAAACCAGTGGTATGGGATTTTACTTGGCCACATCACACTTGAACTCAACCTCTATTCGCAAGGGCGCAGCTGCAGAAAATGGAGAGGAAGTTAAAGTTAAGATAAAAAAATATCAAAACCTGAGAAATCTCTACATTTTCTACCCTGTAGCTATTGAAACCTACGGAGTATTTGGCTCCCAAGCAACGGAATTTATTAAAGAGAGAAATATTTTCCAAATGACCAATGATAGGAGATCCACCAGCTTTCTCCTTCAACACATGAGCATCGCCATTCAAAGAGGTAATGCAGCTTCGGTGTTGGGAATCATTCCTGTTGGACGTCATTTGGATGAATTTTTCTACAAGCCGCATTCTAAATAGCACATATCTCAATGTAGCTCGATATCCAATAGTCAAAGCTCGTGTTTTCGATCCTGGGATAATCGCATAGGACACCTTTCATTTGGATACAATAGTAACATCAAGTACAAGTCAGATACCAATTCCATAAAAGACGAAATGGGTATTAAGGTTAGTTATATCGGCAAAACTTTGAAGAAAAATGATTTGTCGTCCACTTCCCGGACAACAACACGATCTGCCATACCTCAATCCAATTCATTATCAAGCAGCTTCAACCCCCAACGATCCAGTGATAGTGAGAATCACCATATCAGAGAACGCAGCTCCAATTGCACCATCAGGCAAATAGTGCACGGAAACATCAAAAGTCTTGGTGTAAATGGGCTGAAAAACATAGGAAATACTTGTTTCATGAACAGCTCATACAATGTTTATCGAAACCAGATGGTTGCTGGAGTATTGAGAAAAGAGATTATATGAGAGATATTAACACGAGCATTTCACATGAAGGGTGCTTTAATAAAAGCATTTGCGGAAGTTATAAAAGAACTGTGGTCTGAAGATTCGTCTGATAGGAATTTGAACACCATTTCTTTGAAGATTCAGATAGAAAGTTTTGCTCCACGTTTTATGGGTTATGCCCAACAGGATGCACAGGAGATTCTAATACACCTCCTCGTAGGCCTTTATGAAGACGTTAACATGTTTACAGTAGAGCTCCAACTGGTATTGACTGAAATCAATGAAAAACTGAACGATCATGATAAAGCCAAAGAGGCATGCTCGAGATATCCAAAAATGGACAACTCAATAATTGCAAATCGACATTAAAATATACCTTTTGTGGGCATTGCTCTATTACCGTTAATCCTTTCTGAGATCTCTCACTGACGAGATAGAATTGACCAGCTCAGACTTTCACAATGTCTGGACTCTTTCACCAGCGTGGAAACTTTGGACGATGACGAGAAACCCACATGTTCAAATTGTAAGGAGAAGAGAAAGTACACCAAGTCTTTGTCTATACAAAAATTACCTAAAGTACTAGTAATCCATTTGAAGCGATTTTCGCCGTCGGAGAGACTCTGAAGAAAATAAAAAGTCATAATCGATTTCCCTTTGGAAGGATTGGACATGTCCAATTATGCAGCAGACAACGTGGCCCCGTGTCGATACAACTTGTATGCCCTGTGCAATCACAGTGGAACGACATATTCCGGACACTATACGGTCTATTGAGGCACCCATACGCAGGCACGTGGCAAGAATACAATGATTCAAGGGTGTCACCAATATCCTCAAAATCCCTGTATAGTGGAGAAGCGTGCGTACTCTTCTTTGAGCAAGAGGGCACACCCAATCGCAAAGTTGAAATTATTGCATCCTGATTTTTTTTACATTTATATTTATTTCATATTGTTATACTTTTCCTTTATAATAAGCTTTTATTTAATTTGTCATTAATAACTAGAATGATAAGTTTGCATAGACTTAGCAAATAAATAAATTTAAATGTATATTTTTTTCTGGTATTTTGCAAGTGCATATCACAATTTGAATTGAATATTTTATGACTCAAAATCAATTAGAAAAGTCAGATTTGACAGATATTTGGCACATTATTATAGGATACATCTGATTGTATACATTTCAAATATTTTTAAAAATTTCAAATTAAATTTTTTTGATGGCAAATATACAAAATTCAAAAAAAAATTAAAGCTGGATAGAGAATTAAAAACCCTGTATATATTTTTTTTTTCTATTTTATTTATTTATTGAACCTCATTACATTGATTCAATACAATTTACAATTTATACTTACAATTAACAATTTCAGTTAACAATTTAAAATCATTACATGATTACAATGTTCGGTCTATTAGAATTGTTTCTGGGATAATCTAATAATTTTCTGACATATACATTCATACAATCTACTGTATGCACCTAGGTGTTACAACACCTGTATGTGCCTTAAGATTGCATACGGAGCATATAGTTAGTTAATTGAATTGCAATCATAAACCTAATTTACCATAAAATAAATGTGATTAAAATATTAAATGTATAGCTAATATAAATTAAAATTTGAAATATTTTATTACTGCTTGTTGAGAGGTATTAGAGGATATTTCTGAATGTTCCGAGGTTGGTGACAATGTATGTATTACATTGTTTCTTAAAAATGTTCAATTTGTTTATATTTCTAATATTTATGGGCAACAGATTATAAAATTTTGGAGCTAAGTAGTCAATGAATTTCAGGTTAAGGGTTGTATTGCTTTGTGGAATTTTCAATAGTTTTTTGATGTTCAATCTGGTAGAATACTGATAAACAATGAAATTTTTTAAATTCTGGGATTTATAAAAATAAGAACATGATAAATGGATATATAGGCAACTCATATCACAGATACTCTCATTGTATAATAGACTGGTGGCATACAATCTGTTTTTGTTGAAAATTATTTTCAAGATGTAATTTTGTATTACCTGTAATGGTTTTAATTTTGTATGTTGCACCCCACACTATACCAGTCAAACGGGGTTCAGTGACCCATAGTGGGTAAAATGAATCAGTCGGGTGTTTCCGTACAAAAGAGGGCGCTGTTTGCTCCAGCTGCAAGATTAAAACGTTTTCGCGTCCCGGTCGTCTCGCCAGTACGTCTAAGTAAGTGAAGGAGGGTGTTTCGCCGCGCTTAAAGAAACACGTGAGTATCACGAACACACTTTAAGCTCTAACAGATTTTGCTATTTTTACGAAACCGTTTAAACGATTGATTGTGGGGGCACTAACTGTATAATTTTATTTACCTACATGCTCTAAATGTGTTAAATAGTTATTACTGAACATACATTTGATAAAATTTTTGTCTAAATGTTTTTAGTTAAATTTCAGCATTTTTTTTACTTTGAAGTGGTCACTATAATGGGTAAAATGAATCATTCTAATTTCTATGAAAGTGGGGTAATATTTTGTGATTGGGTATTTTTTATGTTACATTTTGGTATACTATGAATTAATTTTCAATTTCTAATAATTTGATTTATTTTTTAGCATATATAAAAAAAGTTGGGCCCACAAGGAAAATGCAATTATAACAAAGAATTTGTTTGCAAAGCAGTAGCAGCGGTTAAACGAGATGCTTTGACCATTAGACAAGCTTCAGAACAGTATAGTGTACCTTATTCTACAGTACAAAGAAGGTATCATGGACATCACCCTTTGAAGTATGGTAGGCAACCTGCACTCAGTGACGCACAGGAACTTAGACTGAAGGAAACACTCCAAATTTGTGCCGAGGGGGGATTTCCTTTAAAAAGTACAGACATCAGGACAATAGTACAGCAATACCTTAATAAACTTGGAACGAGAGAAACAAGATTTAAAGACAATATGCCCGGAATGGATAGGTTTAAGAGTTTTTTGAACAGACATAGAGACCTTACTCTGAAATTGGCTGAAAACACAAAACTTGTTAGAGGAGCATTAACTTATGAAGTTATTGAAGAATACTTTGAACAGTTACGGATCACATTAGCAGATATTCCGGCACAAAATATTATTAACTACGATGAAACGAATTTTGTAGATGACCCTGGGTCAGCTAAAGTTATAACTAGAAGAGGTGCAAAACATGCACATCGGTTAATTGACGCCACAAAAACCAGCATGACTGTGATGTTTGCAATGACTGCACATGGCACATTACTACCTCCCTATGTAGTTTATAAGGCAAAACACTCCATGAAGGCTGGACAGAGGGGGGAATTGAGGGAGCTAGATACAACAGAAGCATGAGCGGATGGTTTGACTCGGAATTGTTTGAAGACTGGTTCAACACTATTGTTATTCCTTATTTCAAAAAATTATCTGGTCAAAAAGTTGTGATAGGGGATAATTTAAATAGTCACATCACTATAAATGTTATTCAAGAATGTGAGAATAATTCCATTAAATTTGTCCTTCTGCCCCCGAACTCAACACATCTGCTCCAACCGCTTGATGTTGCTTACTTCAGGCCTTTAAAAGCTTGGAGAGCAGTCTTAGAAAAGTGGAAACTAAAGCACCGGGAAGTGGTTCCAAAAACTATGTTCCCAAAGCTGCTTAAAGAGGCTATTGAAAAGATAAGCTTGAGATCTAAAGAAAATTCAATTGCAGGTTTTAGTGCATGTGGAATTGTGCCCTTTAATCCCAACAAAGTTTTACATAAAATTCCAAGGAATGTTGAGAGAGACACTGTAGAAAATGATAACCGTGCATGGACTCAAACAATTGTAAATCACCTAGAAAATTTGAAAACTACACCTAATCAATCAATAAAAAGCTGTAAAAAAATTAATATCTAAGCGGGAAGGAGTGTCTCAAGCGAAGATTTATTATCTACATTAATAGATCCCCCAACACCAAAAAAAAGAGCGTCCAAAAAAATAAATAAAAAGAAAAACGAAGAGCGAAATGAAGAATTTGCCTTAAGCGATCCGGAAAATATTGAAGATGACTTGGAAGATTTTACCCCCCAGCCTTCAACATCAAAAGCTACCAACAATGACATGATGGTACAGCCTTCCATAGAACCAGCCGTTGGCAAATTTGTCATAGTAAAGTTCACCACTGAGAAGCGAGATAGACTATTTGTTGGCAAAAAAGAAAATAATTGTGGTGATCAACTTACAATAAATGCCATGAGAAAAAAAGGAATTTTTGAGAAAGGCTATTTTGTTTATCCGGAAATTGAAGACGTTTGTTTAATTACCCGTGACCAAATAATTAGAAAACTTCACCAAATATCAGTAAAAAGGGGAAAGTTTGCTCTTAACATAGACAACGATGAATTGAAAAGGTTAGAATAATTGTTATTTCTTGAAGTTTTCATTATTTAAGAATTCCATATTTTTTTGTGAAAGATAAAATTTTTATTTTTTTTATATGGTGATGATACTGTGATAAAGAATAATGTTTAAGTTCATTTCTTACCTTACTGTGATGTATTGTGATGCAGAATAAAGATTTTGTTACTTTTTTCGTATTTTTTTCAAGTTTTAGCCTCGATTTTTTTTTTAATTTTTTTTATTCACTTCACCTCTGAGTATTTTAAAATGGGTTTTCACACGTTTTAATGCCTGATTCATTTTACCCCAAAGTGGTGGGTAAAGTGAATCAGATTTTACAAAAAAAAATTAAGGCTTTTCCTTAATTTTTTTTTAACTTGAGCCATTCGAAAAGGGTGCCAGGACCTACATTATTTTTGTATATTTTCTGTCCCAATACTTTTCGAAAAAACGATAAAAAACGGATTTTTTTTATTCACTTAACCCCGTTTGACGGTACCTAATAAGTGACTCTATCAATGTTTTATAGACAGTTCTTAACAATTTAGTGCTCAAAAACTCTCGTTAAATGTAGAACTTTCTAATCAATTTCTGAATTTTATTAGTTAAGATAGTTTATGTGGTCGGTCCATTTGACATTTTGATCAATTATCACACCTAGATAGATTTTGATCAACTATCACACTTGATACTGATGTTATTTCAAAATTTGTGTTTTCTTCTACTAATATTTTATTATAAGTAGGTCTGTTAGCATTTCTTAATGAGAAAGCTATGTAATTTGTTTTAGTTACGTTCAATGATAGTTTGAAGGTTTGTAGTCAGTTTTTCATCTTTATATATATATATATATATATATATATATGAATATATATATATATATATATATATATATTATATATATATATATGTATATCTATCTATCTATATATCTATTGTAGTCTCCCTGATGATGGAAATAAAAATTTCCGAAAGCTTGGATAAACCTTTAAGAGTTTACTTTTTCCCTAGTTTTGTACCTAACTAGTCAGCAAATACTTCCCACTTATATATTTAATATGTATATATATATATGGTAAATATCTAGTTACATCACACATGCACTCCGAATATGGGGAAAACACTTTTCTTACGTGTTTTTGCCTCCTGAACACGAATCCGGAAGAAAAACGCGGCGGTCTCATACCGTTTCAGAGTTACATCGCTTTTTCTGAAATAAATTTCAAGCACCGTTTCTCGCACAAACTCACTAATGCTCCTTCTTTTCCAGCATAAAATACACCTAAATCACTTATTTTCGGCACAACTTTGCACAAAATATCGTCGTTTTTATCGAAAAAGATCCTCCTTCTTACACAGTCCGAATCATTTATTACCAACATGAAAAATTAAAAAAGTTAATAAATGTCATCTGTCAAAGAAATTAGAATTGTTCATTTGCAACTGTGTAAGAAGGAGGATTTTTTCGATAAAAACGACGATATTTTGTGCAAAGTTGTGCCGAAAATAAGTGATTTAGGGTGTATTGTTTATGCTGGTAAAAAGAAGGAGGCATTTTGAGTGAGTTTTGTGCGAGAAAACGGTGCTTGAAATGTATTTCAGAAAAAGCGATGTAACTCTGAAACGGTATGAGACCGCCGCGTTTTTCTTCCGGATTCGTGTTCAGGAGGCAAAAACACGCAAGAAAAGTGTTTTCCCCATATTCGGAGTGCATGTGTGATGTAACTAGATATTTACCAAAAAAGATTATGTATTATTACCTGTCAGCACAAATTCGGTTGGGTTAGGTTCGATGTTTTTGGAACCACACAGATTAGAGAGTAGTGGGTTTCTTCCTTTGGTTTATTCATTCTTGAGTAGTATTACTTTTCCTGTGGTTGAGTAGTAAAAAGATAAACCAATTTTTTCGATTATCATCAGATAGTTTGGAATCTTTCTGTTTTTCGATATTTAAAAATGGGTACGTTTGACATTGAAACAAAAGACAGGGAATGACATAGAGAAACTAAAAATAAAGAGAGTTGTCAAACCTGCAGTAAAAGTTGGCACCACGTTTAGACAGTGGCGACATATCTCGCAACTGGCCGAACTAAATACAGTTGGTAATGCCGATTGAAATAAGGCGGGTTTTTCAAATGTGTTACTTTTATATGATTGATATGATATATATTTTATAAGTGATCGATTTGCCATTCTTGTATTCCATATGAATGGTTGTATTATATGAAATACAGGAATGGCAAATCGATAACTAATAAAATATATACAGTAATCGATTCGTAGAATCTGTAAGTTCGTTCGTGGTTAAAATAAAGTTTCAAAGTAAATCTTTATTTAATGATATCAAGAACAAAATTAAAGATCTTATAAGACAAGAATAATAACTATAAAAACACATTTTATTGTATCTAGGACAAGGTACAACTACAGACAAAACAATAATAAAACTACAGACAAAACTAAATTAAAAATATTCTTCAGTCTCATCATCAAATCAACCAAAATAAAAACAAATTACATTTACAACAAACCTTCAATAATTTTGTTCATTTATTAGCACAAAGGAGAACGAGTAGGTATACCTAACAAGTACTCCAGTTTGATGATAATCTTCGTAGTTCCTCAAATGGTGATAGGAAATGGAAACTTCTTTCTGCAGGTGCCATCTCCATTTAATGAAGGTTGGCGACAATTTCGGCATACTTATTGCGGTCCTGAGTGGTACGAATTAAAGATGATGTGTTCATACCGGTCCAGTCGCGATGTTTCTTAACCATGAATGTTGTTCGCGCCTAGGACCACGCTTTCCTTCGATTTTTCCTTCTATTATTAATTTAAGTATATTATGCTTGTTATTACGGTATATGTGGCCCAGATAACGGTCTTTCTTCGCTTTATTGTTGTAATTAACTCTCTCCCTTCCCATACGCCTAAGCACTTCATCGTTAGGTATATGTTGAGTCCATGATATTTTTAGTATTCTGCGGAAGATCCACATTTCAAACGCCTGATTCTGTTCATGGTGTCCACTTTTAATGTCCATGCTTCTGCTCCATACAAGAGAACTGAGTGCACGTATGCCTTTACAAACGGTATCTTAAGTTTAAGTTCAGGGTTGCGTAATAATAGGCTTTTCATCTTTAGGAATATGGCTCTAGCTTGTTCTATACGGATCTTACTTCGACGCCAGGGTCTATATTTGTCGTTATGTTGCTGCCAAGATATTTGAATTTCTACTTTCTTATTGGGGTATCGTAGATGTTTATGTTCAGTTGTGGGTTTGGAAATCTTGTTATGGCCATTACTTTTGTTTTGTTACATTAATTTTCATGCCTAATTGATCTCACACTTCTACAACTTTGTTGATTAGGCGCTGAAGGGCTTCTGGATTGTCTGCAATGATAACCGTGTCGCCTGCATAACGTATGTTGTTTAATGTCCTGCCGCTAATTTTATTCCATCCTCGCACGCCTATTGCTTGGTTAAATATGTGCTCAGAGTATATATTAAACAGTATTGGTGACAGAACACAACCTTGTCGCATTCCTTTTCTATACACACCGTTCGCATGTCGTTTGTCCACATCTAACCGTTTCTTGGTTCCAATAAAGATTTTAATAAACTCATGTCTTGTTTGTCTAACCCTTTTCCTGTAGTAATGTCAGAAGGACGGTGTGATTAACTCGGTCGAGGCTTCTCGTAGTCCATGAAACAGACATATACCTCTTTCCTCATGTCTCGCATTTCTGGAAGAGTATTAATAAGCTGGCTAGTGCTTCCTTGTTCCTAGACCTTCACGTAAATCCAAATTGGGTATCGCTTTGATCGGCGTCACATTTGTGGTAGATTCTAGCTTGTATAATTTTAAGCAGGATCTTAAGTACTTGGCTCATCAAGCTTATCAGTCTGAACTCATCACATTTCTTGGCTTTTGATTTTTTAGGGAGGGGAATAAATACGGAGGTAAGCCAGTCTCTTGGGATATTACCTGTTGCATGAACTTTCTGTAGTAGCTGAAACAATGGTAGCAAATTCTCTTCTTCTAACAATTTTATCATTTCAATGTGGATTTCGTCCGGGCCCGTTGCTTTTCCGTTTTTACTCAATTTAAGTGCTTTATTATCTCTGATTTTAGAATTTTTGAGCCTGTTCACATTCCTTATTCCTGGAAACTGATGGATGGAAATATATCAGTTTGTGAAAAAATTTCTGCAACTGATGGATGGAAATAAGTATCAGATTGTGAAAAGCAGCTTATATTTTACCTTGTGAAAGAATATTTCGAGGAATTTCAGCGTCAACTCGAATAACAAAACATTCCATTTTCGACGTTGGGTTCATAATTCAAGTCCATAGTATAATTTCTATAATTAATTTTTCGATGACAACAGTAGAATTATTCTGAAATTATTACGTGGTTTGTCATCTTCTGACAAATGTCGAAATTGGAAAATTATCATGTCAGTCGTCTGTTGATTGCGGGCAGCGCCTCCATGCGCGACTGGCCGTACCAAAAACTTGGTGGTCAAGATCGCCAATGTTTCAAACAGTCTCTTTATTTTTAATTTGTCTATGGGGAATGAAGTGTCGGTCAAGATGGTTTTAGGAATTTCGTAGTTTAGTATTGCCATCTATCTTCCATATTGGAATTAACTCAATAGTGTATTATGATGGGTATATATTGTGATAGAAGTTTCAACTGGTGTTTTAATTTGATATGAAGGAGTTGGTGGTGTTGTTTTATATTTTATAGTCTGTAATTTGAAAACCAACATCACGATATGGTGTTGTGCTAGCTTAATGCTCAAGCTGGCCCAGCCGTTGTTCCATAACTTTTTATCCAGAATAGTTGGGAAGATAATTCAAAGACTCAAATTTCTAACTTTTTAATAATTCGCAGATAGTATATGCCAAATCCGAATTCAAACGAAATTGAAAGAGTTTAATACATGAAAATTCGTTTTCGTTCTTTACTATTCACTAACTCCAACACAATCATTCAAAATGAACCAATATATAATATGCTTTAATGTTTCACGTTTTTCGGAAATAGTAGAGTTGTGCTGGAAAATTTATTGAATAAAAATTATAACAGATCCAGAAACTGTATATTAATTTAAAAAATATAGTTTTTGTGATTATTATTATTTAATAAATCCAGCACAATCACTAAAAATGAACGGAGAGTGCTTTGTTGTTTATCATTGTCCAGAAATAGCGAAGTTGTGCTGGAAAATACATCCAGTAGAAATTATAACATATCCAGAAACTGCATGTGTTTTCCGGATTCTGTTATTCAATAACATCAATGCATCGTTTTAATTTTGTCCAGAAATAGTACAGTTATGCTCGATATATTTTCAGCACAACTGTCTATTTCTGAACAATGATTAAAACGATGGATTCTACGTTCATATTAGGGATTTGTGGATTATTAATTTTTTAAAAAGTATGTATTAAACTGCAGTTTCTGGCTATGTTATAATTTCTGCTCGATGTATTTTCAACTTCCTTATTTCTGGACAATGATAAACAACAAAGCACTCTCCGTTCATTTTGAGTTATTGTGCTGGAGTTATAAAATGGTAGTCAACAAAACAATTTTTTTTTTTAATTTACAGTTTTTGGATCTGTTATAATTTTTATTCAAAATATTTTCATCACAACTCTACTATTTCCGAAAAACATGAAACATTGAAGTATTATTGGTTCATTTTTAATAATTGTGTTGGAGTTTATGAATAGTAGTCACGAAAACGAATTTTCATGTATTAAACTCTTTCAATTCCGTTTGAATTCGGATTTGACATATACTATCTGAGAGTTTTTAATAAGTTAGAAATTTGAGCCTTTGAATTATCTTCTCAACTATTCTGGTTATGGAACTTATATACGTCTTAGATGGAACCTGCACATTGCAAAACTCTGTAACACGATGAGAAGTATACCTATAGATTAAATACCTAGCAAAGTTTCTAGGAGAAAAACTTCTGAAAATGATCTATCAGGCTTTGGTGGAATCCAGGATTACATGTGGAATAATAGGATGGGGTAGTGCAATGAAAGACCATATTGAAAATCTGGAAATCCTCCATAATACATTTCTGAGAATAATATTAAAAAAACCGAACTGATACTCATCTGATCTTCTATTTTATGAATCGAAAATTTTTGATGTTCTACAAAACTATTTGTTTGTAACGTCGTGTTTTGAATTCAAACATAAATTAAATCTTCATGTATATGAACATTCTCATCATACTAGGAGTAAATATGCAGTCGATGTTTGTGAGACCCACAACCCCAAACGAAATCATAGAACTATCTAGAAAACTAAAAAATAAACATTCTAGTGGAGAAGATAAAATTCCGACTAGTATTATGAAAAAAAGCTTAATTGCCATAAACGAAATCATAGCCTATATCATCAATAATTCACTGAAGTATGGCATATTTCCAACAGGATTAAAAACCTCCCTTGTGAAGCCAATCTTTAAAAAAGGTGATCCAGAGAGTTTAGAAAATTACCGACCAATATGTATCCCTCCCAGTTTCTCAAAAATATTCGAACTAGCAATGTCAGTGAGAATCATAGAGTTCATGAATCAATGTAACTTATTTAGTAGGCTTCAACATGGATACTTACAGGGTAGGTCAACACAAACGGCCATATATCAATTCACACAAAATATAACGAACATGATGGAAGAAAAATTGATAGCCTCGATGTTTTTTGGGTCTATCCAAAGCATATGACTGCTTGAATCATCAACTATTGTTAATAAAATTAGAAAGATATGGCATAAGAGGTTCAGCACTGAGTGGGTTGAATCTACCTATCAGAGCGCCTTCAATCAGTAGAAATAAAACGACACGGGAAGATTCTATAAACTGAAACCCTTCCCACAGACGTGGGAATTCCGTAGGGAGCATTGCGGCTCCTCTTTGTTCGTCATTTATCTAAATGACTTATGTAATCCAAGCCTAAACCAACATCAGTTCAAAACTATTTTGCAGATGACACAAGTCTGTTATCAGGTGGCGAAACTTTCCCAGAGATGATGGTAAATAGTACAGATCTGTTCAACAAGACTAAGGACTGGTTCAATAAAAATAAACTTGTATTAAACGAATCGAAGACAAATATTATTTTGTTTAGAACAAACCACGACAACATTGATTATCCAGTTAGTGGACCTTCAAAAATCTTCCTTTGAACTGTCCCACACCACCAAATTTTTAGGAATCCACATTGACGAGAACATGAATTGGTCTTTTCAGATTGCTAACCTCGCAAATAAACTAATGGAATATCGTATGGAATTAGAGTTATATCAAAATACCTGCACAAAGAGGCTACAAAACAATATATACTGCTAACTTCGAATCGGTTGCTCGATACGGAATTATTTTTGGGGTAGCAATCGAAATATCGAAAAATCTTTATAGTTCAAAAAAGAATAATAAGAGGAATCAACAACTTAAATTATAACCAAACTTGCAGAACAGTTTTCAAATCCACCAATATAATGACAATTTATGCGATTTATATCTATGAATGCCTAATGTTCATTTATAAAAATTCACTCTTCTTCACTGAGAGTATACCTGCTCATAAGTATCCCACTAGAACAAATGAATATATGTATCCCCTGCATAGACTAACAGCAACTGAAAAAAGCGCCTACTATATGTCAATCAAGCTTTTCAACCATCTTCCTAATAGAATAAAACTGACAAAGAAAATTGGAGTTTTCAAAAGAGAAGTAAAAAAATTCTCATAGACTTAGAGCCCTATGATTTGAACGCATACCTCACTGGAACATTCATTTAAAAATATTTATAACAAAGAAATCTAAACCTCCTTGTTTGACGCCATTTCATTCTATGTTACCGACCTTTTGCAATAAATGTTTGTAATCTACTCTGAAATAAAGCTGTTTATTATTATTATTATTATTATTAAACTCAGTAACTAATATATAAGTCATGAAAACTGAATACTATTTATTTATTTAGGAAAAAACTGAAGAGATACTTACTTGAAAGAACAGGTTTGAAGTGCATACTTGATTGAAAACTCATACAAAAGTTTAAAAATATACATTATATAAGGTTATCATTTCAATAAAATTAAATATTGCATTCAACATATCTTTTTACTTAATCGATTATTTTGTTATATTATTAAAGCGAACATGGTTTTTACAAAACATCTTCTTCTACAAATAACAGTTTTTAACTTTGTGGGAAACGATTTATTTACGTAAATATATCTTCATTTATATATCTAAAATGTAATGTCAATTTTTATTGCAAGATGCATATATGTATATGTGTGTGTATGTATGTATATGTAAATTCGAAAATCAATTTCACTATAGATTTTTATAATTTTATATCTAATGTAAATAAAGATCATTATTATTATTACATCACTCCTTTCCTTTTGGTTCCAGGACACATACCAGGTTTGACTGTATTGTATACATCAGAAAATTGGAAATCATATCTTACATATTCCAAATTTTAAAACCATCATTGAAACAGTGCTTCTTCTTGCCATCCAATTGAGTTTTGTTCTATTTATCCTCTGTTCCTCATTCGGTTTTCTTTTTCCAGGAAGTGATCTGTTACGATGGAAAAATGACAGAACAAATAGTAATACCCGTTCTAATTATGGCTTTAACAGGGGTCAGACAACTGATAGACCTCGCGAGAGAATCGACTTTACAAGTATCATGTTCTTGGAACACTTAATAGCCAATAACGACTGTGAAAGCATATTATCCGTTGTATCTAAGAATCTCGAAAAATACACAGAGGTATTGCAGAATGAATTGAAGGATATCCGTATACTCAGTCTCATCGTTGGACTGAATGCAAAATTATGCGAGTCGACATTTGTAGCTAACAAATTCAAAATTTTGAACGCAACTCTGTGCAATCACTTCAATAAACATTTGAATGGATACATATCTACGTTGATTTTGGAAGACAAAGACAGCGGTGGGTTCTGGAAGACTTTCGAAAAATTCTTGCAGAACTTGTTTGTGATTTTCGAGAATGCTTTAGATATAATGCCCTCAAGCTGCTGGCGCTCTGTACAAAGTACACTGAAACTAATTGAAGTCAACATAAAATTAATTGAAAAGGAAAGAAAAATACAGTTCGTAGAAAGCTTGGGAGAAAAGCTTGTTTCAATCAAGGAACAGGCTGATAAGATTGAACTAAAGCTGTTGAGGAAAACAAAGATGAAAAAAAGAAATGAAGATATTTTAGAAGATGAACCCGAGGATGACTATCGCGAAATGGACTTGTTCCCATCTGTGCAAGAATTGGTAGTGCCAGAACGTAACTTCGTCAGGAAAAATGTTGTTTCAGGTATGTTCTCTCCACAAATCCACCTCAATAATGTATTTATTTAATGTACGGCAAAACCCCATTACAGATCTGTATATATAAAAATGTATGAGATTGATAAACTCTGACACCGTTTGACCGATCACCATGAAAGTTGGCACATCTGGGTGGGTGTTTTCTCATGGAGAAGCAGTGCTCTGTAACCTATCGAAAGCATTCGATTGTGTCAATCACGATATACTACTGTGCAAACTACAACAGTATGGATTTACACTACGGCATATCCTTCTGGGAGCTATGCAACAAACAACTCTTCCAGTCAGTATTTATACTTCAGAAACGGGCAATTAGATACCTTTGCAAAGATACTTTTAAAGAACGTGGAATCCTAACACTTGTCTCAATTTTAATATTGGAGACAGTATCTATAATCCATAAATTGATTGGAGTATGAGATCAACGACATCCCCTATAATACTATAATATAAATCACTTGAAGCTCCCCGTTCCCTCATCCAAATTAGTAAAAGATTCACTGAATTATAGTGGTGTGAAAATGTACAATAAAATACCAAATGATTAAAAAGAAAGAAATTTCCAGATTTTTTCAAACAAAACTGAAATGTTTTAATGAAACGCTGTTATTCAAATTTCCCAGACAGCACTGAATATGCCATGACTATTCATAAAATATTATTTTTGGGATATTGGAATATTCTTAAATGTCCAGGGATATACATATATTTTTTGGATTATTCCTAGAATGTGCTTGTGGGGAAAATTTTAGATATTCCTTGAATATTCCCGAAATATCCAGAATACTCTAGAAAGAATACTCCTGGAATATCCTCTGGGAATATTCCTTGTATATCCAGAATATACCTACAATATTCCATGAATATTCCAGAAAGGATATTCCTAGAATATTCCATGAACTTGTTTCAAAGTAATTCAACTGGTTCTATTAATGTTCTTGTATTCTCTCAAGGGTGGTAGTGTGTTGTGGGTGGTAAGGGTTGCACTTCTGGGTTTCTTCTCATTGAAAACTTCACCAGTAGTTCTACATTTTTGGCCTTTGAACAGAATATGTGGAAGAGATAGTCCAGGCGATCTTCAATAGGCATAACATTCGTTATTTCGTAAGGATTGGAATTTTCCGAGTGCGGTTTCAGCAACTTTTTTCTTTTTTTGTAAATGCTACTGGCTGTTTTCACATTGATCCCCTTGTTTTGGTATGTGAGTCCTCTAAAGTGCTTGGCTCTGGATATCATGCTTTTCCTCTTTTCTTGGAGGTGCTGGTTGAAATTGAGTTTGCTGTCTATTATGATTCCCAAGTATTTTGTGGCTCTCGTTGGGCTGAGTAGTTGTTGTTGCATGGTAATCGTAGGCGATGTTGGAGTGAGTTTATGATTGAATATCATCAGGTGAGATTTCGTAGGGTTTGCTTTCAATCTCCATTTATTAAACCAATGGCATGTAGAGTCAGTGAGACTTTGTAGTTTGTCTATAGCCCCTTCCGTGGATTTATCATGGGAAATCAAGACTGTGTCATCCGCAAACTGGAGGATATAACCCAGGTGCGAGAAATGTTCGGGGTCGGGAAAATGATGGCTGTAAATGTCTGCGCAGTAGAGGTTATAAAGGAGGGGGGAAAGAGGCGATCCTTGGGGTAAGCCCTGCGTGGGGAGAATATGAACAACCTGCGTTTAGCACTTTAACTTTCAGTCTTCTTTTGGATAGCAAGGAATTGACTATAAAAAGTAACTGCCTTGGGCACCCCATTGAGTGGAGTTTGTAAATAAGTCCTTTGAGCCAGACACTTTCAAAGGCTTTATTGATGTCCAGGAAAATAGACGCAGATTTTTGTCGGTTGAGTTTTGATGTTTGATATTGTTGGTGAAAATTGTGAGAGAAGTAATGTTGAACAGTCATTTTTGAATCCAAACTGATAATCAGGTATCCTATTCCCTAGAACTGATTGTATTGTAGTTTTTGATAATTTTTTCCAAGTTTTTGCCAAGAACTGGGAGAAGAGTGATGGGTCTATAATTGCTGGTTTTTGAGTGGTCTAGTCCTTGCTTGGGTATCGTTATGATAATACCTGTTTTCCATTCCTTGGGAAAGAAGTGTCTTGTCAAGCAAAATTCATAAATCTTGATGATGTATTTATGAACCTGTTCGTCCAGGTTTCTCAGCATTTTTTTAGACAAGTAGTCGTGACCAGGTGTGGTGTTTTTGCCTTTCATCACTATCTCATAATATTCATCCTCTTCGATGGTCTGGTTTTCTGGTGGAGGTGTTTCACTCATATTTGTATCATACCATTCTGATACAAGGTTATAGTTCTCTTCGTCAAAGTTATCATCAGTGGACTCACCAAAACTATCTTGGAAATGTCTTGCAAATATATCTGCTTTTTCTTCGGGTGATTCATATTTTGTTTTTATTACGAAATTTTGAAAGTTTTTTTGTCATGCCAGTATGTTTTTCCCCTTTTTTTCATTGATTTCTTTTTCATGTTTTGAGCCATTTGTGTGTTCGGTACTGTTGGATGAGGGTTTGAATGTGTTTATTGTACTGGTTCAATTCTGTTTTCGCATGTGGATTTCTGGTTATGAGATACTCCCTGTACATCCTCCGTTTTTTTTTATGAGGCACAAGGTGAAGGGTGGTAGCTGGTGTGTGAAGAACTGGTATGTACATTTAGGTGTATGTTTCAAAATTGACCTAGTTATATTCACATTGAAGCTGGAAATGAGTTCAGGGGAGATCTCTTGACCGTCAACAAGTGCGAGGTACTCTAGTAAGTCTTTCTTAACTTCGTCTGCATTGGTTTTCTGGAAATTATATCGTTCAACTACAGTATCTACTATTGGTTCTTGAAAATCTATTATTATCTGTAATCCCAAGTGGTCCGATCCCAAATCTGGAATTTCTTCTATATTAAGCAGGTTGGGCGCAATATTGGATGTATGTAGAATAAAATCTGGTGTACTATCAACATTATTTGGCATGAGGAATGTTGGTGCTGTGTCTTTTTTCATGAAATTGGTATTTTGTATGAAATTATTCAGTTGTCTCCTTTTTACTCTATTATTGATGTTGAAGTCGCCTACTATAAGAGAATATTTGCAGAAGCTGGCTTTTGTGAAGATATTCTCTTCAATCCTAGAAGTTGGGTCTATATAAACTAGGAAAACGTGAAGCTTTTCATTCTTAAAAGGAATTGTAAAGTGGATACATTCGTTAAGTGGACAATTTAGAGCGGGTGGATTTGCTTTGCCAATTTTCAATCTGGGATGGGCTTGAACCTATGCTCCTCCTCTAGCTTTGTTGTGGATTAGGTTACCGTTATGCTGTATGATGGACCAGTCTCTATATGCGGTGTCAGAGTCAGCCTTTGTTTTAGATTCAACAAATAAAGTGCAATCGATGTCATTATTTTCTATATAGTTTTTAATGTTGTATTTCTTATGTGGATAGCCTTTTATGTTACAGTATATAAATTTACTAATGGCTCTACTTGACATACTGAATGTTATTTGTGCTGTCTATTGGTTCGGTTGGAGAAATTGCATCTTCTACTTCCCGGTCGAAGATTAGAATATATACCCGGTTCATATGTATTAATTCAAAATAGTTGGATTGGCATTGGCCGCAGCGGGATACCCGTTCTTCCGTAGAAACAGTTGATGAATACTGTGAATAACTTTAACATCGCTTCTTGTTTACAATATCACTGTAAAGGCGAAAATGTTTCGATTAACAGGGATATTTAATAGGATGTTAAAGAAATACCAGATAGCTTTTCCATTTATACACATTCCATAAAAAATCCAAAACCTACATTTATTTGATCAATTTGTCAAAATATAAACGGAATGCTTTAAAAGGTTAATATAGTAATTATAAATTTATACATAAATTGAACTTCCATGTAAAGTGCATTTAATTTTTATTCTTCTATTTAATAATCTTTAAAAAAATTGCCGATTTGCGAAATAGCTTTGTGGCTGTTTGTGAAACCTTTAAAACATACACTTCACGATGACCTGGGTAATTACTGGTGCCTCTTTTTGTATCCGCATTGCGAAGGCTCAGATCCTCGCAGTAACTCCTTGCACAACTTCTATGCGATCGATTCTGGTTTACTGGGATATTGTGTCTCAAAAAAAACATCGGTGTACCTACGTTTGCAAAACATTACAAAAGCTTTCAAAATTTGATTTCGATGGGGATTGATCATCTTAAAAACCTTTGACAGATAATTTAGAAGGCATAAACATCTCAGACTAATTTTCAATATCTGCAAATCAAGTTCAATAGAATCTATCACTACTTCATGCTATAAACAGTTTCTGTGATATCCTGTTTAATAGCTCGTTGAAACCCCCAAATCAATGCTAATAATTCCAATTCTGAACCGCAAAATGTTTTGATCTCCACTTTGATTTATCTATTATTTTCTGTATTATCCTTTAACATAAATTCCAGGTTCTTACAAAAGCGTTGCCCACTACCTAGATGTTCAGTTTCGCCTCCTCAGGGAAGACTTCCTGAATCCAATTCGAGGAGATATCTGTGATTATTTGAATCAAATCAAACGGAAATTCTTCAACATCAAAGTATTTGAAGAAGTAATATTTGTAGAAAGGGACTATAACAAAAATGATATCTGTTATATTCTACAAATTTCGATAAAAAAATGTTGGCAAATATATTAAAAAATGAAAATTCGAAAAGACTCATTCAAGGTACTCTGGTGTTATTTTCAAACGACGACTTCCGAACTGTTTTTTGCGGTGTCGTTGCCAAGAATGAGCGACTCCGGGAGGGAAGATTGACAGTTGGTTTCAAAGACAACACCCCCCTTATGCGTATGAAATACAAGATGATTGAATGTGTCATTTACTTCGAACCCTACTATCAAGTACTGAGTGTTTTGCAAAAACTCCCGTTGAACAGTCTACCAATGAGTGAATACATTACAGAAGTCCAAACTTCTATAACTCCTCCGCGATATATAACAAGCGAAGTTACACCAGATTGTCATGGACTAAATACATCACAAGCAAAGGCTTTGCATGGAGCTCTGAATCGGGAACTTGTTGTAATTCAAGGTCCTCCTGGAACTGGAAAAACGTTCCTTGGATTGAAAATAGTGAAGGAACTTTTAGAGAATTCTTCTTCATGGAAGAGTAGTGGACCCATAATCGTAGTTTGTTTCACCAATCACGCCCTAGATCAGTTTTTGGAAGGAATCATACCTTTAACCTCTAAAATTGTGAGGTTAGGTTCGCAATCTCGAAGTGAAGTCTTGAAAGATTATTCACTATACAAAAAGAGGTCTGAAATAAGAAAAGTAGATACTAGTTTTTCTAGTGAAGAGTTTCATTTGATGAAGTTTCTGCGTTGAGAGCTGGGTAACGTAGAAAAACAGATAGAAAGGACAAAATCACAGATTCTAAAATGCAATGAAAAAAACGGGATATTTAATCCAAAGTATATTAGTCAGCATGTGCCGATCCTTAAACAAACTTGCTTCTGGTTTTTTGAGGGCTTCGAGTTTGTAGGTTGGCTTTTAGGGGACACATCTGTGGTAAGAAAAACAATTATCAACATTTTCTATCAACATTAATATGACATCCTTATTTTTCAGGATTTGGCAGGAAATTATTCTGACTATCACAATACTGTGGATTTTTACCTCAATTATTATAGGTGAATATTGAAGTTAGAGTCATGGAAATTGGTATTTAGGCGTTTCTTTTCAAATGAAGAAACAAATAAATACGTGTTTCAGTGTTTTAGGAAATTCAAATTCAGTGTTTTTATTTAGAAATTCAACCTAAGGGGTGAAATGGAGGGGTTAAATGGGGATTAGAAGTTGTATAGGATTCCGTTTTTAAGTTAGAGTCATAGACATTGGTATTTGAGTTACAAATAAGAAGTACGTGTTTCAATATTGTTAGAAATCCAACCCTAAAGGGGTGAAATGGGGAGTGAAAGTTTGTATGAGGGTTCCGTTAGTTTTTAAGTTAGGGTCATAACAATTGTTTTTGAGGTCTTTGTTACAAATAAAATAATACATGTTTCAGTGTTTTTATAAATTCAAACCTAAAAGGGGTGAAATTTTTTATGGGGGTACCCTATAAATGGAATGTTCCATTAGTTTTTGAGTTAGGATTATAAAAATTGGTGTTTTTGCTCTCTGTTACAAATAAATAAATTGTGTTTGACCTTATTTGAAAATTCTGTCCCTTAAGGATTACTTTCGGAAACGGGATAACTTTAAAATAAATTTTTTTTATATATATATATATATATATATTTATATATATATATATATATAATATATATATATATATATATATATATATATATATATATATATATATATATATATATATATATATTTATAATATAAATATATTTAATGATAATAAATGAAATATGGATATATTTTATTTTTTGTTTATAGTGAAAAATGTATCGGAAATATCATATATACTCTTCCATTATCAGAAATGAGGAACACCAGATTTCATATTCAAAACTATATCCAGGAAAATGAAGAATACAAACAAATCTGCACTGCTATGTTTGAAAATGGAGAATTGGGAGGTGAAGATTTAATATATATCATACGAGATTGTAATCAATATGCCAAAGACCTCCAAAGTGATCTCAAAATCATAACTGACAAAATTACTATGTTTGAGGTACATGCCATACAAATTTTATAGGTTATCATTTTTAAACACTTTATAACGGAGTATTCGTAAATCTACCAAAGAAATTTGTATTTTCAGTATTGTTCAGTAGAACAACACGGGCCACCTCCAGAGCAGATAGATTATGAAAAGCCTTTCGATATTCCTTCCAGAATAAGGTGGCAATTATATGATTCTTGGATTAAAGCCATGAAAGAGGATATGGTAGAGCAGATTCAGAACCTTACTGAAGAATATAGAGAAAAGTTTGTAGAACTGAATGAGGTCAGTTATCAATCTATAAGACTTAAAGTGACTTACAGAATAGCTTCTAGGGGTTATTCTCCAATTAATTAGAAAACACATTCATTCCACTTTGTAAGGAATGAATCTATATAATGAAAAAGTCTTTGTAAGTGCAATACGTGAGAATAGCTGGACCGATTTTGCATTTTTTTTATATAATTAATAGCCCAAGGATTGTTTTTACGAAAAAAAATAAAATAGGAAATTTGTCCGAAAATTGGAAAATTCAGGAATTTAAGAAAAATATGGCCAACAAAAGGAGTATCGGCACAGTGGTTAGAGCGTGTGCTTCGTAACTCCAAGGGCCCGAGTTCAATCCCCGGGCGTGTCAGTACAAATATATTTTTTTATTTTAACACTAAAATCAAACACAAAACATTTTTTGTTGTTTGTAATAGTCAGATTACTACAAACAACAAAAAATAAGGTTTTTAGGGAAAGGTTTTTTTAGAAAAGTTATTGGATTTGGGAAAAATTTAAAGTGCTTTTTTCTATGGGATTTTTGAAGACCATAACACGATTTGAGCGATGGATATCCGTAATTCTTTGGTCGTGGAAAAGTTTTCAGGACTATATAATATATACATATATATATTTATGCATATATGTATATATTTCTTAATTTTTTTCACATATGGTTATTTTCTCGGAATAAGGGCCTCGGTCAGTCTATGTACTTTTTATTCCAGACGACGTTTCGACATTGTTTATGTCGTCTTCAGATGAAATTCTTAAAAATAATGTAAAACATGTAAAGTTAAAAACATCAAATACTATTAACATTCAAAGAAACATTCAAAACTTACAATATAATTTAACAGTTATTCTTTCATTAGTTCGTGTTCATGTTTCACGATTGGAATGAACGTTGACTGTTTTTAAAATACATTGGAGTGTTTGATGTATGTGGGTTCTATTATAATTCATGCAAGACTTATCCGTGTAAAAATGTAAAGATCAGTAAATTTTTTCTTTTATATTTTTTGTTGTGGAGTGAGAGTTTAAAATAACTTTTGTAGATTCGTTGAGGTTTTGTATGTCGTTTCTATTGTTAATATTGTTTGTATCTTTTTTTATGTGAATCATTTCGAGGAAATTTCTAACTAATCGAATTTATGTTGATTTTCCTTTTCATGTTTAGACAATGCTGTGATGTCCGTTTTTGAGTATTTGTGGGCTTGAATTCGTTTCTGTAGGTATTGCCCTATATATGTACTTTCGCAATCTTGACATGGTTGAAATTTTGACAAAAGAAAAAATCGCAAAGTTAGAAATTTCCTCGAAATTATTCTCATAAAAAAAGATACACACAGTATTAACAATAGAAACAACATAAAAAACCTCAATCAAATCTACAATAACTTATTTATCGCTTCGCTCCTTAGGACTTATACTTGGCACTTGGCCTATAATAGTATCCTTCTCAACATTGCTGTATAATACGTAATTTTTTCGTAATAAGTATATTGGTCTTGAATTGTTTTTTAGCTCAGGGAACCTGCAGACGTGAAATTGATGAGAAAAATGGATGTAGTCGGAATGACCACAACCTGTGCAGCTCGAATGCATTCTGTTGTAAAGAAATTGGAAAGTCCAATTGTTATCGTTGAAGAAGCTGCTGAAGTTCTTGAAGCTCATATAGTGACCGTTTTGACTGAACACTGCCAGCATCTCATATTATTAGGTAATTTAAGCATATCAAAACAATTTTTTTCTGGATGAAAAGTTTCACACGATGAAATTTATTATACAATTTATCAACATATTTTTATTATTTTTTTGGTGTTCTTATGAAAGAAGAAATGTGCCGAAATGGGCACAAAATTTAACAAATTGAAAATAATTTATAATTATCAATACTTTTTTTTTCTAAAAATATTTCATTCTAGGTGATCACCAGCAACTCAAACCGTCCACATCAGACTATGTCCTCCAACAAAAGTTTGATCTGGGTGTCAGTCTGTTCGAGAGGATGGTTAACAATAACATCCAATGCCACACCTTGAATGTCCAGCATCGAATGCGGCCGGAAATATCCAGTTTGATATGCCCCGTCATTTACCCGGATCTGACCGACCACGAGTCAGTCCACAAGTTCCCAGCGGTGGCAGGGGTACAGCACTCTGTTTATTTTGTGGACCACGAGGAGCCCGAGGAGCCTTTCGGAGATTCCAGCAGGCTCAATATGTTCGAAGCGAAGTTTTTGGTGAAATTAACGGAGTATCTACTAAATATGTACCAACCTGAAGAAATAACGGTGTTGGCAGGATATGCTGGTCAGGTATGCTAAGGACAGGGTATTTCGTTGAAGCTATATATTTAGACATTTGCATGCAATTTACTAGACACCACTTTGTATCAATCTATAATAATGATGATAACAGGTTGGAGTCATAATTGAGATCAACAAACTGTTTTTTATTTTAGAACATAAAAGTTGATAATTAAGATTCAAATGGAAGAGGACCTAGGTTTAATACCTGTTGGTTATGGGATCATAAATTAACCCTAAATGAGGAGAAATATTCATTTATATACATTTCAAAAAGAATCATTCCTGATAAACAAATTGATCCACCAACATTTGAAAAATTTTTAATCAAATACTGAACAAAATCGAAATTTTTAGGGTTAACCATTGACCAAACTCCTTCATGGTCAACACATTCTAATTCCCAGAAAGAAAACATCTAATATTGGCATTTTATATTTATATTTGATTTGATGGTATTTTTGGGTTCTGGGGACCATGATGTTACGCCACAGGTCTATTATATCGGGGTACAATCCCTCAAACAAAACACCAGTGGTATGTCCGGCTATATAATATACAGGGTGTTATGAATCAACACACCACACCTGCAACACCAAATGTTACGACTGGGGAGAGTTGGGGAAGTAAATACCCCACACCTGACACCAAATGTTACCCCCCTATTATATGGGGCAACCCAAAGAAAACCCGAAGTAAATACCACACATCTGACCAACCAATTGTTACGCCAATCTCCTTCTATGTGGGATCACTCCTTCAAAGAAAAGACCAATAAACGCTAAGGAAATCTCAATGTAGTGTTCCTATATTTGATTAATCCTTCCTTGTAAAGTTGCTCGCCAAAGTGATTACTTTGATGTATAGGGAGCATCAATTACTTGGGAATAATTGAACCGAGATTATTTCTCGAGAGCGGCTTCAAGAAATATCCCTTTCTCTCTATCTATCTAGAAGCACGTACCGATCTCCAGAAATATTCTTAAATAATGCACTTGGAAAAGCATTAGAATATACATATATATTTTATAAAAGTTACAAAACATTTCCATCCGTTCTATATACTGATAAAATGATACAATAGTCAAAGAACAGTGGAGAGTGTACATTAAGTCAGTTTTTGTCAGTCTCAAAATCAAGTAGACTGAATATAGGTAAACTGCCATCAATTGTTAAAACGACTATTGATAATTATCATTTGAAAAATATGGGAACATAAAATATGGAGATGCATTTAAAAACACATAAACATTATAAATGATTCAATTTGCCCAACCATAAATCCAGAAAAATATTTGAATTTACTCCATACCACCAGGTTTCAACACTTATTCACTCTATATTGGTTTTGCACGATATTAGTTTAATTGTATTATTATTTTAGTTATTTCCGCGAAAGTTGTTTATTTACTTTTAAATCCCACTGTATATTCGACTCTAGTTGTAGGGATAAGGTTTTTCTGTGAGGTCATGAACTATCAGTTTTCGTTGTCTTATCTCGATCTTGAAAGCATTTATAAAATAATGTTTAATTATGGTAAATACTGTTTACTTGTGTATTCACTTTGTGAAGTCATTACTCGTGCAGTTCCGGTTCAACTTGATTGGAATTTTCTTTCTTAATAGTTTCGCTAGTTCACTGCTGATATTATATTCGAACACTTTCATCTTTATGGCACTACATGGTAATCGAAAGAAAGTTAAATCCCTCTGAGAGGACATGTTACTTGATAGATAGATATTTTATTTAAATAGGATACCCTAATATGCATACATAATTTCATATTATAAATTTACAAATACAATTTGATGAAAATCACTTACTAAAACATAATTGTGATATTCTCAAGAATCAAATATAAGATTTAATATAAAATGTGATTAATAAAAAGACAAATAATAAAATGACATTAGCTAGTAATAAAAATATAAATATAAAAACTTAAAAATATAGCCACAGACAAATGATGTAAAGTGCCACAAAACAACTAATATTATTTGGCCATCTCTTGATAGAATGTATGATAACAATTTCGTTTTGAAGCCATATATCGTATTACATTGTTTTATTTCCTCTGGTAGTTGATTATATTCATTCAATCCTTTGAAAAATATAGATTTCATTGAACTCAATCAAATCAAATCAAAATATACTTCATTGTCTAAGATAGTTTCTTGTTGACAAAGCTTTGTGAAAGGGACATAAACAATTAAACAATTATTAATAATTAATAATAAAAATACTTACTCATAAATACATACAAATATATACAAACACAACTAATAACACATGGTAAAATGTTATTAGTTGATTGTCATACTACACGTTAAAATTTTAACAATACTCAACAATTAAAAATTACTTACTATAACAAAATTACATCAAATACAAACACAATATACATTAAACTGGTAAAATGTTATTAGTTGATATCTAATACACTAAATTTAACAATATCAACAATTAAATTACATTTATACGATATAAACACATTTGTGTCAGAACAATATAATAAAATAAAAAAATAAGTTGATTAGTCAAATTACTAGTGCACGTTTAAATTAAATCCTTTGAAGGAATCTAATAATTCTAAATGGTCGAATTTCACTGTATTCTTGAGAATGCCAGGTAGGTGGTACATTTATACGATATATGAACTACATTTAGTAGTCAGAGGAATTACAATATAATAAAATAAATAAATGGGAGTACAGTGCTAGTCATACATAATGATCTAACTAAGGTTGTCACTATAGAATTCTGAAGGTTGTAATATGCCTTTTGAGAAGGATATTCTTAATTGAATTTCTAAATGGTGCAGATTTACTGTATTCTTGAGAATGCCAGGTAGGTGGTTATAAATCTTCCTACTCTCGAATATAAGGCAAATTTTTGTCAAAGATGATGTTGGTATGGGCATACTAATATTATTGTGTTGACGGTAATATAACAGGGTCTATTATTTGGCTCTTTGATTTTGTTTTATGTATTAAGCACACTGTTTCAAGAATAAATATACAATTTAGCGTTAAAATTCGATGTTCAATAAAAGAGGCTTACAATGAACCCTTGAACGACATTTACAAAAGTACCTCAATGCTCTCTTTGAAGTACAAATATTGAGTTCATCAACTGGTTAGAGCAGGAACCCCAGAAGGAGATGCCATATCTTATGTGAGATTCAACCAGTGAGAAGTACGCTATTCTGCCTGAATTGAGGCCAAGTTCATTGGTAATGACTCGAACAGCATAACAGCCTGATGCTAATGTTTTACTCAGTTTTTTTATGTGCGCTTCAAATTTCAATTTGTCATCTAGGTATAAACCTAGAAATTTGGTGTGGGGTTGGCTGGTTACCCTCTGATTGCCTAAAGCTAGGTTATCAAAGTTGCATTTGAAGGTTAGTATGCTTGTTTTCTCAATGTTGAAGCACAGCAAGTTGGAGTCACACCATCGTTTAACTTTCTCCAAATCAGAAGTGATATTTTCTTTCAAGAGTTCAACATTTTTTCCGTGCCACATTATTGTGGTGTCGTCTGCAAACATGGTGAATTTTCCGGAAATGTTGATATTACCAAGATCATTTAAATAAATAAGAAAAAGAAGTGGTTCCAATACCGAGCCCTGGGGAACACCATAATCGATATTTGAAGGGTTCGACAATTTATTATTACATTTTACCATCTGAATTCGGTTAGAGAGATACGATTTCAGCCAGTTATAAGCTACACCTCTGATTCCATAGCAATCCAGCTTCTGGAGCAGTATTCCGTGATTCACACAATCGAATGCTTTGGAAAAATCACAAAACACTGCTCCAACAGCTTCACCGGTATTCAATTCTGTGTAAACTGCCTTCAACAGGTTGAAAATAGCATCATTGGTGCTTTTACTGGGTTGGAACCCAAATTGAGAGGACGAAAATATATTATGTCGATTTAAGAATGATACTAGTCTTTTCTTAACTAGCTTCTCAATTATTTTCGAGAGGGTTGACAGTAGTGCGATTGGTCTAAAGTTCGAGGGTTCTTCGAGTTGACCACCTTTATGCAGTGGAATTATAATAGCAGTTTTTAGGCAAGTAGGGAATTCACCTGTCATAAATGAAATGTTAATTGCTTCGACTAATACATGCAACGCCTCATCTGGCAAATTTTGTAATATTTTCACTGATATTTCATCCAACCCACAAGATTTTTTATTTTTCATTTGGTTAAAGATCGATTTGAGTTCGTCAATGTCAGTGTTATATAAGTAAAAGCTATCTGATATGGATATATGTTGAGAACTCTTTAGCTTTGTCCTATTGATATGAAAATTATGTACGGACCGTGTATTATAGTTATGGAGTTCATTGTTGTATGTAACAAATTGATTGAAGTAATCAGGAAACATATTCCTTGTGATTTTAAAGACAAATAGCATGGCCTATAATATAGTCTTTGATCTACTGATTGCCATTTCAATGTTGCGAGCATTGTTTTTATTGGGGTGTATCTGTTGCAATGTAAAATTACTCGCATTCCTCTGTTCTGCAATTTTTGTAACATTTGGATTTCATTTTTTTGTAAAAGATATAAAATAGAAGAACAGTAATCAAAATGTGGCTGGATTATCGCTTTATATACAGTTGTTCGGCTAGATAGAGAAAGTTGTGCAGAAATTCTTGTGAAAAAATATAGTTTTTTTTAAATTTTATTACAGATGTATTTACAATGAGATTTCATCTCCAAACATTCTTCAATTATGCATCCTAAATACTTGAATTCGTGTACCCATTCTACCCTTCCACCTTCAAGTACTAAGTTGATTGTGTTGTAATTTATAGTTGACAATTTGAACCTATTATTCAATACCATAGCCTTTGTTTTGAAAATGTTAAGCTTCAATTTGTTCAGAAAATTTTCAATATTATTCAAAACTCCATTCAATCTCGTTACAGTTTCATTCAAGTTGTCTCCATAGCAAGCAATCAGAGTGTCATCGGCGAAAAGATTAAAAAAATCATAGCCTTGCACATAATTAATATCATTCAGATATATGATGAATAATAATGGACCTAGGATACTACCCTGGGGCACTCCTTGGCTATTCAGTATTTTTTTTTTTTATGTTCTGGTTCCCACGAAAAGGGATATCCTGTAATGTTCAGAGAACATCGTGGGAACCAAGGGAAAGAAGGTAGGAGTTGGTGTTCTTCTTAAATTTCTGGAGGTTGTATGCCTCGGGGAACACCTTCCTAGGCAATGAGTTCCAAAGCCTCGCTGTTCGTTGGATGAACGAGTCTTTGGAAAGTGATGTTCTGCAGGTCTCCAAAGTGACCACGAAGGGGTGTGATGACTGAACTTGACGGGTTAATCTCGAAGAGACTGCCAAAGCAGGAACGATTGTTGATATTTCAGAAGAGCATCGCCCATGAAAATATCTATAAAATAGAGACAAATCGCCAACTTTTCTACGGTGTTCCAGACAAGTGAGCGAGTTTGTAAGCGAGGCATCACCGACGAGACGAATTGCCCTTTTTTGGACAGAATCCAATAGCCTCAGGATATGTTTAGGTGCCGCGCTCCAAATATGGGAACAGTATTCCAGGACAGGTCGGATCTGTGCCTTATAGATCATAAGCAGCTGGGTGGGGGTGAAATAGCTCTTGGCACGAAACAAAACCAAGTTTTGGGATGCACTTTTGGCAATGGACCTCACGTGATTTTCCCAGGAAAGGTTATTGCTGATAGTAATACCAAGCATCGATATGGATGACTTCAGTGGTATGGTTACTCATGACAAAGTTATGTTAGGCACAGTGAGATCGGCTTTTCTAGAGAAAAGACATGCTTGTGTTTTGTTTGCATTGAATTCTACCAAGTTATTAGATCCCCACTCGAGAATTGTTGCTAAGTCCATATTTATATTATTAACATTTCTTCCTCGTTCATTTCTGGTTTCACGGGCTGATATAGGGGCCCTGGAAGAGAAAGCGGTATGGAGGGTACGATCATCGGCAAAGCTGTGTACTGGACATGAAGTTGCTTTCAACAGGTCGTTGATGTGAAGTAGAAATAGTGTTGGTGCGAGAATAGATCCTTGCGGAACACCAGCATTTATGAGTAGAGTGTCAGATGAAACTCCATCGACCACTACATGGAGAGACCTGTTTGAGAGAAAACTAGCATGGAGAGACCTGTTTGAGAGAAAACTAGCAAGCAGAGAACACAGCTGAGGGGGCAAGCCATAAGACGGAAGCTTGGCGAGGAGTCCCTGGTGCCAAACTCGATCGAACGCCTTGGAGATATCTAATGCCACAGCTAAAGTTTCTCCATACTTTTCAATAGATAGCTGCCATATATGTGAGACGTAAGCGAGCAGGTCACCAGTTGATCTCTGATGGCGGAAGCCATATTGCCTATCGTTGACAATTCCTGAGTCTTCCAGATATTTCATGAGCTCGATGTTGATGGCTTTTTCCATGACCTTTGAAATAATAGATAGCAGTGCGATAGGTCTGTAGTTGCTAGGTAGGGCCTTTCTGCCTTTTTTAGGGACTGGCTGTACTCTTGCAATTTTCCAATTGGACGGAAATACCCCCAAATTGTAAGAGTGGTTGAACAACTTGCAAAGAACAGGTGTTAGTTCGGGGGCACATTTCTTCAGAACAATCGGCGGGATTCCGTCAGATCCACAGGCTTTGTTGGTGTTGAGACCCAGCAAAATCTTTCTGATAGTACGTTGGCGAAAGGTGATCTCGGGCATGTGACTGTCAATAGGTGTAATGTTCGGGGGTTGTTTTCCCGATGAATCCAGAGTGGAATTTCCAGCAAATAGGTGCGCAAAGATATTGGCTTTTTCCTGGGCAGTCGTTGCTAGTGTTTCATCTTCTTTGGTTAGAGGAGGAAATGAGCTGGAAGTGAAGTTTCTTCCCACAGCTTTGGCGAAAGACCAAAATGAACGGGATATTCAGCAAGTTTTGATCTTATTTTGGCATTGTGGGCATCTTTTGAGCATTCTATTGTCTCTTTGCATATGCCTCTAGCCTCGACATATGCTGCTCTGGTCTCAGGGCCCGGATTTTTTAGCCATCGATGGTATGCTGCCTGTTTGGAAGCCACAGCTCTAGAGCAGTTTCTGTTAAACCAGGTCTTATCGGATGATGTTCTTCTTTCGGTATTCGGTATGTAAGTTTGCATCCCCAACATGATGATTTCAGAAATTGTCTCAGCACATCGTGTTGGATCTACTGAAGAGAAACAAACTCTCTTCCATGGAAACGCTGAGAAAAACATACGAAGACCTTCCCAGTCGGCCGAATTGTAATGCCACATGAGACGGGGTGGTATTGTGCAGCTCGATGGTAAATGAAAAGAGCATGTTGTGGAGATGAGGGTGTGATCAGAAATTCCAAGTGGGGCACAAACTTCTATTCTATACGGGTCAGGATTGGTGGTGAGGAAAAGATCTAGTGTATTGGCAGACTGGTTGTTGACATCAGGGATGCGGGTTGGTAGCTCGACCAGTTGTTCTAGACCATGAGTGATGGCGAAGGCCTCGGCTTGACGACCCGCATTATCTGTTTTGTTAGAGAATTTGAGCCAGGCAGCGTTATGTACATTAAAGTCTCCCATGATTATGGTTTCAGCTGTTGGATGGTTCTCCTGAATGTAGTCCAGTTTGAGCGATAAAAACTCAAAGAGGTCGTTATATGAAGGTTCATTAGGTGATAGGTAAAGGCAGCAGAGGAACTTAGTCAGTGTGGTATCAGATAGCTTGAACCACATCACATCAAAGTCTTTCGGTTCCAAACTCTCTTCACGCTGGCATGAAAGGTTAGCCTTAGCGTAAAGGCAGACTCCACCTTTGAACCTGAATCGAGAATGGAGTTCGTAACCAGGACAAAGCATATGGACCTTGTTGGTGGACGAGTTTACTTGTGTTTCTGTTAGAGCCAGAATATCCGGTTTTTTCGTCTGTAGATGATGGTGGACGTCATTGATGTTCTTGTTGAGTCCGCGGATGTTGCAAAAATTAATCTTTAATGTTGAGTCCCCTCGAGTACCTCTCGCCCGGAAATCCGAATGGAGAGGTATTTTGCTTCCGGAGTGTTTTACTCTAGGAGACTTTATCATTATTACTATTAGGATGCACCTGAAAATAAAGGAGGAATTGGGGAAAAGGAAAGAGGGAGACCGGAAAGAATCGACCTAACACTGAAACATGGAATGATCCATTTCACAGCACACAAAGTCGATATGGTGGTATTTCACCGGGCGATGAGACCATCTTCCACCTACGGTTATCCTTTTAGTCGCCTCTTACGACAGGCAGGATTTACCATGGGGCTATTCTTGATCCGACCCCATACAGCAAAAATCCGACCCCATACAGCATACAGCATTTTGTTTGAAACAGATTTATTATATTTAGTCATTTGGAATCTTTTGCTCTGGTATGGTTCAAACCACTTCAAAACAGTGCCTGTCAGGCCATAATATTCTAATTTTTTTTATTAATAAATGTCTATGGTTTCAAAAGCCCGTTTGAAATCTAAGAATATTGCCACTATGTATTTATTATCATCGATTACAACGACTTGAACAACGTCTGGTTACCGAATCATCATGTGGATCGAGTCGTCACGCTTTTATATCATCTACCCTGTCCATGATTCGTTCGCGGGTTACATTCCTGCACTAGTTATCTTCACCCTGTCATAATAAATCACTGTCTTAGTAATTACTGTAGCCAAAAAAAATTAAAAAAATGAATGATTTATCTATTTCGTGGTCGTGTTGCATTAATGATCTGTCAAAACCTATAATTTATAGTTGCTTTATTTGCTCATGAAATTCCTTAGATATGCGTAACTCGTAGAGTGATGATTTGTTAATAGCTCCGAGGTAAAAAAAATGACTTTTTATATGCATTCCGGGCTGGCAGGTATTTAATCTATTTGTAACGTGCCTTTGTTTATTAGTTGGTCGCATATTTGATTTCAGAATTTATTTTCATTCCTTATGAATTAGGTAGAGTTCATATTTATTAATATTTGTGTGTTTCTTATGCTTGAAAGTTTTTCTGTACTTATGGGGGCATGACAATGATCAAATTTTTTTTAAAGTCGGGACCAATAGGTAGGTGGTATTTCTATTGAAATCTACCTAAAAGTTGAAAAATGAACTGAAGAAATACATTTTTGTAAACTAATCCCTTTATGATTCATATCAACTGTAGAATACTTATATTTATTGCTTGGTACTGATTTAACTGCTATACATCTTTTTTGCCGTTATTTGATAATACATTTCATTTTCTCTCTGTCCCTAGGTTTCTTGGGATGAATAAACGTTATTATTATTATTTGTCAGGGAGTTGAAGATTCGCAAAAAATCCATTTAATTTGGAAACTATATAAAGGCACTTTTATCTCTCTGAAATATTAAATAATGTTGGGTTTGAGACTCACCCCACTATCATTCCTATTTTTATATGTTCCAATATTTTCAATCCTTCATTCACTACAATATTCTGTACATTGTATTATTGTGCAGGTTGTTACTTTGCAAAAAGAAATGGACCTCTCCCCACGTAGGAATGCTAGAAATGTTAAAATAACAGCTGTTGATAATTTCCAAGGGGAAGAAAATAAAATCATATTGCTCTCTTTGGTGAGGAATAACAATGAAAACAATGTTGGGTTTCTGAAGATTGAGAACAGGATTTGTGTGGCTCTTTCTAGAGCTAAACATGGTCTTTTCATCACGGGAAATATGGAGCAACTTTGTGCAAGTAGCAAGGTGAGTTTAAAAACAAACGTTTTGCCAGAAGCGTATAACCAAACAACATTTGCTGATACGTGTCATTTAGTTGCATCTTTTGAAAATTTAAAACTCTTCGAATTTGAAATTTTCTGATTTCGGGAATGGTACTAACATTTCATTGGCATTCAATTGTGGAATGGCGAAATTGTTATTTTAATCACATAGAAAAATAACCTGAGAATATTCAATTTACATAAGTAAAATATATTATACATGCTCGCATTTCACTTTTGAAGATACTTACTGCAAGGGTCTTTTTCTCTACTATCAAATATTAGCGTCCAATTACGGTTTTCTGATTATCCCGGGTGCCACCTTCTGTTAAACACCGGGCAGCCTCAGTGAAGAAATAACACTCCAGGGGTCAGTATGGTACTGTCAAACTCAATGGGGCCAGAAGGGCAGATTTTACTTGCTCTCAACTGGGCTCGGCTGCGTAATAGATAGATAGATAGATAGATAATTTATTCATCACTAAAATTTTCACATATACACAATTACAGAATTGAATACATGAGAAAAATTATTGGACTAGTCAAAGAAGAAAAACACAAAGTTTCAAAGTGATTCTGAACACGCAAGAAATTTATCCAAACTGTAGAAGCAACTATCTAATAAGAACCCATATACCGTGCAAAGTCCTACAAGGTACTTTGCAAATGTTTGTTGCGAATTGGATCAATATTAACCACTCAATCTGACCAGCTGTAGACCGGTTTCGGGGTATTTGCCCCTCATCAGTGCATGGTGGGTCAAGCAGACAATGATTAGTGTCTGCGTTACCTGACTGAAATAATCAATATCAATCCAATTTCTTCTTTCTTGCTGGATTGGAATTAGCAGAAAGGAGCTAACGCCATCTCAACACAACTAGTGCAACTAAAACACTTGCAACACTGACATCCTGACCCCAATGTACTATGGAATATCTAAAATGAGTGTGAATTGTTGCAAAATATAGATCTACTGCATTGTCTTGGAGTAACTTTCAGAGCATATACCGTCCTAGCCAATTTGATGCAAAGATATTCAATATGCTTCGACCAATTGAGATTGCAATCAATGCTAAGCCCTAGGATTTTACTGTGTTTTTGATATTCGATTGTCTTGTTTGCATTTAAAGAAATTGTTTTATTACTAATTATTGACTTATTGAATAAAGTGCACACAGTTTTGTCTTCGTTCAACCATAGCTTGGTTTTTTTACCCATACCTCCACTTCAGTATTTTTTTAGTTTGGAGAACACATTCATCTTAGTTATCATGTGTGATCAAGATATTAGTATCATCAGTATATGATGCTATATTACAACACATGTTGTTGCTCCTGGCGAAGAGGAGTAAGTCATTTAAAAAGACAATGAACGAAGTAGGACCCAATATGGATCCTTGCGGAACTCCGCTCGTAACGTCTGCGAGATCTGACACATTGCTCTCAATGCTGACTTTTTGAAAACGATCAGTGAGATAAGAACTGAACCGTTCCAGGGCAACACCTCTAATTCCGTACCTTGATAGATTGTGTAATAGAATTTGGCGATTGATACAGTCAAAAGCCTCTGAGAAGTCTATGAAAAGTCCAAGAACCACCCTTGACTTATCCAAATTCTCAACTATTTCACCTATATGTTCAGGGCAGTTTCAGTACTTTTATTTTTAGTAAAACCATGTTGGCCCGATGAAAGTATTGAATTTTTATTCAAGAACGACAGCAGTTGTTCACTCGCAGCAGATTCAAATATTTTCGATATGCTGGTGCATATTGTGATTGCTCTGTTAACTTTGAATCCATCAAAATCCATGAATCAAAATGCAACCTGGGTCAGCAATGTAAATGTGGTATGAGCATAAAAAGAAAAACTAGTTTAAAATACCTTGGAGTTATATTGGATGAATAGATCACCTGGAAAGAACAAGTGGAGTATGTAACTACAAAACTCAGAAAACTAATCCACAAAGTCTATGAACTAAGGAATATGATACCGTTCAAAACTCTAAAAACAATATACTTTGCATTAGCTGAGTCAATATTAAACTATGGCTTGGTGGTGTGGGGCAATGCAGGCTCAACAACATTAGCAAAATTACAGGTATCGCAAAAATGGATTATAAAAATTATGCTTTTCAAAAAGAAAAGATATCCTAGTGATAGGGTTTTCAAAGAAAGTGAGATACTAACCATAGAACAACTCCATCTGAAATCAGTCATAAGATTCATGATAAAAAACAACGACTACAAAGTAAATTTAAAACATTGCCAAAATACAAGAAATGCCACTAGAGGCAAGGTTGAGCTGCAAAACCCCAAACACAAAGCATGTCAAAACCACATCTATTGTGTGGGCCCAAAAATTTACAATGACTTACCTGACTGTTTTAAGCTGAAGAATTATCACAGAATTAAAAAAACCTTAACGGAATGGATTGTTGACGGTAAATATAAAATAAACTATATAATATAATGATGGGATACAAGAAATCAAACTACAAATAAATGCATTTCTAGAATTCATTTTATTAATTTATCATAAATAGCCTTATTAACTGGCAAAATGTGATACAATTACTTATTAACTACAATAAAAACCTCAAAGATAACTGAATAATAGATACAGTATTATAAATACCATTGTGCATCTAATAATTTTAGCAGCTTTGTGATGATAGCCTATTAAGACAGGGATTATATGAGTGATGTAAGAATTACCTTAATTTACACTAACCTCATTAAGTATTATGATTAGAAATTCTAACTTTAACTGTAAAATGTATCCTATAAGTATCTTATAAGTTTATACAATTTGTACCTGCTGCTGCTAAATACATAAATATGAAATTATATTTGATGGATCACCTTTTTTGAAAAGTGGTATGACCTTCGATATTTTCATCCCACTCGGAAAAATACCTTGTTCTAAAGACATATTGATTAGGAATGTTAATGGTTTGATTATTATTTAAGGATAATATTAGACATTTCGTCATTCCCAGATGATGTGGAGTTTTTTAAAAATTTTATGATATTTAGAACCTCTTCCTCAGAGAGTGGACGGAAAAACATAGTATTGAAGGTAGTGGGAGTTAGTGAATTCTTCATCTATATTTGTCGGTAGATTTATAGTTAGTTGATCCACTACAGAAGTAAAATATTCATTAAAACTATTCGCACATTCCGTTGTATTCAGTATTCTCCCGTTATAAAAAATTTCGAGTATTTTCTTATGTTTTAGTTTTCCTAGCGCGTTATCGACAATATTCCACATCGTTTTATTTTTATTTGAAGAATCACGTATGAGTTGATCATTTGCATTTTTTTTGCCTTGGAGAACATTGCTATATATTTATTATTTGCTTCACTGATTCGTCTACATACGCACGAAAATACTTCATATTGCTTCTTTTTTTAAATTTTGATGCCTTGTGTTGTGTGAAATTAATAATCATCACATTTTTATATACCTCATTTATATAGAAATCACATTTAATTTGAATATTATGAACTCTTCTAAAAAATACTTTTCAAAATTTTCGAGTTTGTCTCTGTCTAATGCGTATGATTCAGAAATGGTTTATACTTGGATTCCTTTGCGTGAACAGAAATCCTCGGGTGTTACGTAAAACATCCAAATCATTATCGGGCTAGATGGCACGCTTTAATCTGACCAACTATCTTCTTTCTCTATAAACAATGCAAATACTAAACAAATGAAAAGGAACAACTTAATTGAATTCAATCAGCTTTATTCTCATTAATTACAACACGGACGGCTGGCGGAATTACGATCCATCCAAACAATTATTTCTGAGTATCTAAGTGATGCTTTTAAGGTACTCCAAATCCAAATGAGCTGATATGGTGCGTTTCTATATTAATTTAATTGATACAATAATTTGCCTGCACACTATCACAATTTTTAAATAAAATAATTAATAAAAAAAACTTTTTAAAAAACAAGCTTTTATTCAAATACCCTAAAAAGTACAAAATAATTGCTTTGGATGTGTGACGTAGGTTATTCCGTGAGTTCTAGATTCAAGAGCTTGTCGCGCAAAGTTTTCATTTCGAATACAGATGCGACAAGATTTTGAATCTATAACTCACGGAATAATCTACGTCACACATCCAAAGCAATTATTTTGTACTTTTCAGGGTATTTGAATAAAAGCTTGTTTTTAAAAAGGTTTTTTTATTAATAATTTTATTTTGTGCTTTTTATGAGGCCATTTTCCTGTAAGTTCTGAACTATCTAGTATCTAGTTCTTCAACGAGGAGACCATCTAAAGATTAACTCGTTCGTCATCCTGGAGCTGCCATCTTCAACTTATGAACTTTGACAAAAAATCAATAATCTTCGACTAAATTCATAATCTCCGACCCCTAACACCCATATACCAATTTTGAATCGAATCGGACCATAATTACAAAACTCGTTCGCCATCTTGGAGCCTCCATCTTGAATTTGTGAATTTTGACCAAAAATTCATAATCTCCGACCCCGAAACCCTCCACATACCAATTTTGAATAGAATCGGACCATAATCACAGAAATCGTCGGACATCTTGAAGCCGCCATTTTGATTTCATGAATTTTGTCAGAAAATTCATAATCTTCGACCCTGAAAACCCCCACATACCAATTTTGAATCGAATTGGACCATAAAACACAAATCTCGTACGCCATCTTGAAGCCGCCATTTTGTTTTTTTTCTCTAACAAATGCATAATGCATTGTCACGGGAACTATGAACACCTGCCAAATTTCACGTTAATCGAACAACTAGAAGTGGGTCAAATTTAACTTGCAAGATTTGATGACAAACATCGGGACAGGTGAAACTAAATAAAAGCTTGTAAAATAGAACACGTTTCAATTACTATAATTCTGCTAGTGTTCATGTAATATTCCTGATCGAAAACATTTAGAATTTCACTGTGAATAATAGTGATTCAAAACAGCCGTGACACTTATCAAATCCATTCCACAAAAAAAAAACCTTTTTTAGATTCTTTTTAATTTTTTCTAATTATCAATCCCACAGATTTGGAAGGCTATAAAAGAGAGGCTCTCATCTAGAAACGCAATTAGAAGGTGCCTACCGCTGATATGCCAAATACACAATACGGAAACTTTGGTGAAATACCCGGAAGATTTCGGCAAGGTCCCCGAGGGAGGCTGCAATGAACCCTGCGGTGCACAATTGGAATGTGGCCATGTGTGCATCAAGAAATGCCACGTTTATGATCGAGACCATGAAACTTACGAGTGCAATGAACCGTGTAACAGGTATTTTACTACGGATTTTTTTTCTGTAGGGCTATGAATGCATTGTCCCACAAATAGATTCGATGGTGTCCTTTAATGATGCCTTGTGAATATTCGGCAGCATCAGATTCTACATGAAATTAACTTCTAAATTTATAACGGTCAAAAATGTATTTCAAGACCTTGCCTTATTAGTAATTCTTTATTCCAGGAGTATTTGTAATGAAGCTGGTCATGATCTATGTACCAAGAGATGTCACGAATTGTGCGGAAAATGTGAATACAGAGTAACGGAAACTCTACCTTGTGGCCATTTGAAAGAGGTTATGTGCTATATGAAGACGTCCTTAGAGAAGATAAAATGCACAAAAAATGTGTCGATTGACTTGCCTTGTGGGCACGTAGCAAATAAGTTATGTCATGTTGACAAAGAAAGCTTCCTTTGTCCATTTCCTTGTGATGTTTCTCTGCCGAATTGTGTTCATAAGTGTGCTTTGAAATGTCATGAAGGCACAGAACTGGATCATAAATTGGTGAGTATTCCGATTGAGACAAGTTTAGTTGATGTTTTCATAGCTTTGGCTTGAAACAATATTTGTGAAACGAGCGTTCAACTTTACTACTTTTGCCTTATCATCTACATTAGTCGGTGGTGCCGCTATAACATACTGTAGCGGGAAATTCAGAATATTCATTACAATCTTGAAGATATAATTTGTATTTTTCAGTACTCCTGCGCGGTTCTTTGTGAGAGAGAAAATGACGATTGCAGCAGAACCAGAAATAAACACAAATCCACCAGAGCTTGCCATTTGGGTAGCCAACGCTGTAGAGAATTAATTATGAAATTCAGAAAGGACTGTTACCATTTGTACAGAAGCATGGAATGCTACATAGATGTGAATCAAATGACTTGTACCAGACCTTGTAAGAAGAATTTATCCTGTGGACACAAGTGTCCCAATAAGTGTTATCAGTCATGTGGACCTTGTGAAAAACAGGTAATTTTTTTTCAATATTTAGTAACACCATTGAATTCTTTGGTTTTCCACAATCAATACAGCACTGGTAAAAAAAATACTTATAAAGCTAAGAAAGCTAGGTGAATTTATGAACAAAATGAACGCTTTCTCACCATCTATTCAAATGTGAAAAACTGTGATTTATTCTTTTTCTGTGCACTCTTATTCTGATGTTGGTAAAAACACAGGTTTTCAAAATGCATTCAATTCCAAAAATATTTTTCGCCTTTCATCGAATGTTGGAGAGTCCTGTTCGAGATATGAAGTACTTTCATCTATTATGAATCATTTCCTGTCAATTCTACGTTATTCTTCTCAAGTTTGGCTCTTAATGCATGAAAAACACGAAATATCTTTGCTACAGAACATCAAGATTTTTTTATTACTACAAACAAAGCACAGATGGGCACCGGTGGCTGGTCAGGTTGACGAAAGTCTTATCGATATCTGAGCCAAGCAACATCGGGCGCGTTTAGTACTTGGATGGGTGACCACCTGACAAGGAAGGTGCGTGTTAAAATGCCCTAACAACTGTAGCATATTCGCAGCTCCAGGCATCTTATCAATGAGCACGAGATAAGACGATAGATATGCCGTCCTTCGAAGGGGCAGTTAAGATGGCGGTCCCGAGTTCATAGATGTTGAGCACGTTAAAGAACCCTACCTCTGAAACAACAGAGGATTCGCAAAATTTCCAGTTGGGGTGTGCTCACCTGCGTCGGTGTTTAGTCCTGGTCGCAGAAATTGGCCGACGTTAAATAATGAAAAAAAAACAAAGCACAGTACTGATGTTGAGTGTGTTAGCTATGGTTATCCTTGTTTAACTCATAACTTCTCATATGCTACTCACAAATAAGTTCCTAGTCTTTCTTACTTGTGAAATGTAGAACTAGATGAAATCTGCATTAAATCAGAGATACATTTCTTTTTATTTAAAATATTTGTGAATAAAATATAGAGATGCATAATTCTGCCCACTTTTTCAGGTGACAGCAAAAATAACCGAGTGTGGCCATTTCCTCATCATCAAATGTGGAGAAACTGCCCTCCAATCGAACTGCTCCAAGAGTTGCTCAAAAAAATTGGACTGTGAAAGGGGACCCACAACTCTTGTCTCCATCAACAGGATCGTAAAAAATGCCTCGAGTGTGCTTCAAACAAAGTTATTCCATGCCCATCAGATCAAAGCCATGTGTAACAAAGAACCCAAAAAAGAAAACTGTAAAGAACAATGCAGGAAGTTGATGGAGTGCGAACATAGGTACGAACGTTTTTTTGTATCTCTGGGTTTTTGTCTGAGAGAGAGATGGTATTTGTTTCAATGTTCAACATTTTCAGTGTTCAGGTATCAAATGCTTTTCGTAAATCTAGCATCTAATTTCAGCTAAATAATATTAATAAAATCTAGATTTCTGAAAGCCATAATGGCCATAAAAAAAATTTGGTCAGGTTATCCCATAATCTTTTATGCATCACTTTTTCCAGAATCTTTGATATAATTGGAAGCAGCGAAATCGGCTGTGATAGATTGATAATACTTTTGCAATTTTACATTGTTTTGGAACTGGGCCTGTTTCAAATAATAAATAATTGATTTACTCAGTAACGGTGCCAATTCTGACTAAACTGCTTTGATAATATACACATTTATTTCATCAACCCCTGGTGCTTTATTCAATTCATTGAAAATATTAGAAGAATCAAAAAACCTTGAGACTTTTTTTTACTTCCTTGGGTGCTGGTCTCGTCGCCAGCTGCAACTCAGCCTTTTGGGTTGTGCCTTCCGGTTTTGTTTTAGAGCACCCACTCCGTAACCCTAGTCCCCTGTACCAGTCTGTACAAGTTCTTCACCGGTTGGCTGATGTATTCCCCGGGGGTTAGCCTTGGCTGTCCAAATATTGCTTGTCTTTTGCGGTCTAGTGCCTGGCATTCTGACAATATATGTTTGTCCGTTTCTGTTCCTTTGCCACATGGTATGTAGGAGAGTTCTCCATTGTACAGCCCCATTTTCTGCAGGTGTCCTCTCATTGGGCTGTGACCATATGCAGCCTTGGATGGCCGATTTTGTCACCCGGAGTGGGCCAATATTTTATTTATACTGGTTACAAACAGACATAATCTAATTACATGTAGCAGTGTGAAAGATATAACTTAAAAACTAATTATTTTAAAAATGTATAAAAGGAGAGATAACAAATAGAAAATCACAACACAACATAAACAGGGACAACTAATCTATTATAAAGTTACAATAAAAAAATTAAAGATCATGAACAATACAAGTTAAAATAAGTTCGAACAAATACAGTTGTCAATAATTAACATTCATTGTCATAGTTTAGAGATCAATAAGTTTCTTGAGATATTTAGTAGGTCTATTTCAGAGACTTTCAGGAAATCGTTTACAGTAACTAAACAGTTATCAATAGGGGAATTCTTGCTAACAGTTTTGAACATTACCTTTCTAGTTCTCAGTCTTATGTGAGGTACATTAAACTTAAAGAGTGATAATATATCAGGTACATCTATAAGGCTATGTAACACATCAAAAATGAACAAAATTTGATTTTTTTCACGACGTTTGTTCAACAATGTGACGTTGAAGTCGGTTCTTTGGCTTTCATAAGATATTAGCATAGGATATGTTCCATACCTTTTAAAGTGCAATGATCTCAAAAACTTTTTCTGAATTTTTTTCCAGCATTTGAGAATATATTTCAGTTTTAGGGTTCCAAATAATGCAGCAGTACTCTAATTTGGATCTTATGTATGAGTTGAAAAGCATTATATATTTTGTAGACCCAAAATCATTGCAAGATCTCAATATGAAACCAAGTTTCCTATATGATTCTGAACGAAGCCTGGTGATATGTTCATTGAATGAGAAATTTTTTGTGAAAATCACACCCAAGTCTTTGATTTCATCAATAGTTTCTAGTTTGGTACCATTGATGGTGTAATTACCCTGTAAGTTTTCTTTTTTCCTAGAATAGGACACTATTTTGCATTTGGATTCATTGAGCGAGAGATCATTATCCTCACAGAAATTTAGAATGGCATCAATAACTGACTGAAGTTTTTTTATATCATCCAACGATTCTATTTTGAGATATGCTTTTAAGTCATCTGCATAAAGCAGAAATTTTGTACACTTGATGTAATTATTTATGTCATTAATGAACAGAGTGAAAAGCAATGGTCCTAGGATCGAGCCTTGGGGTACTCCGGAAGTACTGACAAAGCAGTTTGATTTGCTGTTGTTGAATTTCACAGTATTTGGACGATTCGTAAGATATGATTCTAAATATTTTATCATGTTTTTATCAAAGGAAAAATATGTTAATTTATTTAATAAAACTTTATGGTTGACTCGATCAAATGCCTTTGCTAGATCAGTGTAAATGGTATCAATCTGGGCGTTATTTATTTCTGTTGCTAGATAATCACTAAAAACACATAGGTTTGTAGTGGTAGACCTTTTGCAGACAAAGCCATGCTGTTCCTCTAAGATTACTGGGGATACTTGAAGGTATATTTTTTTATGAATAATTCTTTCAAGAATTTTCGATGATGGGAGAATTGTAATAAGTCTATAGTTTGTAATTTCACTAGTATTTCCAGATTTATGAATAGCAGTTATTCGCCCAATTTTAAATTGATCAGGGAATGTGTTGGTTTGTAATGATTTATTAAAGATTACTGTAATGGCAGTGCTAGTATATGGGCATGAGCTTTATAAAAATAGGATGGGATACCATCTAGTCCTTATTGAATGAATGTGGTTTTTTGTGGAGGAACAACGTTTCTTGACATGTTTTTTGGGTAACCTTCCACAGTCTGAAAATGAAAATATAATCAGGAAAATCTATACAAGTGCAGAAAGGGCAAACTAATTAGTTCACCCCGATAAGTTATTGCGTTCACCAAATTATATTTCCTATAGAAAAATGATTCAATTTGTCAATAACTTGTCGTCTTCTGAATTTGCCTATCAAAAAATGTTTTTAAAAAAATTTAAAAGATACTTCTCTATATAGTTTTGCTTGACGTTTCGGGGACTATATCTGCCCCCGTTATCAAAATCTTCTTAATCTCCTTTAATTGTTTTAATAATTTGATTATATTTTCATTTTCAGACTGTGGAAGGTTACCCAAAAAACATGTCAAGAAACATCTAGTCCTATTGCAGCATTTGATTTCAAAGATCTGATGGCATCTAGGATGTCTGAAATGTCTATATTATTTATTGTAAGAGTGTCTAGGCCATAGTCTTTATACTCAACATCTCTTGAAATAAGTAAACTAACTGGAAATAATTTGCATATGCATTTGATATATCCCCATCGGTCTCAAAGATTTCAACCTTACAGGTGAACCTGTGTATGATAGTTGAATTTTGCCTTTTATTTTTCAGATAATCCCAAAAATATTTTGGATTGTAAGTTATGTTGTCTTCAATATCCCGGATGTGGTTTGCGTGGCACCTATTTATCAGAATTTTTGTTTCCCTCCTCAGCTCTCGGTATTTTTGCAAATTATCATTATTTTCCCTTGATTTCTTAGCAAAACAGTTTTTAAGCTTACTTTTTTTATGAGTTCTTTTGAAAACCAATGTGGATACTTGTTTTTGTTCATGCGTGTTTTTTTATGTGGAATACACGCGTCCATTAATTCATCTAGGGTGTTATAAAACTGACTGACACATTCGTTTGGATCGTTGGAAGAGATGACATTTGCCCAGATACACTGATCAAGCAGATGGTATAATCTAATGTAATCTCCTTTTTTAAAGTCATATTTGGGTGTTGTTTCACTGATATTCTCAAGGTGTTGGTTTGTATTGCCACAATTTATATTGAAATTTATCTCTAATGGAGGGTGATACCTGTCAATATGTACTAGCGGGTTCTCAGAGAGAGATACTGTTGCTTCGGTTACATTAGTCAGTACCAGGTCGAGAGTATTGTTTACATGATTAGCTACATTGTTCAATGAATATAAGTCATACTTACATAAAATGTCCAAAATAATTCTGGCCTTGGTGGACCCTGTTTCGAAATTATATGATGTGCCATTGATCTCAGGTACATTAAAATCACCTATGCAGAACACATTATCTGAGTGGAGGTCGCTATTAGTTTAGAGTGAATCCAACATTTTTTCGTATACTGTAAGGTTTGAACCAGACTTGATATAGAAGCAACACATTGTTAAACTAATGTTATTCATTTTGAGTGTTATACATAGCCATTGAAAATCAGTGTCTACACTTTTGAGTATTTTAGTCACTTTATATTTTTTCTTAATATAGCACAGGACTCCTCCTCCTCGTTGGACTCCTCCTGCTTCGTATTGTTTGTCATTCCTATATACCATGTATCTGTTATCACAAATTTCATTATCATATATTGATGGGTTGAGCCATGATTCCGACAAGCATAGAACGTCATAGTTGCTAGACATTATATTATCATATATCACCCTCGTTTTGGATCTTAACCCCCTAACATTCTGATAGAAAATTGAGAAATGTACACGTTTGGTATGAGACTCCTCAAAAACTACAGGGTTCTCTATAATTTCTGGCGACTGTGGTTTGAACAGCTGGCATATTGTGTTTGTGTCTTCTAGTTTATGATCTTTATTGTAACTGCTCACATTTTCTTCGGTCTGTTCGATCTCACTGCTTGTGAAAGAACAGGAAATTAAATTTGCTGTAGTCAAAAATCCTCACGCCTGATTGCTACATGTCTTGGCCAATTATTTGCATTGTAGAGTTCGTCTTTCAAATGGAACTCTGCACTCAACATGAAACACTTGTTTTGTGTTGAGGGTGTTGGTAGTTCTTGAATATTTATCTCCTCATCCTTGAATTGTGGTAGGTTCTTCAAGTATGACAAAATCTCCTCTTCAGTTATATGCCTTTTCAGTCTATATAGATACAACCAGACTTTTTTGTCTGCTCCAAAGTTCTGGATTTCGTTTGTACCTACTGTTTTATTTTGGAAATCTGATCTATATTTCCTGGGACTAATATTTCTTTTTCTTCTTCTTCTTCTATCCACATGTGTAAATCCATCATCCCCATTTAGGTTTATTACTCTGTCCATCACTCTTTGTTGGTGCTGTGTTTCTTTGTCTAGTTGTCTTGGTGTGAAGTGATTCATTTTTTGTTTACTAGAACTAGATTCCAAAACTACCTCTGGATTATTTTGTTGATTTGACATTTTTTGTTGCAGTTGGTTCAGTTTTATCTCTTTGGGTGGCTGATAAGTTTTTGTCATTTGACTGTATGAGTTTTTAGGTGGATCATTTACCTGGGTTTTTTTGACATTATTTTGAAGGCAATCTATTTTGTTTTGGAGTAGTTGACTGTTTTGTTTCAACAATATTATATTTTCCAATAATACGGAGTTTTTTTCATCCTTTTCCTTCAGGAGATCTTTGAGTAATTCATTTTCTCTTTCCAATTTTTGTAATTCCATTTCTTTGGTATTGTATTTTCCTTGATTGTGGCTTTCACAGCATATAATTCTGCTTTCACATACTTTTACATGTTTTAGTTTTGCTCTTAGGAGACATGATTGATGATAAACTTTTTTACTTGACTTAGCAGTGATATTTTTAGGATCATGTTCCCCGTCATCGTCACTTGACGCCAATATATGCAGTTGATGAGCCCATCTTAGCTAATTCATCAGCTTTTTTATTGCTTTCGATGCCACAGTGTTCTGGAACCCACATCGCACTGGGCACTCGGCATTCCCATACCAGTCTTGATGTCACTTTTTGGGTTCGTAAGAGCCTGGCTGTCTGCATATTTTGATCCGAGCTGTTGAGAATCACCCTATATATGGAGAATGTACAGAATCACATAATGTATCCAAAAAAATGTTGATGTGACATATTTGTCAATTTGAAATTGTTTTACAAATATATTTTGCTGAAAATAAAGTACCATTTATCCTTTTAATTGATCAGGTTGCTAATGGAGAAGCATATTCCTCCATAATGGCGAGACAGGACGACGAGATAGATGACAGATTGATAAAACACTAGATGTTCATGGACCTTTTCAAAAATCACACAGCTATCGATGAATTCAATCTGCACTACCTGTTAATTGCTCTCGAACAAATTATATCCTCAACAGAAAATCACATACTTGGAACTGGATAATAAATTATAGATTCATACGATGCTGAAATCTGTGAATGTTTAAAGAAATGGAAGTGACCAATATGTTGTGGTTTAACAACTTCAAACTCGAAGTAACAGCTATTTAGTGCTACTCATCAAGTGATACTGATCAATCAAAGATAATTCAGTTCAGATCATGAAAAATTCAAACTTCGACAATCGAACTTATAGTTTGGAGGAGATATCAAATTGGTTGAATTTTGGGCTAGTTCAAACCATCTGAAATAAACAATTATCGAATGAAGATAAATTTTCAAATCTTCTAGGACTATTCAAATCTAGAGCACTACGGTCATTGATAGTTATCCTCCTTGGTGATAACTACCAATGACAAGAATTTGAAACAAGATTTGTGCGAGATGACTTGTTGTGAATATTTCGAGATCTAAACTTATTGAGATAACCGACTGAAACGAACTATTTTTTGACAAATTAAACAATGCTTGCTTTTCGGAAATTTATCATTGATATGTCTGTAATGTTTTATCCTTTGTCGAAATGCTCTAAATTATGTGTTTATAGTATAGTCTTTTTTATAAGAAAACGTTTACATTTTGTTCTTGTATCATAAGAAAAAAGGATAACTCACGAGTTGTCAACCAAATTAACAGGATTGAACAATTACGAGATCGATTACTGTATATATTTAATGTGGGGATTTTGAAAATTCCATTCCTGTATTTAATGAATAACAGACCATGATATGAAGACTACAGAAAATCTATCTAAAATGTGTCATTTATTTAAATTACCATAAAATCAATCTTTTATTAAAATGAAAGGTGAACATTCATTTGCCAAAACCGATACTTCAAAATCTCAATTTCAATCATAGACCTACCAAGAATTTTTCGAATCCTATCAAGAATATTCTGCAACTGTAATAGAAGACAAAGTGAAACGTTTTACTGCAGGTTGACATCTCTTATTATAGATTCTCCTATGTACAGAATCACCTATAGTGATCTGAGAAATGACATGTTGATGTGACATATTTGTCTAATTTTGAATATTGTTTTTATCAAATATATTTTGCTGAAAAATATAAAGAATACCATTTATCTCGTTTTAATTGATAGGTTGTAACTAACTTCGGGTAGAAGTTATATATTTCCTCACATAATTTGGCGACCGTGACAGGACGAGAAGATAGATGGACAGATTGATAAAAACACTAGATGTTCATAGGACCTCTTTCACAAGAATCCACGATGCAGCTATCGATGAATTGCAATCTGCACAACCTGATTCGATTGCTGTTCAAGCGAAACTACATATCCTCCAACAGAAAATCGACATACTTGTAGAACTGGATAATAAATTCATAGATGTCATACTTGATGCTGATTCTGGTGATATTGATATCGATAAAGAAATGGAGAAAGCTGACCAATATGTTATGTGTTTCAACAACTTCAAACTCAGAGTACAGCAGCTATTTAGTGCTACTTCATCTGAAGTGATTACTGATCAATCCAAAGATAAGTTCGGTTCAGATTCATGAAAAATCAAACTTCCGACAATCGAACTTCATAAGTTTGGAGGAGATATCCAAGATTGGTTGAATTTTTGGGCTCAGTTCAAACACATCCATGAACATAAACAATTATCGAATGAAGATAAATTTCAATATCTTCTACAAGCGACTATTCCCAAATCTAGAGCACGACAGGTCATTGATAGTTATCCTCCTTCGGGTGATAACTACCCTAAAGCAATCGAGAGTTTGAAAACAAGATTTGGACGAGATGACTTGTTGGTGGAAGTATATGTCAGAGAACTCCTCAAACTAATATTGAATAATTTCCCGCGGAAATCGAAACTTCACTTTCTTTATGACAAATTGGAAACCCAACTGCGGCCTTTCGAAACTCTGGGAGTCACATCTGATAAATGTGCTGCAATGTTATATCCTTTGATCGAATCATGTCTTCCTGGGAAATTATTCGTGTATGGCAAAGTACACATTTTTCTACTATGGACCCTTGAAAGATGCGTCTTGACAATTTGATGATGTTTCTTAAGTAATGAAGTAGAGAACGAAGAAAGGATAAGGCTTGCTACTTCGAGTTTCGATCAACCAAAGTTAAAAGAAAGAAGATTGACAACAATTCCAACAGCATCGGATTAGTGAGTACTCATGTACCTAAGTGTGTGTTCTGTAAAAAAAAACACCTAAGTGTAGATTGTAATGAATCAACAGACATGAGTTTCGAAGAACGTAAGAAAATCCTATCTCAGAAAGGATGTTGTCATTTATGTTTTAAATTCGGACACATAGCCCGTAAATGCAGATCTGCTGTTCAGTTAATATGTAAAAAGTGTGGAGAAAAACATGTCACCTTAATGTGTCCTAAAACCGATACTCCAAAATCTACAATTGACGAAATCATAAGACCTACAGAGAATCTTTCGAATCATACTCACACTGAAGTATTTCTGCAAACTCTGGTGGTACAGTTGCAAGGAGAAGACAAATCTGAAGCAATGAGTCATAATTGTTATAGGGTGAATTATACTGGTTCCGAAAGATCATATATAAATAGATTCACAGCAATAGACATGAAGTTCAAACCTATCAGATCTGAGGATATGATTCATGCGTTGTTTGGAGGATACAAATCTGAAGCAATGAGTCATAATTGTTATAGGGTGAATTTGCAGAGTTTAGATAAAAAATACTCATGTAGTCTGGAAGTTCTTGATCAACCTATGATCTGTACTGATGTTATGGCCATACATGAGGGTCCATGGATGGAAGAACTTGTCGAATTGGGTATTCAGATCACCGATAGGAAACAAGGCCCAATAGATATACTCATAGGAGCTGATGTAGCCGGAAAATTACTTTCTAATGTTCTTTATGTTCTGAAGTGTGGTCTAGTGGCCATAAAAACTTCTCTTGGATGGAGCTCAATGGGAAAATCGGAAAGGTCTTCTAAAAAGTCATATTCCATGCTCACAGTAAAAATTTGAATATAAGCGATTTGTGGAATTTAGATGTGTTGGGTATAACGGACGTAGAAGAACAAAAATCCACAAAAGAACATGAAGAAGCGATTATAGAATATTTTCTAGCTACAGTTCATAGAAATAGTGACGGAAGATACGAGGTTAATATGCCTTGGATTGAAGGACACCCTCCACTATCGAGTAATTTCCATTTGGCAAAAACTGTTAAAACTGTGCAGTGTTTCAACTAGTTTCGTAGTTGAATACGATTTTAATCGAAAAAGTAAATCAGTAATGACTTTTTATTTGCATAAAAAACTGACAAAATACAATGACACTTGTCACTCCACTCTCATACATCAAAATATAACACATATATAGGGTTAATCAAAGATCATAATAAAAATATTCAACAGGGCGAATCAACTACTTCCAACACTCCCCCTGAATCTCTGATTCCCAGTTGTTGCAAATGCTCCAGCAAAATGACAGCAGATATACATTTCGTTAATTGATCAGCCAAATTGTCTCTTGATGCAACATATTTCAAAATTATAGCTTCTTTTTCTATCAAATCTCTAATATGAAATACACGCAAATCGATATGCTTTGATCTTTCAGAAATGATATTATTTTCTGCTAGCCTCATTGCGCCTTGATTGTCAATGAATATAGGAAAACAATCCCCAAAAAAATTATCTTGGGATATTTCGTGTGCCAGCCCTTTCATAAAAATCAGTTCTTTGGCAGTTTAAGCTCAGGCGATGAATTCAGACTCCACAGTACTCAACGCCACACAGTGTTGCTTACGACTAGACCAGCTTACTGCTCCACCTCCTATTTTCACTACATATCCACTGAAAGACTTCCTGTCTGTCTCATTTGCTCCCCAATCTGCGTCGCTGTAAGCCTCTGCATTTTTTCCAGTTCTACAATATTTTAAACCATATTCTCGTGTGCCATTCAAATATCTCAGTATGTGTTTCATCCCTTTCCAATGATGTTTCGTAGGTCTGTGATTGAACTGACTCATGAATGTAGCAGGAAATGCCAAATCCAATCTTGTGGAAACTGCTAAATATAAGAGACTTCCAATAACTCTCTGATATAATTTCTTGTCATCGTCATTCAAAAGTTCATCGTCATCAATTCTATATTTTTCACCAATAGCTAATGGAGTAGATACCTTCTTTGCGTCTAGCATGTTCATTTCTCTCAGAATTTCGGTAGCATAGATTGATTGATCAAGTCTTATTGTCGTCTGATCTTTCGTAACTCTGATTGATAAGATATTCCTAACCTCCCCCAAATCTTTGGTATCGAAATTTTGTTTGAATTTATTTTTCATACTTTCTATATTCTTTCCTACGAAAATCAATATGTCGTCTACGTAAATGGTAATGATAAGCCCTTCTTCAATTTTATGATAAACACATGGATCGGCAACGGATCTTTTGAAACCTTGACTTTTGATGAAATTATCTATGGTTTTATTCCACATGAGTCCCGATTGATGCAATCCATAAATACTTTTATTCAGTTTACAAACAAAACCATCTTCTCTTGTAAATGATTTCAGAAACTGATCAGGAAACTTCTCCCTCAAAATATGGTATACCTTATCGTAACCCTCTGGAATCTCCATATAAACAGTGTCTTTCAAATCTGCAGATAAATATGCTGCAGTGATGTCCATTTGATGAATTGACCAATCCATTTCAGCTGCTATTGCAAATAACATTCTCATAGTTTTCTTCTGAACAACGAGACATCGTCTGATCGAAATCAATTCCTGGTCTTTGAGGTATTTCCCAATGCAACAACTCTAGCTTTGAATTTCTCGATCCACCGTTCTCATTATACTTCGTCTTGAAAACCCATTTCGTTTTGATGGCTTTAATATTTTCTGGTTGTTCGATGAAATTCCCGTACGATTTTTATAAGATTCTCAAACTCTTGTACTATAGCATCTTGCCAGTGAAATCGATTATTTCCATTCAATGCTTCTTTCAAATTTATCGGATCATTTTCTCTCCTGTCTTCCTGTCCTGTTCTCTCAATCTTATTGCGAGATTTGATGTTTTGAATTGTCATCAAATACAAAATCGGACATCAATTCGGCTTCTTCAATATTCTGCCAGATTTGGTAGATTTTTCGATGACTTCTTCCAAATTTCTATCTTTGTGTGTATCGTCGTCTTCTGTTGATTGGGATAAATCATTCACTGGTCTTCGTGTTACTTCTTCATCTTCTACATAAACATTCTCCCCCAGATTACTGCTATTCTTCGGAACCAAGCTCGGATCGTCGCTGACATTAAATTTCAAAATATTCGTTTTTATTTCTATGTAATTTGATTCATCTTTACTCCCACTACATTTGTCTTTCGAAATATTTTCCATTCCATTCAACATTGGAAAAACCTCTTCTTCAAATTTAACATCTCTACTGATGAAAATTTTGTCGTCTCGTGGATTCCAGAGCCGATATGCCTTTGAGCTACTATCGTAACCCAAAAATATACAGGATATACCTTTTGGGAAAATTTTGTTGTTCTGGTTCTGTTGACTGCCATGCTCTGCATCCAAAACTCTCAAATGTGATATATCATTGTGAATTCCTCGCTTCCATTTCTCCATTGGACTCAGTCCTTCATTTGCGACTGTTGAACAACGATTCCTCACGTAACATGCTGCTGCAAGTGCCTCTGCCCAGAATTTTTCCGGTAAACCTGACTCAATCATCATACATCTCGCTGCGTCAAAAAGTGTTTGATTAATTCTTTCCGCTACTCCATTTTGTTGTGGCGTTCCTGGAATAGTCAGCTGATGTTTTATTCCATGTTTCTTCAAATATTCTACAAATTCTTTTGATGAATATTCGCCCCCGTTATCGCTTCGTAAACAACAAATATTCCTTTCTTGCATATTCTCTACTTTCTTCTTATACTCTTGGAAATTTTTGAATACTTCATCTTTACTTTTCAGGAAAGCAATCTCACAGTATCTAGAATAATCATCAATAAACGTGACAACGTATCTGCTTCCCCCTAGTGATAGTGGATTGATGGGACCAACTACATCGGAGTGTATGAGTTTCAGTGGTGCTTCTTCCCTGTTGAAACTTCTCTTTGGGAATGAAGTTAGATCGTAGTTTTCCTTGGTAACATATGGTACAATTTTTATCGATTTCGTCTGTTTCATCAGATAAAAATACATTATTATCTTTAGTGAGCATCTTCTTCACACTTGAAACATTCATATGAGCGAGACGTCTATGCCATGATTGATTTTGTTTGGAAATAGTTTTATTGGCCACTGGATTACTAAATATGTCAGCTTTGCCCCATTCTTCATAGTGTTTTTCCTTGATATAATATAATCCTTTATATTTGATTGATTTAGCTACTAGTTTACCATCTGGTGCAATTAGTTTCGAATAATTTCCTTCAAAAATTATTTTCAGTCCTTTTTCCGCCGCTAAACTCGTAGATAGTAAATTTGCTTTCAATTCTGGGACATATAGTACACTTTTTAATGTTATTTCTGACCCTCCATTCTCCAAAACCAGTTGATAGTATCGTTTTACCGCCAGCTACCTCCACAATAGTGTCTTTTTTAGTAAAATTTGAGAATTTTTCGAAATTTGACGTCATGTGATCTGTTGATCCACTGTCGAGAACCCATGTATTCGAATTCGTCTTGTTATTTACCAGATATGATTTATGGTGTTCGTTCTCGATCATATTACTCCTAATCGCACTGAATGCAAATTTCGAGTTCGAGTTTTCAGCTCTTTCCGTCTCATTCGGCAATCTCTCGTGTTTTGTCTGTTGAGGTACAGACAAAAGACAGTTTTTTCCGATATGTCCCATCTCGAGACATCTATAACACCTTAAATTATCGGCTGAAAATCTGGGTTTCGTCGAATATTCAATGTTTTCTCTGGTGGTATTTCGGCTTGATGCAGGATTGGGGATGGTTTTCAGCGTCTTGATTTGAATTGGACAACCTTTGAATTCGTCTGTCTTCTCTGCGTTATGAATGCCTTGGTTTCCTCCGCGTCTTTCTCGTTTTTAGTTTATTACATATTCGTCTTTCTTCTTCCAGGGTTTTGACTTCAAATTGGACATATTCAAATCATTTTCATCGGCTCTTAGATTTCTAGCTAAATGTTCATATTGACTAGGTAACCCAAGAACTGTGAATCCTCCTTGCATTTTTTCACTAAACTCAAAACCAGCGTTCTTGACTTTATGGTATAACCCATTTCTTCTATTCAAATATTGGTTTATTGTTTCGTCTGATGCTTTGGTAGTATTGATGTAATCTTTGAGTAAAAGTAAACCGTGCCAAGTATCAAATTTCGTGTGGATTCTCTTCAACGTCTCCCATATATCTTTTGCTGCTTTACAGTCCATAATGTCATCAAGACTATCATTATTCACTAACAAATATAGAACAGATTTGGCACTATGATCTTTCTTTTTGTTTTTTTCAACCTTTAAAGCGTTTTCGTCAAAACCAGGATCGATGGCTTCCCATAGGTTTTTCACTTCCAATATTCCCTGCGCTCTCATTGACCAATATCGGTAGTTCTCGAGTTTAGCTTTTCAACTTTCAAATCATCCATACTTCAGATGTTATCTTAATCTCAACTCAAGTCTCGTCTTACTTTCTTCGTCTAAATATATTTTGCACACAATGGTCAATACACTTTTTTCGATCAAAGCCCTGGGCCCATAACCTGTTAAAACTGTGCAGTGTTTCAACTAGTTTCGTAGTTGAATACGATTTTAATCGAAAAAGTAAATCAGTAATGACTTTTTATTTGCATAAAAAACTGACAAAATACAATGACACTTGTCACTCCACTCTCATACATCAAAATATAACACATATATAGGGTTAATCAAAGATCATAATAAAAATATTCAACAGGGCGAATCAACTACTTCCAACAAAAACTAGGTTAGATTCCCTGGTGACAAAACTGAACAAAGACGGATACTATCAAGAGTATAATAATGTTTTGCAAGAATGGTTATCCGATGGAATCATAGAAAGAATACCCGATGAAGAAATTGATTCAAAAGGTTATTATCTCCCTCATAGACATGTAGTAAAACTAAGTAGCAGTACAACAAAACTTCGACCTGTCTTCGATGCTTCTGCTAAAATGAAAGATTCTCCTCCTTTGAATCAATGTTTGAAAAAGGGTTTGAATTTGATTAGTTTGATACCTGCAGCTTTTTTGAGATTTCGTTTGTCTAAAATCGGCGTCAATTCAGACATACAGAAGGCATTTCTACAAATCAGCCCCAATAAAAGTGAACGAGATTTTGTACGATTCCTTTGGTATGATGGACATAAGAAACTTACATTTTATCGACATACCAGGGTAGTTTTTGGTATCACATGTAGTCCCTTCTTGTTAGGAGCAGTGATCAATTATCATCTACAAGAAGCTATTGCGAGTGAATCTAAAAGATTCTCTGAAAGCACTATAAGACAATTAATGGAAAGTTTTTATGTGGATAATTGTATTACGAGTGTTAATAATGAGGAGGAACTACACCGGTTTATCAGAGAATCACAGGAAGTAATGGCTGATACGAAGTTCAATCTCCGAGGATGGGAATATACTATGTATGATTATCCTGATAACTCTCGACAACTGAAATCTCCTGTATTGGGATTGATTTGGGAAAAGCGGACAGATATGTTACAGTTATCCTCCGATGGTTTCGAAGATCTTAATCTAGAAAAAATCACGAAGAGGATAATTCTCTCTGCTGTGAATCGAATATTTGATCCAATAGGTTTTTCTGCACCGGTTCTAATATGTCCAAAGCTAATACTTCAGAAATCGTGGGCGATGAATTTAGGATGGAACTCAGAAGTTACAAGGGATATGCAAAATGAATTCCACAGGTGGCTCAGATAATTGAACTCACTGACGTGTCTGAAAATCCCGAGATGGTTGATGCACGATTCCGATTATCCCATACGATTGAGTTTACATATATTCAGTGATGCGAGCCAGTATGCATATGCTTCGACGATTTTCCTGAGAACTGAGTCTCCAAGTGATATAACTCTTCAGTTAGTTCAAGCTAAATCGAGAGTTTCTCCCATAAAAAAAATGTCGATACCCCGCCTTGAATTGTTAGCTGCAACAATAAGTGCAAGATTATATGTTTCTGTACTAGAAGGTTTCAAAAACAAAGATATATCGACCTTTTTTTGGACTGATTCCTCCACTGTTCTATCTTGGATCAAAGGAAAGACGTTTGGAAACCATTTGTTTGGAACAGAGTCCAGGAAATAAGACACTTGACGGAAGAAAATTGTTGGTTTCACGTTCCTGGTATTTTGAATCCAGCAGATTTGCCATCAAAGAGGATGTACGGCAACACAGTTACTCAATCAAGGTGGTGGGAGGGACCTTCTTGGTTCGCATAAGCATGAAAACGAATGGCCTGTCAAAAATTTGATGTTAACGAAGACAATGGTGACTGAAGAGAAAAGGAAAGGTGTAACTTCCCTTTTCTGTAAGAATAAACCTGATTTCTCCTCACTTTATCGATATTTTTCCCGTTATAAGAGTATCGTCAAAACCATAACTTGGGTGAAGAGGTTCATTTTCAACTCAAGGCATTCTATGAACCGAAGGGAAGGAAAATTGACTGCGGAAGAAAAAGAAGAAGGTGAGAAAACTCTCTTGAGATGTGTACAACTTGAAAGTTTTACTGGAGCAGAAGATAAAATTTCTTCTTTTGTATATTATCAAGACAATGATGGACTGCTGAGATTGAAAACAAAAATAACAGAAAGAGATGATTTAGAGAAATTTCGTTATTCTATTTTATTACCAAACAAACATCCAGTAAGTACTCGATTAATTTTCGATACACATATACAATCATGTCATGTTGGAGTGCAGGGTCTCATCTCCATCCTCAGAGAAAATTACTGGATCATAGGTGGGAGGAAATCAATCAAAGCAGTCATATCCAAGTGCACCATTTGTCAAAGATTCCAAGCAAAGAATTTTGAAACTACCCATGTAGCACTGCCCAGAGATCGAGTTCGAGGCGGAAATGTTTTTGAAATAACGGGTATCGATTTCTTTGGTCATTTATATTTAAGAAACAAAGAAAAAGTATGGGTATGTATTTTTACATGTGCCATCTATAGAGCAGTGCACTTAGAGTTGGTGTCCTCTCTATCAACAGATGCTTTCTTGCAAGCATTCAGGAGATTCGTTGCGCGTCGAGGTTGATCTTCTACAGTGTACTCAGATAATGGTCGTACTTTTGTAGGCGCTGAAAATGCATTTTCTTCATTGAATTCGATGGAAATATCTGATCAACATTCAACTGATAGGATCACATCGAAGTTCAACCCTCCTTCTGCAGCATGGTGGGGTGGATGGTGGGAGCGCCTGATCCGATTAATCAAACAACTACTGAAAAAGGTGTTGGGAAAAGCAAGTTTGACATTCGAAGAACTCTCCACTATTTTATGTGACTGTGAAGCTATCGTTAACTCTAGACCCTTAACTTATATTTCGGAAGATGACCTAGTCACTTTGAATCCTTCTATGTTCTTGAAAGATGTGACAGGATCAGGTGTTCCTGATATAGATGCTATAGATGCCAGAGCACTACGAAGAAGAATTAGATATAAGCAAAAGTTGAGAGAAGATTTGAGAAAACGATTCCGAAAAGAGTACCTAGGACAGTTGATGATTCGAAAAAAGAAAAATAGTAATCGTGATCCTAAAGTCGGAGAAGTAGTTTTTATCGGAAATGATACTTCTAAACGCATACATTGGCCACTAGCCAGAGTGGAGGAATTGATTTTTGGTAAAGATGGAAAAATAGGGCTAGTACGATTGAGATGTTCTACGGGTGTCATCTTACGTCCAATCCAAAGGTTGTACCCTTTAAAATGGATATTTCAGAAAGAAATCTTTTGAAGAATACAAATGACTCCAAACCACATGAAGAGAGGAAAGAAACGAGTGGTGTTTCAAATGAAAATGAAATACGGACAACTAGATATGGAAGAAGAATAGTTCCCGTTTCTAGACTGAATCTGTGATTTATTTTTGATATCACCGATATACCTTTCGTGGTTGGGAGAATGTTGAGAATCGCCCTATATATGGAGAATGTACAGAATCACCATATATGTGATCCACAAAAAAGAATGTTGATGTGACATATTTTAATGACATAGTTGTCTAATTTTGAATATTGTTTTTATCAAATATATTTTGCTGAAAAATATAAAGAATACCATTTATCTCGTTTTAATTGATAGGTTGTAACTAACTTCGGGTAGAAGTTATATATTTCCTCACACGAGCATTGCACACTTTCCTCATGTTGTTTTTCTCATGCATTGCACGATTGGGCACATTTCCACTTGGAATACGGAAGTGTTTATTCCCCTCACTGTGTATTCCAGCACCCAGTTCCTTCCTTGGATCTCTCTGTGTACTAGATCCTCTCTCCAGGTTTGCTCTTGATGGTGTCCATTCCCTTCGGTCTTGCATGATCACCTCAAAGTTCATGACAAAGAAGTACCTAGGAGTTGTGTGGTCCGTTGGATTCATTTCAAGAATGTTACCTCCCACTATTTCCTTTACCTTGTTGTGATCTGATCTGTTGCTTGTATTTTGTAGCCTTAGAAATCCCATTCTTGTGTCCCCCATGATTGTTATGTCAATCGGGGGAAGATCCAGTAGTGCTTCCATGGCTGCTGTTGGTGTTGTTTTCATAGCCTCCGTTATGCTGAGGCAGGCAAGTCTTTGTACCTTGCTCGACTCAGCCGCGGCTATTTTTTGGGTTATCTTTGTCCTCCTTACCAAAGATGCATAGGTGATTCACCACAGTATTGTATGTCCAATATACCATTTTGGGACTTGGCCTCCATGTTTTTCTGTGTGCTCGTCTGGCTACCATTAATGTCACCTCGGCTTTCTTCTTTACTTTTGCCAGTTGTTGGTTCCAGGTTAGTTTCGAGTCTAGGATTACTACGAGATATTTAACTTCCCCCGACAGCTGGATGTTGGTCCCTTAGAGGGTTAGAAGTCCCAGGCCATCTAGCTTCCTTCTTCGGGTAAAAGCTACTATGGTTGATTTGGAGTGGCTGATATTTAATTCCTCTTCATTTATCCATGTACTGACCAGATTTAGGGCCGTTTGCATTATCTCCCTAACTGTGTCTATGTCGTCTGCATACCCAAGTGTTTTTTGTCCATTCTTTTCTAGATTAGCAGGTCCTCCACCACCAGGTTCCAGAGCAGAGCAGACCTCTTTGTTTTTCAAGGCAGTTTCCACCTTCTCTACAAGGCTGTTTCTTTCTGTAGATTTGCCTGTTGTGTGGGTATATAGGTCCTTGTGTAGAGGTTGGCTTGCCTATCCAACAGTTTTTCTTACGTCTTAAGCTCCATCCTGTCCAGTTCTTCAAGGTTTGGCAATGAAGACGACTGTAATTGCTCTCCATGCTTTTGGTATGTACCCCAGTGCAAGACTGCATATTTTGTGTGCTAGTAGGTCAATTTCTTCCTGTAGCCCAATAGGATAAATGCCATCCGGTCCTGATGATTTATGCTGTTGGAACGAGTTGATTGTCCATTTCATTTTTTCCACGTCTATCACATTTTTTGAGTTCTGCCTGGAGGCCATTGAGAGGGGGTTCCAGTTCGGAGTGTCTCCAGGCCTCAGGTGATACTTTTGTGTTTATTGATCCTGGGAAGTGTATCCTGTACAGGGTATCTTTCCCATTCTGCGTATAAACTCCTGACTCTGTCCTAATGGTTTGAATCATTTGTTGGGGTTCTTTGGAGAGTATTTTGTGGTGTCTTGCTCCCTCATGGGTGCCTTCCACTTCCTCACAGTACTTCCTCCACAGTGAGGGAGTTCTTATATTCCCTCCATTCACCTGAAACTTTGGATTTGTTGAAGAGTTTCCTGTCCACCTTCCTTTTCTTAGTAAGTTCTTTATTCCACCAGGGCACGTTCCCTGTGGCTTTATTGCTTACAGTTGGAGAGTTGTCGTTAAATGCTGAGGTGATTGTGTCTTGTAGTTGTTCTGCAACCAGCTCAAGATCATTTGTGTTCGATATTGTTGTTTTTATCCCCTCCAACCCATTCTCTAGGTCTACCCTGTAGCCATCCCAGTTGGTTCTGCAGGGATTGCGATATGTTTCTGTTTCGGTCTCACTTCCCGATATTTTGAATTGGATGTGTCTATGGTCTGAACATCTTACCTCATCAGACACATGCCAGTTTTTAACAAAGGTGCTTAAATACCTAGTTCCCATTGTTATGTCGATACCTACTTTAAAATATGGCAGTTCTTCTTCCTTCCTTGTTCTCCTAGAGAATGTAATGGATTACTATTTGGCAAATGTTTTGTAATAACACAATTAATTAGGTAAATGTTCTGATTTTGAGAATATAATGCTCCCTACACAAGAACAGAGTTGATGTTACTTTCTTTTTAAAACTTTCTCATAATTGAGATAGTAAATGTTATTTATATAAGGAGAGCAACTACAATTATTACTGCTGGTCAAATTCTCATTGAAATTAGTGATAATGAAAATCCGAAAAACATAAAACTCAGTGTTAACGCTAGGAAGCCACAAAATAATCACAACATTGTAACTCGAAAAAAATGTGTCATATTAACGTTCAGGGTTTTTTAATAAGCTTACTTCAATTGAACTATTTGTCAAAACACAAAATATTGACGTTCTTTGCATATCTGAGCATTGGTTAAAAGACAGCCATCCAATTAATAATCTTTACTTTGGTAAATACCAAATAGCATCTATCTTTGCAAGAAAAAATTGCAAACATGGTGGATCCCTCATCTTAGTTAAGGAAGGACATACATTTGCTGAAATTGACTCCATTATTCTATGTGTGACTCCATTATTCTATGTGGTGACTTTAATATTCTACTTGGTAAAAATAAAATAACACAATTGCAAAAGCTTCAAAATCGGGGTATGAGATTAATATTGGGATGTAGCCGTTACACAGCAATTAAACTGGTTCTCAGTTGAAGAACATATATTATTTATGACTATGATCTTTATATTTAAACTGCATGAAGGATTGCTACCCAATTACTATCAAAAGTTCATAGTGAGAATTAATGAAGTTCATGAGTACAATACGAGAAGAAATAACAATTTTTACATTAAAAAAACTAACACTAAATTTGGAATGGAATGTTTCATAAAGGCTTAAACGAATTTAATAAACTGCCACAATTCGTAGAAGAATCTAATTCAGTAAAACAATTCAAGTCATTAAAGAAGTATATTAGTGACAGCTCATTGTGATACTTGGTATTATTTCTTTCTCTTTTATCTTGTTATATTGTGTTTTTGGTTTGATTAACGTGATCCAACCTAGTAATCTAGTAATATGTATGTGTACTTTGCTTTACTTTACATGTACTCTGAAATGTTCGTTATATTTACATAGGGTAATCATGTGGTAACATATTTATATATTTGTAATTTACTTTTTATTTTTTTGTTTGCATATTAGGCTTGCTTACTTAAAATTGAATAAATAAATTGAAAATATAGATTGTCAAAAAAAAGCGGAAATGAATACTAAACTAATATTGGATATTTTCAATTCATACCAGTTGAGTAAAAATCCCACAGGTGCGACTAGAGTTTTCACTAATAAAAATGCACATACCAGTTCAACTGCATTGACTATATGGTGACCAGTCTCCCCCAATTTAAATTCCAATGTAATCTAGTGCAACCAAACATTGCTGATCACTTGGCACATAGATAGATAGATTTTATTGACTACGTGACACATATATAAAATACATTTGTAGTAAGTCGGGCAAGGTCGATAAAAATTCAAATTATCTGCCGTAATGAAATGGAATGATTTGAATTTATACAAATATAAGAGTCTAATTTTCAACAGTAGACAGATTCATAGGACAGATTTACAATACTAAAAATAAATAAACATTTATGGAGTCATAAAACACCCATGAATAGCATTGTGACAAGCGGTTAAGTATCGAATATCTTTGATTCCATGAACTCCTTTATGGAATAGAAACAACTTTCGAGGAGAGCCTTTTTGATTGTATATTTAAAATTTGATTATGTTCATATTCTTGACTTCAGAAGGCAATTTATTGTACAGTTTTATGTCTAGTGAATTACGTGCAGATGTGGTTAGTCTATATCTTGGATTAACTATTTTACTGCAATTTCTAGTGTTATAAGAATGATTATCAGAATTAATAGCATAAGTTGTTGGGTTTTTATGAATATCCAGGAGAGAATGAAAAATGTAAATAGAGGGTAGAGGCATTATTCTCAGATCCCGAAATATTGGGCGACATGAGTCTCTAAAACCTGCCCTGGCAACAATTCTTACAGCCTTTTTTTGTAGAACGAATACCTGATTAGAGTAACTTGTTGCCCCATAGTACAGTTCCATATGTGATATGTGAGTGAAAGAGAGAGAAATATGAGATTTTGAGTATATCTGGACTTAGAACTTTTGCGAGACGTCTAAGGAGTAACAATTGACTAGAGAGTTTTTTACAAAGTTTTTCAATGTGGGAAGACCATTTCAATGTTTCATCCAAAGTAATGCCCAAGAAATTTACAATAGACCCTTCATTCAGTGAGAAATTTGTCGAAAATGTGATGGATTGTGTTTTACAACGATTTTGTTTGAAATGATTGGGGACCAGCCATTGTTCAATTTTAGTGTTAGACACTTCCATTTGGTACTTCAACTTCTCGTGATTTGGGTTAGCCCCATAAAAGGTTGCATCGTCTGCAAACAGTACACAGTTCAATGGATTCATATAATCAAAGATATAATGAACAGAAGCGGACCTAACACCGAACCCTGTGGTACACCGTGTTTAACTGTTGAGCTTACTGAATGGATGTCTTTCAAAAAGACTGATTGTGATCTGTTAGATAGGTAAGATTTGAAGAAATCATTTGCTACCCCCCTAATGCCATAATATTCGAGTTTGTCAAGGAGGGTACTGTGTGAAACACAGTCAAAGGCCTTGCTCAGGTCACACATGGTAACTGCCGTGTGCTTACCCTGTTCAAGACCCTCGACTATGTCATAAATTAATTTGGCAGTAGCTTGAACTGTGGAACGATTCTCCCTAAATCCAAATTGATTGTTATTTGGATAGTGATTTTTTGACTATTATTTCCACAATTTTACCTATTATGGGGATAATGGAGATAGGGCGATGGTTTTTAGGAAGATTTACATTGCCTTTCTTGAAGATCAGGATCAGCTTACTCGCTTTCAAATTATTTGGGAATATACCCTGACTAAAGCAAAGGTTTACCAGACATGCGAGTGGTTTTGCAAGAATATCACCCACATGTTTCATCATCTGGGTGTTCAGATCATATATATCACAAGAATTGCTATTTTTGAGTTCATTTATAACAGTGATGATGTCCTCTGGTGTTACGGGAACAAGAAAAAATGAGTCCTTTGGTCTGGGTTTGGAATTCAAGAAATCAGAGGCCTCTATGTTCGTGAAGGGGAGTTCATTCATTATATTTTCTGCTACTTTTGAATAGTAATCACTGAATTCGTCTGCCGTCAAGTCACAGTGGGTGTTAATACTCTGACTACTGTTGCGTTCATAATTGATCAACCTCCAAGAATCTCCACTGATATTGGTAGATTTTTGGATATAATCATCATATGCCTTCCTTTTATTTGCACATTTTAGAGAAGAATTGTAAGACTTAAAACTTTCTATATGTTGTGGGTTCCTGGATAAGGCACTGATGGTTTTCAATGCCAACAATGTATCCCGCTTGTGTCTTAATTCATCATTGAAAATTTTTACAGGAGTGGGCGTATCTTGTTTCCTTTCTTTTAACGGAAAGCATTTGTTAACATAAGTATTCAGTGTGGTGATCATGAAATCTAATAAGGGCTCGATTTCTTTTGTTTGAGTATATACATCCCAATTAACTTCAGCCAGATGCTGTTTGAAGTTTCTCAAGCTGGAGGTGTTTAATACACATCTTAACACAACCTTCGGTTTCTGAGCTGTAGTTCTTACAATCTCAATAATTTGACCAAAATGATCTGATAAACCGGTATCAATAAGGACTCTTGTTACGTAACTCTCCGATTTCAGGTTGGTGAGTATGTTATCAATGCAGGTTTTAGAGTTTACTCTTATGTCATCCCTCGTGAAATCTTCAATAGTGATATCAAGGCCATAAGATGTTACAAGATGGACGAGTTCTGTTAATGCGCTACTTATTCCTCTAAAGTTAATATTGAAATCACCGAGAATTATGATATGTGATATTTTACCAGTAAGGAATTCCAACACTTCACCAAGGCTATTCAGGAAATTTTTCACATCGCCATGGAACGAGGATCTGTAGAGTGCTACAATTAAAATGTTCATTTCAGGAATCTCAATTCCGCAGAATTCTGTATGAAATTCACTAGAAAATCTTTTTAAATCAAGTGGTCGAAACATCAGATCGTTTCGTATAAATATTGATACGCCGCCATGTTTATTTCGGGCTCGACAAAAGGAACTGGCCAGAACATATTTACCAAGATTAACCGTTTGCAAAGAGTTTTCATCGAGCCAGTGCTCAGAGAAACATAATACGGAGAAGTCATGTTTTTCGAGAAATAGCAAAACGGATTCGACTTTATTAGAAATAGATTGTATATTTAAGTGTAAGATACTCACCGGGCCATTCATAGGTGCTTTATTCCCTTTTTTTTTTCTTTTAATAAAATGTCAGTTTCAGTTCGACTAATAGGATTATCACAAAAAAAAAATTTCCTTTAAGGTTCACCTTTCTTATTTGGGTCCGATCTGTGGTAAACTTCTTTCTTCGTTTTTATTTGTTATTGGTTGATGGTTGACATACATCATTTTCAAGTTTTGTTGTGGAATAACCATCAGTTTTGGAGAATTAGAATTCGCGATCTCTATTATTTTGGGTGCGAAAACGAAATCTCTTAACTATTACGCCCATTGGCCAATGGCTAGGTGTGTATAACGTTTTTTCCAGTTCCAAGTCAGCTTCAATTCTATAGGAAATATTCCTTCCCATAGAGTTCAATTTGCTAACATCGAATTCATGTCCTGGGGATCGTTTTTCTAAATATTTCTTGATAGCCTCAGGTGTGGAGGATTGTTTGCAGCGGCCGACATATAGCCACAAGCGTCGCGGAGATGCACCAAAGTCATCGAATTCATTTGGTTCATCGGGGTCAGTTTTGTTCTCCATCCCGGTACCAACTAAAACCTGTCTATCTCTGCTTTTTCTACTTCTTTTGGTCGCTGCAGAATAGGAGTTTCTTTGTTCATTGCTTTTTTTGGTTTTATCGTTTTTATCCAGTAACATATTTACATTTTTTTGCAGAGCGTTCTCCATGACTGTATAGCCTGATAAGAATGAATCATTCTGTTCATTCGTATATATTTCAGGTTGCATGACTATACTATTGTGCGGGTGGTTTGCAAGCATTTCTACCATATCAATGTTACTCTCTTTCAGTTGATGAATTTCTAGTTTCAGCTCATCTATTTTTTCAAGTAGATGATCACTATTTACTTTAATAGCTTCGTTCAGAATAACCTTTAGTTCATCTATACTAATAGTAAGCATTATTTGAGTTTTACTAGCCTCTGTTTTTGCTGTACTTCTCGTCATTTTTATTTGTTTATTTTAACTGTAGGGCTGGTGCGAACACAGACACGTCTTTTCACATTCACGTACAGTACAGCAATCATATCATATATCATGAGGATAACATTCCAAAAACTCGATATAGCACCACATCCCCCACCATGAGACGCCAGTCATACCCTGAGAACATTACGGAACTGCACAGTAGGTTGAAATATGAAGACGTATCCTATTTACCATCTGACAATAAACGAAGCTTTTTAATACTTTTTAACATACTATTCTGGTGTTTTGATGTATCCTGTCCTTATAAAAGAACTTATCCCAAAAACAATTCAAAGGGTTGGATATCTCAAGAGATAATTGACGAAGGTAGAAAGTTGAGAGAAATGTTCTGGTTCCTTTCTAACTCCCCGAATACTGAACCTTATTTGACAGATAGTTATAAAGCTAGATAAAGCGAGCATAAACACAAGACAAAGTTGGCAAAAAAACTTTTTTAGCATCAAAATACATAAGTCTGAAAACAAAACTGAAGAGACATGGAGGATTATCAACAATGAACTGGGAAAAAATAAAAACAAATTTAAAAATCCAATAGCTCTCCAACAAGAGGGTCTCATATTACTTTTCCAATGTAGCAGAAACTACTATATCAAATCACTTTGGACAAAACTTGCCTCTCCAATGTACCGTAACAAAAAATCCCATGTAACTAAACCTTCCAAACTCAACCATTACTGAACATGAGATAGCAATAACCCTATCTGAAATGAAAAATAAAATCTGCAGGCTTCGACGAACTATCAATTGTTATAATAAAGGAAATAATCCCGACCATTATTCAACCACAACTTATCTCATGAACAAATCTCTAACACTAGGTTACTTTCCAGATATCCTAAAAAAAGCAGTTGTTATCCCTGTTCACAAGAAAGGGAACCCGAAAGAAATAGACAACTACAGATGATTTTCCTTGCTCTGTTCCATATCCAAACTTTTTGAAAAAGTTGTTGCTGCCAGAATTTCAGATCACTTGGAAAATAATAATCTGTGGTGTCAATCTCAGCACGGATTCAGCTAACACAAATCTATTCAAACAGCTTCTTACCACCTACTGAGTCATTTATACACTGAGATCGATAGCAACAAATATGTCCTTTCACTATTCTTCTACCTATCAAAAGCCTTCGACACAGTGTGCCCTAAATTCCTAGTTGAAAAACTGTCAAATTATGGTATTCCATGTAACTTTATAAACTGGATTGAGTCCTACATGACTAATAGAGAAATTACCATCTTGTAATGGTCTTACCTCTGAGGCAAGAAATGTTAAACTGGGTGTGCCCCAGGGCTCTGTCCTAGGACCTTTGCTATTCCTCTTATATGTGAATGACTTACCGCAATACATTATGGAAGGCCATGTTACAATGTTTGCTGATGACACTACCATAACATTATCTGGCCAAAATATTGAACAACTCCTCAGAAATTCTCAAAAAGTTATCGATCAGTTAGTGCATGGTGTCAAAGAAGTAAGCTCATACTAAATACCTCAAAATCAATTTCTGTCAAATTTTATGTCAGAAATAATAACTCGGCTGAGACTTACACTATTGACGATTTAAAAATGTCAGATGAAGTTAAATTCCTAGGAACCTACCTAGATGCTAATTTGAATTGGAAAAAGCAAGTGGACCATACTTGTGCGCAATTAAACAAAGCATATTATGCTCTAAGACAGATGAAACCCGGCCTACTTAGTATATATTACCCACACAGCACATGTACGTACAATAGATGAACAATGGACGTTGAATATGGAAGTTCAAGACATCCACTGGATGTCCAGAATTAGTCCAATGTACATTCAATGGACGGCCAGGACACCACTTTGGACTACAATTAAAGCCCAGAAACGTCCAATGATGTACATTGTGGTATTTTGGGCATCCATTGTATGTCATATTTGGTAATGGATGTCCAGAACTACCCAAATAACAATCACTGTGGTCGTCCAATGTACATCCATTGTATATCCAAAATGAATCCAGAGGATACAGATTATACAAAGTGTCTTGTAAATAATGGGCAATACTTTGGAAACATATTGTAAAGGTAAAACTAACACAAGTTCTCATACATACATTGTTCTTTAGTGTGCCCCTTTTGACATTATTTCTCTTGAATAGAGAATCAAAAGATTCTCGATGAAGTTATCACAAAATCTCGGTAATATAAAATAACCTAGTGTTATTTTTTTACCTATACCATATGTTAGCAAAAGTATTGCCCAATATTTCAAAACACCCTGTATAAATTACATTTCAAATCAGAAAGTTGACATTTGCTTGTTAGAACCCAAAATTCCTTAGTGTTCTGGATCTTAATTAAAATGTTTACATGGCATGGCACATATCAGGATAAATATTCTTTGATAAGTAATTTTTCGTAAAATCAATAATTTTGGAAATATACCTTTTTTAATTCAAAATTATAATTTATATTGCAAAAACTAACACATTCACAAAAAAATGGTAACAGAAGTTGTTTATCTTGAACCTATCAAACTTATGAACAATTTTCTCTATACAATTCCATAAATAGATTTTAATGAAATTTGTCATAGCATTTCAAAGGTTGAAATCCAACTAAAAATTTATACAACCAAAATTGAGCTACTAGGACTCTGTAGTTTCATTCTTTTATATCTTGCACAAATCAAACTAAGTGTTTACACATCATCCACCAAAGGAATTCATTAAATAACAACATAAATGTAAGTAGATACTCTAAAAAAATTTATAATAAAACAAAAGAATAACAACACTGGTCAAAAGTATAAATAAATAAAAATATTCTGAGAACGATTCATTTCCTTTAATTTGCCCTCCTTAACCATTTCATATTTGCCTCCTCTATTTCTTTTTTGTTCTTTTTTCATATGCCTGTTCTGCAGCACCTGTATGTATATATTCAATAATAATCAACAATATATCTTTTGTTCCGCCCACTGATCTGGAAGTCGGCCATTTTCAAATCCTTGAATGATTGTTTCATTTTCGACGTGGTAACTATATTGAGATGCGAGACCTTTGCTCATAAGTCGGGATGAACACCTTTCCATTGACTCATATGTGTTCCCTCCTCCGGTTTTTGACATCTAATTTGACTGAGAAATGAATAATCAACATAAAGGAATAAAACTTTGCTTCAAAGAGTACGTACAGGAAATATTTGCCAAGTTTGAGTTTGTTATATATGATCATTACTTGGAGACTACTTGGAAAATTATACACCTTCATTTATTTCACTATTGACAGGAGACACTTGAGAGGGATTCAATCCTGTTTTTATTGTAGGCTTGAATGGAGGTAATTTGCCATTTGCTTCAGTATTGACAGGAGACACATGAGAGGGACTCAATCCTTTTTTCATTGTAGGCTTAAATGGGGGAGGTAGAGGTAATTTTCATTTGCTTTATCGGTCTCACTTTCTTCTGAAGAAAATACACCCTCATTTCTAGATTTTCTAGACTGAGGATCATCATCATTCAGATCACTGCTGTACTCAGCCACTTTTGTTTTATTTATTGCTTCCAAGATATCTGTAAATAGGTTGCATTTCTTTTGAAACCTGCAGCACACTCATTTTTATTTGAATTAGATTCACCACCATGCACCAGTCGCACTATCTTATAATATTTTAGTTTTCTAGAACCCATATTAATCAGTAATGAAAAGTATACTTATTTATTACCATCGATGAACGAGCAAAGACGCGGAAGCATTTACCTCACATTTCTCAACAACACTAAAGGCACGTTCCACTAAACGTTCGCGGCGCTCGCAACGACCCAAAAAATTGCCCGCGAATCTCAAAAATATTTCATAGGCGGCAAGAAAAAATAGCAACCGGAAAAATAACGTTTTTTGATCCCGAAAAGAATACAGTGGTTGAAGTATTGTTGAATTTAGAAGATGCGTAACGTACCCATAATGATAAGCAATTAATATGACAATTTATGTTCACATATCGTTTATTATAAAAGAAATTAATGATTGTATTTGAATGGGACGTATAATGGATGTTAATTGTTGAATGTACAATGAATATCCCGAAACGAACATAAAGGCCCTATTTCATCACGGTTGAAATTTTTTATTGAAGATACTTACGAATTTCAGTTTCATTTGAAATAAAAATAAGATTTTTAGGGATCAAACTGAAATTTATATAAATATTTTTGGACATTGAATGAATGTACAATGGACGAACGTTTTTAACATCCAATGGACGGCCATGTTCACACGTACAATGAACATCCATTCAATGTCCATGGATGTTTGGACTTGAGATGGACCTAAAATGGACGCCTATTTTCATAAAAAAAAAATATTAACAGCACCTTCCATACATATTCAAATTTATAATTTTTGCGAGGCAAAACATGGATTTATTTGCGGAAACTGGATCTGAACAAGAGCATAACACACGAAACGCATATTTTTTGCGAATACCGCAACACAGGATGTCAAATTTCAAAAACTCCCCCCCAGTACAATGCTATTACCTGAATTTCAGAAAAATAAATATTTTTTTTATAGAATTTAAGAGTTTTTTTCCCGTCTGTCTCAAAGTTTCCGTTTTTACAGTTTCGTCAATTCGTGTTTGAAAAACCTCCATATATCTTTTCAATCTTCAAAATCAATCTAGGCCAAGGTTTCGCACATTTTTTCCCGAAACTCAATTATACTCATATAATGTTCTTATTTTGAGAATTCTGTAGTCATTATCATTTTGCGTATGGTCGTTGATATGCTAGAATTGCGATAATAGCTCAAAGCTGTACCAAAAAAAAAATCCTCTTTAAATTTGCCGAAAACCGACAGTATATAAAAGGATATTCGTTGGGTTTAAATAACGGCCTTTCTGAAAACCTGGGACTGGCCCAGTTGTGTTGTTTATTGTCAGAACATCCATACTTCGACGAAATGTGTTCTATTTCTCATGTGGCCACGAATCGTTAGCATAGTGGAATAGGGTGGAAAATATCACGTAGAAATCAATGATGAGACCCGAAAGAAACTGAAGAAAAGGTTGTTATATTTGCTATTAGTTGGGATGTATAAATCATTATTTGAAAAAAAATCATTATTTTCGATACGAATCAAACCTCCAAGAAACCAGAGGAAAGCCACTGTTTTCGCAAAATGGAGAGGAATATTCAACAAAGAATAACAATTCCCAAAGTTTTCTCCATGATAGTTTAATATAAATTAAACTGAAGGTTGGTAGATGAAGAGCAAAAAACAACTACTTTCCTGGCTAATACCACGCAGAATGTTGAATGATATCTGCTCGACATCCACGCAATAATTCATATAAATGAATATCGAATTAAAGGTGTTCTTTTCTAAAACGGGCAGTTGGAGTTTCTGGGGTGTTTCTTTGTGTCACCAGGTCCATTTCGCAGGTGACTATTTTCGACTAAGCATGGCTGTGTCAATGTTTAATTCAGTCTCGCTTCAGCCGAAATCTTCGGATATTTGGCTGGGTCTGCCTTATACTGATTAGGGCCAACAGCCCAAAACCGGTCTGTAGGTGTCAGGCAAGAGTGATTTAAACTAAACACAATCATGTCTTTCAGAAAGAAATATTTGCAATTTATTTATATGAATTATTGCATGGATGTTGAGCAGATATCATTTAACAGTATCCAGGAAATTGGTTGTCTTTCAAAAATAATACTACTTATAATAAAACCTGAGTGCACTGTCCAACGTTTATATCTAGCGGTATCTTTTGGTAGAAAATGGAATAATCTCAACGAAGGATTATTTCGTGTTAAAAGCTCACAATTTGACAAGCACATTTATGCACAGATATCTGAAAAATAAATGTAAAAAATTATTACTTATTCACCTACAAATAGCTGTGAGATAATAATTAGGAATTGTCAGTGAAAGGGAAACTTAATTGAAAGTTTCTTTCGCTTGGGCTGACACCAATAAAGATTGTATTCTCAGAATATAACTGTAAAACTTTCAAACAGAAACAGCTCAGACCCTGCAGGAATATGCTTTTTTACTTTTTAGAACTGACAACCATAACATTATACAGGGTAAATGATTTCTGAGAGATAAAAATAGGTCAATAGAGTAATAAAAACAGTATAATTTCTACATTCTTTGCCCCGTGAAGCACAGGAGTCTTCACTATCCACTGGTAGATGTCGGAAGTACGCATAACTTTGTTAGGGGTCTTGTGTAGGAGCCTTTTATGGTCTTTAGTGCCGTCTTTTCCTGGGTAGGTTTCTTCGACATGTCCCAGGTCGAAGAAGCAGAAAATGATTGGGAGTAATTGCCTCTGGTTCATTAGGGTCCGATATATGTGTCAATGGTCTGGAGTTCACCATGTATTCTGCCTCGTAGAGAAGAGTTAATAGAACTTCCTCCTTTGGATTGACTTCTTTGAGCGATAAGTTGAGTGCTGTCTTCATCGATCTTACCATCCTTTCCCATATGCCTTTCATATTTGGAGCACTTGGACAATGGAACTTCCATTTGATGCCTCTCGAAGAAATTTCGTCAGATATTCTAACTTCATCCAGGGAATCCACACTTTCTCTCAGTTCTCGTTTAGCACCAACAAAATTTCTTCCATTATCTGATCGAATTTCTTTTGACTATCTTCGGCGACACATAAAACGTCTGATGGCAAGGATCGATGAACTGGTATCTAGAGATGCTGCTACTTCGATATGCACTGCTCTAATAGTTAGGCATGTAAAGAGAACGCCATATCGTTTTTCTCTTCTTTGCCCCACGGAAATGGTTATCGGCCCAAAGAAGTCAATACCAACGTATGTGAAGGGGAATACGTTAGATTCCAATCTCTCTGGTAGAAGGAGGCCCATTTCGGAAGCTATTGGTTCACATTTCCGGATTTTGCAATAGAGGCAAGCATTGAAACATTTCTTGACTGCTTGTCGAATATGAAGAATCCAATTTTTGAGCCTCAAATTGTTTATAACCGTTTCTACACCATTATGACCAGATTCATGGTGGTAGTGGTTAATCAACAGCTGGTATATTTGTTCTTGGGATCTAGAATAACCGGATATCGAAAATCATATCCAAGGTTCAGTGATTCACTCTCAGGAAATCTGCTCCCCAAACGAATTATGCCAGTTTCATCTAGGAAAGCTGACAACTTGGAAAGCCTGCTGGATTTTGGAAGGATCTTGTTTCGGTCGGAGAGTGATACTTCTTCAAAAGATTCTCCCTGACTCTTTTTCAGCCATAACTTAGAAGCCTCTTCGAGTGTGTCAACATCCAATTTAACTTCGCGTGGTCTGTTATTCTCGGGAATTCTGGAAACTTTCTTGAAATGAATTATCCATGCAGTTGATCTGATTAGACGAATCCATTTTGAAAATCTGTCGATCTTGGGTAGCTCTAAATCTCTTCCATGTTCTAAAACCGTAAAAATATTTTCAATATTTTCTTCAGAACATTGTTCTGGTTTTCTGGGCCAAGTTTCCTCTGGAAGTTTCAAGAATTTGGGTCCTTTCAACCAATTGCTATGCACTCTAAAGTCAATTTTGTTCAATTCTTTCGTCGCTTGATCAGCAACATTCAAATCGGAAGGAATCCAGTGCCATTGAGAAATATCAGTTTCATCTCGGATTTCCCCTATTCTGCAGGCCACAAAGATTGGGAACCGCCTTTATTCTGATTTGATTTAGAACAACCATGGAATCTATCCAGTAATGAACTCTCCTGATTTTATACTCCAACTCATTGCATATTGTTTTTCCCAGGCGACAGCCCAATACTGCTCCCTGTAATTCCAATTTGGGTACTGTTTGCTGGTTCAATGGGGCGACTTTGAATTTTGATGTTACGAATGATGTGAAAATTTCTTTTCCAACTTCATATCTCAAATAGGCTGCTGTGGCATAAGCTTTGTTACTAGCGTCACAGAAGATATGGAGGTCAACTTCCTTTACACATGTAGTGCTTGGGAAATAATGTCTTGGTATAATGATTGGTGATACACTTTCAAGTTCCCTCAGCCATTTTTTCCAAACCAAAAATAAAGTTTCAGTTATTTCAGTGTCCCCGTCAATACCACTCCTCCAAATGTCTTTCATCAAGATCCTTCCTTTTATTATAATAATAATAATAATAATAATGTCTATTTTAAAAAATGCTACAATTATTTGTATAAAAAACAATTAAAACATGTAATAAAATGACATCACACACAATGATATTTCAAAACTGATGTTTTAAAAAATCCTCAACACAATAGGGTTCTAGATCCACAAGTATCTTTTTGATGTTTTTCTTAAATTGATTGAACGTCTTACAAGTACTGGTAACTTATTGTAAAATTTAATTGCTATATAATAGGGAGATTTTTCAGTAAGTCTTAATGTATGATATGGATAAATGAAGTCGTGCCTCCTAGTGTTATATTCGTGTTCTGTGGCATTTAGATTAAAAAGTTCCCTATTTTTAAACAAATACATCAAACATTCAAAAATGTACAGAGCATAAACAGTCATGATGTTATTATCCTTAAAAACTGTTCGACAAGAGTCATTATAATGTTTGCAATTGATTATTCTCATTACTCTTTTTTGAATAACAAATATTCTATTTGTGTTCTTATTGGATCCCCAAAAAATTATTCCGTATCTCATGACAGATTCAAAATTTGCAAAATAAAGAGATAAAGCTGCTTGCTTCTCTAGATGTTTACTGATTATTCTTAGTCCATAGGACACTTTTCCAAGCTTCGAAGAGATTTCCTCTATAAGTTGTGACCAGTTCAGCCATTCATCAATGTAAACACCCAAAACTTGGTGTTATGCGATAACTGAAAAGTAATATTGGTAAATGATATATCATTTGGTTTTTCATCTGCTGTTAGATAGTTTGCAAACATTATCACTTTAGTTTTAGACTCGTTCAATACTAACTTATTTGTTTTCAACCAATTTTTTGTTTTCAACCAATTTTTTGTTTTTTGAAAAATGTCATAACAGTTTACCATCATCTCCGGATATGTGTCACCCCCTGCCAGAAGGTTTGTATCATTAGCATATGTAGTTATAAATTGATTGCTAATTTAGATTTGCATAAATCATTCATAAATATAACGAACAACAGTGGGCTCGCTACACTTCCTTGCGGTATACCCACTGATGTTGTTATAATATCAGATTTGAAGTTTTTCGAATCTTTAGTGATACTGACTCTCTGTTGTCTGTTTGCTAAATATGAATGAAACCATTTCAGAGCATTTCCTCATTACATATTTCTCTAATTTAATTAACAAGATATTATGATCCAGTCGTATGCTTTTGACAGGTCAAGCAACATACCCAGAGCTAGATGCCGTTTTTCCATCAGACCAATTATGTTCTGTGTATATTGGAAGATTGCCGTTTGTGTTTTTTTTTTTTTAATGGCTTTGACATTTCGTCATTCGGCCAGTCACAAGTTGAGTATTTTTAATGTATCATTTCATAGTGTTCTGGGTAGGCCTTGTTACTAACTCCATACGCCACCTAGGAGCAGCACTGTTAATTTGAACGCAACAGCGAATCGTCGAGGACCATCCTCGGCCCGGCTACGAAATTTAACATTTAATTCTCTCAAATTAAATAGAAAAATTTCTGCCCTGGCCGAGAATCGAACTCACGACCTTTCGATCATGAGTCGGACGCTAACCCACCGCGCCAATCCCCCCATTGCCGTTTGTGTTGATTTTTTTTGTAAGTAGCCATGTTGATTATCACTGAAGATATTGCACTCATTAAAAAACTGTATAACTTTATTACACATTGCGGTTTCAAACAATTTGGAGAAACTTGGGAGTAAGCTTATGGGTCTATAATTTTCAATACAATCTGTATCCCCTTTTTTGTATAATGGTTGTATAACTGAGAGCTTGAGTTGCGAGGGAAAAATGCCAAAATTCAAGGAATTGTTAATTATGTGTGTTGAAACATCTTTTATTACTACTGTACATTTTCTTATCAAACAAGTTGGGATTTCATCTTCTCCGCTTGAGTATTTGTTCTTCAATTTATTTGACATTGCAACCACTTCATTTGGAGTTAGTGGTTGTATGCACATAAACTGAGGATTTTCTACTATTTCACAAGTAAAATGTTCATTATTACTCTTAACTAATTTTGTAGATATTTCGCTGAAATAATTATTGAATTTATTCGATATATCGATTGGATCACCCTGTATGACACAGCTTTGCCTCTTTACTTTGCCGGTAATTTCGTTGCAGATACTCCACATACATTTTGTTTTGTTATCTGAATTTTTTATACGCTCTTTATAATTTTCCTATTTTGACAATATTAACAACTTTTCATACTCAGTTTTTGTTTTCAAGTATTCATATGTGATATTTTCATTCGTTTTGGATAGACATAATAATGTATCTAACCTACTTTTGCATTCCTTAATTTGAGAATTCGAGTAATAATTTTTGTTTTTACGAAAATGTATGTATTTGATTGGAAAACATTCGTTGAAAATATTCATAAAGTTATTGATGAACATCACCCATTGTTCGTTTACTTGTTCAAGTTTTATTTCATAGACCTCTGCCCAATCCTCATTGTTTAGTTTTCCGACAAATTTTTTTTATGGCTTCCTCAGTGAAACATCTTTTTGTTATCTCCTGTGATATATTGAATGAGGAGTCAATAACTAATAAAATATATATTCAGTTCTTGAATGACAATTCTCATATTAATTGACAAACCTATCAAAGTGCGAATGTTATTGATGAATTACTAATACAGGGAGTTCTAACATCTCCCCCTTTTGAAATGTTCCACATTGAAATCCTCTAATTTTTTTGGTAAACGAGTTTCTCGTCTTGGTCTTTGAATTGGAAGGTCCTCAGATTTCTCATCAGGCTGATCCTGATTTCTACTTCTCTCTTCTTGGAAACAACCAATTTCTTGGAGAGGATGTGGTGGTTCATCCAAATTTAACTCAACCGATTCCCTCAAAAGAGTTACATCGAACGTATCCAATAGAATATTAATTGGTATTAGTTCCCTTTCATTTGGAATATCATCTTCCTTGGTACCGATAACTCTAGGTTTGAGTTGGTTTGCATGGGATCGGATTAATTTATGATCTCCCTCAAGGAACACGTACATAACATTCCCACGGCATTCAATGATTCTACCTGGGACCCACTTTTCTTTGTTGTGTGAATAGGTTTTTGCAAAAACTGGTTGACCAACTTCGAAATTTCGTTTCTTTGCTCCATATTTCTTATTGAATTGGTGTTCCATTCTTGAGTTGCCAGAATTGTTTTCTTTGGAACAAGGTAGGACTAAATCCATAATTGATCTTGTTTTTCTTCCAAACATCAATTCTGCAGGTGATTTTCCCTCTGGAGCATTCTTGTTTGGAGTCGAACGATAGGTCTGAAGAAATTTAGTTATGATCTCATACGTAGTTTTTTTCTCCGCTCTTTTTTTTTAGAGCGCGTTTAAAAGTATCTACAAAGCGTTCTGCCAAACCATTTGATTGGGGATGGTAAACTGGTGTACGGATATGATCAATTCCGTTGACTTGGCAGAAATCTTTAAAGAGTGAACTGGTAAATTGTTTACCATTATCTGAAACTATGGTTCTCGGAAGTCCGAAAATTGAAAACAATCCCTTTAGTTTCTTGATGGTAGCCGTAGCAGTGGTTGTCTCCATCTTGAAAACTTCGGGCCATTTGGCATAAGCATCCACTATGATGAGAAAACTGGATCCATTTACAGGACCGGCAAAATCCATATGTAACCTAGTCCAGGGTTCACTTGGTAATGGCCAAGATGCTAGTTCCGTTTTCAAAGGTGATTTTGAAGCTTGCAGGCAGGAGCTACATTGATAGATGAAATTTTCGATTTCTTTATCTATACCAGGCCAATAAACATAACTCCTCGCTAACGCCTTCATTCTATCTCTCCCAGGATGTCCTTTATGTAGTTGTTTTAGAATCCTCTTCCGAAAAATGGTGGGAATGACCACTCGACATCCAAAAAGTATACAATTTTCTGATATAGATAGAGATTCTCTTCTATTATGGAATTGTCGAATATCAGGTTCGTCTATTTCTTGAGGCCAACTGTAGGGAATGTAGTCTGATACTCTTTTTAGAACGGCATCCTTAGGAGTCTCTCTCGCTATCATTTCAGCTGTTATTGGAAAATAATTCGTAGCTTCCTCGATAATTTGCTTGACTGTATTTTCCATATACAGAGCTGCAATGACAAACTCTTCATCGGGCTTCGATTCGCGATCCATAGGCCTTGATAAAACATCTGCATGTCCAAATGCCAAAGATGATTTGTATTCGATATTGAAATCATATGAGAGCAAAGTCAGGGCCCATCTTTGCAATGTACACAGGAATCCCTTTTTTGGTCACGGCAAAAATAAGTGCAAGGCCCTCTTTTTCTATTTGACTGTATTTTTGTTCCGCTGATGTTAAAGAACGAGATGCGTGACAAATTGCTTTGATACTTCCATTGGGAAATTTGTGTTGAATACACGCTCCAAGGCCATAGCCTGACGCATCAGCTGCTACAATAATGGGTCATTCTGGTTTATAATGAGTGAGTAATAAATCAGAAGACAACACAGCCTTCAGTTTCTCAAATGCTTTTTGGCATTTATCTGACCAATTCCATTTGGTGTCTTTCTTCAAAAGATCATCCAGCGGTCCACGAATCTGCTTCATGTTGTTCACAAATTTGCCATAATAATTAATGGCACCCAAAAATGAACGAAGTGTTGTGAGATCATTGGGTGGTGGCATTTGTGAAATCGCTGTGATTCTTGATGGATCAGGTCTGATTCCATTTTTGTCTAGAATATGACCCAAATATTTTATTTGTGGCATGAGAAACTTGCATTTTTCAATTTTCAAGCGGAAACCATAATCCTGAATGCGTTTCAGAACTTTGAAGAGATTTTGATTATGTTCCATCTTGGTTCTACCAGAAACGATATCATCTAGATAAGGAGCGACCATATCCAAACCCGCTAACATAGTATCCATCAACTGCTGAAAAGCTCCTGGGGCCATCTTGACTCCAAAAGAAAGACGATTGAACAAGTAGAGCCCTCTGTGTGTTGAAATTGTCAGAAGTTTCTTGGATTCATCGTCAACTTCGACTTGTAGATAGGCACCGGATAAGTCAAGGTTGCTGAATATAACTCCATTTGAAATTTTCGAAAAAATATCCTCTGGAACTGGCAATGTATAACAATGTAATTCTATAACATCATTTAGGCCTGTTGAGTAATCGGCGCAAATACGAATTTTTCCATTCGGTTTGCGAACTACTACAATTGGTGCTGCCCAATCAGAAAAATCAATAGGTGTAATTGCTCCCTCTCTCTCTAATCGGTCCAATTCCTCCTCAACTAATTGTCTAACATTGTATGCTACTGGTCGTTTCGGTCGGTAAATAGGTTTGGCACCGGCTTTTGTATGTATTTCCACTTTTGATTTGGTGCAGTGTCCCAAACCATCTTTGAAAACCTTCGGAAAAGTGCTTTTTAAGTATTCCAAACTTATTTTTGATGGTGTCTGGAAAGATGAATCAATTTTCTTGCAGATTGAATTAATTGGAATGTCCCATAATCCAAATTCCTCGATCCAGTCGATTCCCAATAATTCAACTCTAATTGATGTCACGAAACATGTTTTCCCGGTTGTGAATGATCACCCAGTATCACCTGACAGTTTATTCTCCCAAGTAAATTCACCTCTTGTTTGGAAGCGTTGAACGCAACTTCCTGGGTTTGAATTATTTCTGGTTGGCCAATTGTTTTCCATACGTTTTCATCAATGATTGTGATATCTGACGCGGTGTCAAACTGAAGTGAAGTTTGTACACCATTGATGACCAAAGTGACGAATTTCCGGGAAGAATTTATTTGGTTGATGAATATATTTTTCGTATTTTTATTTTGACCTTTATTCTTCTTGAACCACTTACTGTTTTTGGTTTGATGAGTTTCTGTCGTTTTATCTGTGAAACAGGAACAATAGCCTTCTTTATGTCCAATTTTGGAACAGACTCCACATTTGTGTTTAGAGAAACTGCAATCCTTCTTGAAATGCATCTCCCCGCATTGCCAACAAGGTGTTCTGGGTTTGTCGAAACTGCTTTGATGTTTCTTTTCCTTGTTGAAAACTGCATGAACTGTGGCACTAGTTCTGTGTTCAACGAGAGCTGTATCTTCCTTCAAACTCGATATTCGATGACATTCATCCACTAAATATTCTAAAGAGATGTCGTCTTTTTCATCTTTGTCAATTTTTGATAAAAGACGTGTTGTAATGTCCGAATATTTGGAAGATTTCAAACCAATTATAAACATGAGACATTTGAATTGATTCTCGTTCAGTTTCTTCAGTTGGAAAGCTTCACAATGTTTGTTCACGATACCAGCATATGTTAAAAAATCGTCGGATTCGATTTTATTCAGCTGTAGACACTTGTATCGAGTACTAAATATAGATGATTGTTTTCCAAAAATTTTCTTGAGAATCTTTATAGTTTCTTCGAACTGAATTTCTCTGGGGTGTTTCGGCAAAATGAAGTTAGTGTACCTTTCATGTGCAATAGTATTGAGATTTCGCAGTAAAAGTCGGACTCTGGCTGCATCATCCAACTTTTTTCCATCGAGGACAAACAGATCTTCGTATCTTTTATACCAAGATTCGAATGTGATATTGTTTTCCGGATCTGGTAAAAATTCAACTATGTTTCTGGCCAATGATTAGATGATGAACTCAGTGTTTTCAGATTTTGATTCTGGTAACCTGTCGGTGTTTACCTTCAGTGTAAGCATTTCCAGAATTTTGTTCTGCTGTTCCAACAACTTCACGAACACCTCAGAATCCATAATTTCGTCGCCAACTGTTATCTCCTGTGATATATTGAATGAGGAGTCAATAACTAATAAAATATATATTCAGTTCTTGAATGACAATTCTCATATTAATTGACAAATCTATCAAAGTGCGAATGTTATTGATGAATTACTAATACAGGGAGTTCTAACACTTTTGTAGGTACCTTTCATTGGTTTTCGCAGATTGAGTTTACATGTGATCATTTGGGCTGTATGATCTGAAGCGTGAGTCTCAAGTACTTTTGTAATGTAAGAACCCCTATAATTTGTAAAGATATTGTCAATGCAACTTTTGGAATTTTTTGTTATGCATGTATATTCATCAATAACTTTATACAAATCAAAGGAGCTCACTAGAGCTAGTAGTTTTGATTTTTCATTATTATTTTCTTTCAGTTCGATGTTGTAATCACCTGCTATGAAAACTAATTTATTATCACTTGTGACTTTCGTTAACAAATTTTCAAATTTATCAAAAAATATACTCATTGATCCTCCACAAGGTCTATATAAAGATACAATTATCATTTTTTTATCAGAAAGGGAAACTTCAATACCTGAACATTCGAAATTTCCTGCAACTGACAGTTTAGATATATCCTTTGAACTTTTATAGTTTATCCCATTTTTGCAATATATAGCACTTCCCCCATGTTTGTTTTCTGTACGATTGAATTTTTCTATTCCAATACATTCTAGTTGGGTAGTTGATTTCCAATGCTCGGTAACGCATAGAAAATGGCAGTCACTATTGTTCGCCAAGAAATGTTCTATTTTCTCCACACTGTTTCCTATGGATTGCATGTTTTGGTGCATTAGACCAATATCTCTAAAATTGGCTATGTTGTGAAGAACTTTCTTCGATATTTGATTTTCTTATTGAAAATCCTCTGCAGTAGTGCTGTACTGATCGAATTTGCGAAAGTTGAACCTACGAAATGCTACTGATTTGGGCCATGCTGAAGGGTTGTAAATACTGTCTTTGAATTTATAATCAATCCCGAACATAAAACATTTGTTCTGACTCTCTTCTGTGGGGAGTTCTTTTACTGTTATTTCTGCACCTTTAAAAGAATCTTGGGCTTTTATATGATTTTCTATTTTTTCAGGAGTAACATGCCTTCTTACTCTGTATAGGTATAGCCATACTTTCCTAGGAACACCAAAATCGTCTGAGGAATTACTTTCTTCAAAAGTTTTTTTTACTGGCCTCCGTTTCTTATATGTGATATGCTCGAAATTATCATTCTCGGATTCTTCTTTTTCTTGCGTTAAATGCACTATTTCTAACATTTTTCTACTTTGTACCTGTTGAAGTTCTTGATTGAAATTTTTGATCAGTTGAAATTCCCGTTGTCATTATCTTGTTTTGTTGATTTGGCAACGTTTTATTTACTGCTGGTTTTTGTAGAGCTTGTTTGTAAGAACCAGTGTTCACATTATCTGTTGGTTTTTGTTGATGTTGTGTTTTTGCTTCCAATTCCATTGTTATCAGTTTTTCTTCTAAGAGAATGTTGTTGCTTTTTAATAATTTGGTATTTTCTAATAAAAGATTATCTTTTTCCCTTAAAAGTGATTTCAACATACGGACTTCGATTTGCAGCTCACTTTCGTTGTTTGCACTTATATCTTTATCACATTGTTGGCAGATGATTCTGGTTTCACATATTTTTTTATACTCTAATTTTATTTTCCCAGCACAGGATAAATGAAATATATTTCCGCAGATAATGCAGACTAGATTTTTCGTTGATTTTGTTTGGCAACATTTAAATTGCTTTTCTTTAAAGTTTTCATCACTTATTTTACAGAGCTCACTTTTCGCGTGACTACTAGTCGCCGCCATCTTGCTTTTTTTTGCAAGGTGCAAGGAACCCGAGAGGATCGAAAATAGACATTATCAACCGAAGAACTTCTCTTTTAGTTGGAGTCTTCTTGCCACTGCTGATTTCGAGGGGTTAATAGGTTCACAGAAAATATGAAGTCAGTTTCTGGTAGCCATGAAAGTCCAAGGACTCCTTCTATTTTCTCCGAGTCGATTTTCAATCCGTCCATAGTTGGAGAACGTAGCCAGGAATAGTTGCCATAACCTCTTTGGAATTACTGATCCATTTAGTCATTTCGAAACCTTGTTCCTGAACTCTCTTGATCGCCTCTTCTTCGGTGTCACACGAGTCCAGGTAATCATCAATGTAGTGTTGCTTTTCCATGCACCTGATTATACCTGGAAACTGACATTCAAACTCCATGGCATTTCTATTCTTCACAAACTGAGCTTTGGAAGGGGTGAAACAGCCCCAAAAACCATTACATTCATTTGGTAAACATCAGGATCTCTACCACGCCACAGGAACCGCTGTGCACATTGATCCTTTTGTCTGATCAGAACCTGGTGGAACATCTCACGTATGTCCCCACTGAAGGCTATTTTACCCTGTCTGAAACGCCATAAAACAGAGATCAATGATGGTACGAAGTCTGGGCCTTGTAGTAAAAAGTCGTTTGAACAGGATCCATATGATTTAGCTACAGCATCGAAAACAAGTCTTATTTTTCCCAGTTTATTCACATTCCATACCGCAAAATGGGGCAGGTACCAGGTTTTTGGGTTTTCAGCTTTTTCGGTGTCCGTTAATATTTTTGCATAGCCTTTATTTAGGTATTCTTTAATCTTCCCACAGTATTCATCGGCAAATCTTGAATCCCTATAAATTTTTCGCTCCATGCATAATAAACGTCTCTCTGCATTCGGTCGACTGTCTGGAAGTAAAGCATTTTCATTTTTCCAAAGGTGCCCTACTGTTGTCCCGTTTTTCTGAATGTTTTTTCCATGATATCAATCGCCTTTTTATCCTCCGCTGATTTTACAAAGGAATTTTGTTTCACACCAAATGAGTCGGTTCTGAAACTATCTTTGACTAACAGGTGGAGTTCTTCATCGCTAACCAAACGACAACAAAGACTCACATGGGGCATTCTGGGTACTTCATTGTTGGTTATGTTCCCATTGATGGTCCAACCTAGTTTCGACTTCGACATGATTGGTTCATTCAGTTTTGGCTGAATAATTCTCCTTGGAACAATGAAACCATAATTATCTTGGCCAATCAACAGTTGGCGAGACGCTGATTTTATAGATTCCAGTAATTTGAGATCCAAATAAGGAAATTTCCTTTTGATTTCATTAACATTAACTTTCTGGTATGGAAGACTAAGATTTCTTACAGTTTTTACTTGATTCATCTTGTAAAATATTGAATTTTCATTGGCACCTGATATATCGAGTGAAACCAATCTAGATTCGTCCTCATAATAACTAATGTTATTGGTCCATTGAAAACAAAGTGGGACAATTGGACCAGACAGCTTCAGTTTATCAGCCAGCTCTTCTTCAATCATTGAACATGTGGATCCTTCATCAAAAAGGGCAAATATATTAATTTCCCCTGTCGGTCCACGTAGTTTGACTGGGGCAATTCTTAATAACACCGTTTTTTCTTCACTGTTGTTCTCGGATAGATTGCCACAAAAATCCCTTGGAAAACATCTCAACTTTGCTTTGGGTTCTTCGGCATTTTTTCATTTATTTTCACCACATCTATTCTTCTGATGGCAACTTTTCACCATATGACCAGTTTGGAGACATAAAAAACAAAGCTTGTGATTCATGGCGGATGTTCGTCTTTCTGTGATTGTCTTTTCTAGAAATGCATCGCATTTTTGCACAGTATGATTGACATTCTTACATAAAACACATCCGTTTGAGTCACTTTGGTTTTTCTGAGTGTCTCTTCTTCGATACCATGACATTTTCTCGCCTGGAGAAAGATTTTGCTTGAGTCTTTTGGAAGGGATTACTTATTCCAGCCAGATAATTTGTTTCCGCCTCGAACCAATTTGCAAAATCGTTCAAAGATGTCTGTAGGGACTGAAGATCACGTTGATATTTATATTTTCCCCAGGAGTATTTTTGTCTTGGAGATAATTTTTCCACCAAATTTCAGGATTATATAGATAAAATTCAGCTTTCACGTTTTTCATGGTAGTTACCATAAGATTCTAATTTACACAAGATTCTAATTTATCTTCTTTGACACTGCCAAGTCTCTTTACTTTTTCTATCAACTCCAGAATGATCCACTCTGCTCGGCCAAAGGACATTTCTAGCATGTTGATGATCTTAGCAACATTCGATGGATAAGTTAAGAGAGCTTTAACGGTTTCTCGAGCTTTTCCTTTCAATGACCTTTCCAACCGAACAAGATTATCTTCATCTGTCAGTTCATATCGCGCCGAAGCTCGATGAAATTCACTGATGAAAATGGGCCACTCCGAAAGTTCACCAGAGAAAGTGGTCCCGCACTTTCTGACGAAGTAAAAGTTTGTTGGTATCTGCTGTATTTTTAATACACTGCCTGGCAACATCAAAAAATGAATCATCTCTTCCTCCACACCCAACAGAAAAGGTAGTGTTATTGCAACATTTATGGGTACAAGAAAAGAGGCTTTCAACTTTTTCATGTTCAGATCTCTCATGGATTCTTTGAAAATGTGAGGATTCGGGAATAATACACTTTTTGGAATCTTCAACCCATTTGCCCAAATAGTGTTCATCGCTATATAAACTTTGCGAATGAACTGATGCCTTTTCACTTTGATTCCCAATACTGTCCATGATTTTCTTCTTCAACTCCATTTCTTTGACTAAATTCAAGCGTTTTCTTTCAAGGGCTTTCTTTCTTCCTTGTTCTTCCTCTTCGACAATTTTCTGTTGTTCTTTCAACATAATAAGTTCTAAATTTAACTTGGATATATTGGATCTTTTGGAAGTTACAGATCTTGCTCGACCTCCTTTCTCTAACTGAAGGCTTCTCAGCAACAAATACAGGATCTGCAGTTTTTTCAGTGGTAATATAATCGGGATTACTATCGGAGAACCATTTGCAGAAAAGGTTATTTCCGTATCACTCATGCAACCTCTTTGTCGTCTAGGTTTTGTACACACACTAGAAGAAGGCACATTTGTACAGAGATCTAGGGCAGCCATTTCTGATTTGGAATATCTCCTTGCGGGAATTCCTTTTTTGCACCTAGTGCTTCTACGAAGACCAATATTTCTATCTGCATTTTCTTGTACTTTTTCTGGTTCAATACCGTGTTCAATTGAAGGCTCGTAATGACCAATGTAAAACTTTCAAACAGAAACAGCTCAGACTCTGCAGGAATATGCTTTTTTACTTTTTAGAACTGACAACGTATATTTTTCTGACAACGACATTAACATTACATTATACAGGGTAAAATGATTTCTGAATAAGAAATAGATTGATAAAAACAGTATAATTTCTACAGTTCTGATTATCAAATTCAGATCCTCCATCACAGACCATTGTGTGTGGTATTGCATAGTGTGAAATAAAAGTTGAAAGTCCGTCAAGTATATTGATTCCGTTTATTCCTGGTATAGGGTATGCTTGTGCAAATTTTGAAAATGTATCAATTACTGTTAGGAATTTTTCTTTTGAGATAGAAAGAGCATCTATGTGAATTCTTTCAAAAGGCTTGGTTCCTATAGGAATGGGTTGAAACTCAAATTCATTAGGTTGTCGTTCATATTTAGATTTTTGGCAAATATTACAATTATTTATATAATTTTTTACATATATCCATGTTGGGCCAATAATAATTTCTTTTAAGTGATTCTAAAGTTGTTGTAATTCCACGGTGACCTGTTTTGTAAATATGATGATGATTAATTTTGTCAATTTGTTCATTCTCTTTTTCAATATCTTCAATATATTTGAACATATAAGTATTTTTGAATGTATTTTTGAATTTATTCTTTCATTTATTATTCAGGAGGTCTCCCTGGAATGCGACCTAAGATTTTCTTTTCAGGAGGTCTACCTGTTTTTATTTCAGGTGATCTACCGTTTTCGTGCAAGAACATAATTTTGGGTTTACCAAAATTCTGCGTTATGAATTCTTTTCTGAAGGCTAGTTATGAAAAACAATTTTAAATTTCATAATTTTTATACTCATTATTGGTTTGAATATTTTCGAAATTTCTAATTGGTTCTAATGGTTTGTCCGTATCATCAACAATTTCAGAAATATTATTTTCTTCAACTATTGTTGGAAAATCAATAATTTTTGGAAGGTTCGTATTTTTTGAAATATTTTTTTTGTTGGATTTTATTTAAAAAAAAACACATTTTTCAAATGTAGAAGATTTTATTTTTATTTCTTGGTTGGCAATCTGTGAATCTAATTTCAATTCCGAACTTACTTCTGTTTTTGGTTTAACTAATATGTTTTCAATAAATTCGGGCATTTTTGGATTTTCCTTCGAGTCAATTTGGAATACTTGAAGAGGTTCTGCCAAATTCATAGGAATGTCCTGAGAATTTAAATTATGATTTTCTACTATCGCTTGATTGTTTTCTACTGTAGTTATATCTTCCAAAAGAAAACAGTTCTGCTTCAAATTTGTTTGAGATAAATAATAAGTTCCATTTACTGAAGTATTAACTGGAAGTTTGGTTCTAAAACTTTCACTTTCATTTAAAGTTATGGTAAAACAATCATATTCTAATGGGTAACATTGTAAGACTTGAATTACGATATCATCTTCATACAAGTATCCTTCTTGGATATTCCAATTGAATCCCATATTCTTAATATCTTTGAAACTCAATAGTCCATCAAAGAATGAATGAATATCGAAAAGGTTAAAAATTATTTTGACTTTGGAATTGAAATTCTGGGAATGCTGGTATATGTGCTTCAAATTTAGAATGTTGTTGTCCACAAGATGTTTTTATTATATTTGGTTTATTATAAATATATTTTGAAAAATACTTCTTTGCCAAAGCTGGATTCAAAAGTGAAATATGACTACCGGAGTCTGAAAGAATTTTCAATGGTCTGAAATTTGGAATTGAAATTATAATAAAAGGTAATTTTCTTTGATCTGTGTTATAAATTTCTAAGTTTTCTCCTTTCCAGAGACTTAGCGCAGAAAAATTTTGATGTGGGGTTTCAAAATTTTGGGTTTCACTTTCATGCCTGTGTTCGTCAAATTGATCTGTTTCATTATTTTGTGGATCTTCGAATAGATATTGATAATCTTCATTGATAAGATTCAATGGGTCTATCTGTTCTATAAGTTCAAAATTATTTTCATCTCATATTGAGGTTCATTTATTTAATGAGTTTCTTCAGAAATAAAAGTTGGTCTAGATTGGGGTACAAAGGAATATTTACATTTCTAGTTACTGTAGACATTGGTGTTGGTTTACTTTGGGGTGTTGGATTCTTAGGTTTCCAAACATTTGAATTATTCGGTTTTCCGAAAACCTGTTGATTGGTGAAAAACCTTTGGGGCATTTGTCTTGTTTGCATTTGTATCGGTTGACTAGGAAAATAATGATTCTGATATGAGAAATTTTGATTTGGAAAACGGTTTTGATTCGAGAAATTCTGATTTGGAAAAATTTTTTTAGAAAAATTTATATTTTGGTTAAAACTTGGTTGAGGGAAATTTGAATTTTTTTGTTGGTTCATAAAATTGTATTGTGGTATATAATTTTGTGGTTTTTGAGCATGCAATGGTATTTTTTTAACTCGGTTGGGGGATTGACTGAAATTGATTTCTTTTTCCATATCGTTTACTAAGCTTAAGAAATTTTCTTCTTCAATAACAAAATTTAAGGATTCTTCCAAATTGTTGGGGTTTTTCAATCTAACTGCTGTCTGAATCATAGCAGGTAAATATTTCAAAAATGTTATCAACATTAATTTTTCTGTTTCCAATTTGAGCCATTTTTCCATCTACTGTGAGTGTATTATCATTATTGATAGATGAAAAAATTAAACTTCTAAAATGCTGACATCTAATTCCAAAATTATATGAATTTTCTCTTATATTTGGTTTTAGAGAATGAAGTTCTTGTTAAAGACAAGTAAAAGATCTTTGGTCTGAAAATGAAATTCTTAATAAGTCCTTTATCTGTGCCCATGTAGTAAGTTCATTTCTACTTGAAATTAAAGTCAAGGCTTTTCCTTTCAATTTGCTTATTATGCCTCTAAGAATGAATTTTTTCATGAATTCAGGTTGCGCATTATATTGTAAAAAAGTATCATCACAAGCAGCACAAAAGTTGTTCAATTCACAAGGATCACCGAAAAAATTTGGTATAATATCCAAAAAGAGTTATAGTTGTTGGTAATTTTTTTCAACTGCCATATTTGAATCTGTGTTACTTAAATTTAAATTTGAAAATTTTTGAAAAAGTGAATCGAGATGGAAATTTTCTCCACTTTCGGAAATTGAGTTATAATTTTGTTCTCCTCCTCTTTGTTGACGTGTAATTCACGATTTATTTGTGAAATATCCCTAAATGCGTTAAACATTTTTGTGAGTCGCTGTACGTTATCTAAATTTTATTATTATTCATGTTGTAAAACTCAGAAATGGCGAGGTAAAGTACTTATGTGTATTGGTTTCAGAGTTTTTTGTTGAATTTGTATCTTTTCTCCAGACTCTTTATAAGCTATAGTCACAAAACAACCCAACGTTCTGAGGGTGATAATGAAATCCGTACTACCCAAGTCGTTGATTTCTGAGGCTGAACCTGAACATTTCAGTTTGGTTGACTACGAGGAAATCATATAAGGAAGAAGTGAGATGAGTGATAGTAAAAATGAGCTCTCAGCCAAAGAAAGTCAGCTAAAAACTGATTGAAGAAATGCAGGTCAAGATAAACGAGCTGAAAGAAAAAAACGCCGTAAAAACGGTTCCGGCAAAAAGTATGGATACCCAAACCCAAACAGATATGAATCACGCGTGTCATCAGTCCACGATGACTGAGGCTTCTCCTTCCAGTGGCGTAGACATAAAAAAAACCCCGGAGAGTATGCAATTCAAAAATCTTTCTAAAAAGCGATTAAAGCAGGAAGGAAAATGTGTAAGTGCTAAAAAAGTATCTAAAGGTAAGACCTCAACAAACTCCAGAAGAATTCAAAAAGGCAAGCACTGTGTACATAAGAGAAAGTGCAAGATTACGGCCACTTCCAAAAAGGAAGACATCGTTGATGAAGGAGGGTTCCTTGAAGAAATAGTTCTTCTCGAATCAACTCAACAAGAAACTTCCCTTCACGCCGAAATCAATTAATCGAAACGACACGAAGAAATGGAAAGACATGACATGACGGCTTCAGTTGATTTGGATGATGTTGAATACATTCCTATTCTTGCCGTAACTGAAAGGGTAGTAAGCAGCAAAGGCGTCGACTCTTCAAAGAAAAAAAAAGTCCTCGTACGGGGAGACCAATACGCTAAAGGCTTTCCCAAGGTACTGAACGAAATAATTAACGGTTCCAACAACTATATCATTGACGACTTCATCAAACCAAATGTGGAACTTTACGATATAGTGTCTAGACATTTTCGATGATACATTGAAATATGGTCAAGATGACTTTGTGATAATAATGTTCAACAGCATCAATGTAAGTAATTCAAGAACATTGAAACTAGCTCTCAAGACTATTCTCCGAATCAGTAAAACCACTAACATTGTATTGATATCACAAAAAAACACTGAACCAGATCAGATTTTGAATAATATGATGAAAAAAGCAATTTTCACATTCACTAAGTATAATCAAAACTTCTCCCTTAAATTTCTGATCGATGAAAATCATCACCATAGCAAATTCCTAATTTGTGAAGAGATCAAAAATTATTTTCTGTTGCCATTTCGCAGGAATGTAGTCCTGAAAACTATTCAAACAGTTGACATTGTTAATGCTTCAGCACAGTTTTTTCAGATAAGCGAGACAGAGAGATAAACTGCCTCTGTCTCTCGAATCAGACTAAGCATATTTGTAACCGTAATCACAATTGTATAAAAATATCTAAGGCTTCAACCAAAGATAGCAATGATATTACTGTAATCTTTGATAAGAACTATTCAAACAAGAGTTATGCGAAAGAAAATAAAATTGATGCACACGCTCGCAAACAATTGAAGAAAACACACACTTCTCCACTTATAGATGTAGATGTTCATTCTGACAAATTTCAGGTTTTATTGTTAAACATTCAATCAATACGTTACAAGGCCAATGCTCTGCAAATTTTTATGGAAGATTTGGAATACCCAGAAATAATACTTTTAACTGAACACTGGTTATCTAGTGAAGAACCGTTATACCTCCCTAACTATACTTTAGTTTCAAAATTTTGTCGTTCACACGCGCGTGGAGGTGGTACCTTGATTTTGATTAAGGATAAGTTCAAGAACCTGTTTGGCTTTGTAAATTATGACAAATTCGACTGTATGTTGGTGGAAAAAGAGTGTGAGCTCTCAATTGTTCAGTGCAAATATAAGTACATGTATATTATATGCATTTATAGACCCCCATCATCTGACTTTAATTTATTTCTACATAGGTTGGAACTGCTTCTATCTCAGTTTCCATTAAATGCATATATCATAGTGTCTGGCGACTTCAACATAAATTTTTTGAATAAAACAGTACCCCATACACAAATCATTGACAATCTATTCGATTCATTCAATTTAACTATGCATGTTGAAGCACCCACACGAACATCTTCTCACTCATCTACCACTTTAGACTATATTTGCTCAAATATCAATAAAGATCTTATTGATTGCACTGTTGTAAATGCTGGTCTGTCAGACCATGAAGCTGTTGTATGCAAACTTCCTGTGAAGTCACAAATGCCTAGGGATCGATCCAAGAGACTGGGTAGAATATTCTCTGAAAGAAATTATAACAAATTCTCACAACTTTGTTCCATGGTGCAAGTGCACGATATACTAAGCAGTAATGATCCACTCAATGAATTTCATAGTATTTTGACTACATTATTCAACCATTCCTTCCCTATTGTGACGATCAAGTGTAAAAAGCAGAAGCCATGGATCACATTAGGTCTGAGAATTTCGGGAAAAAACATGCGTTCACTTCACACAATAAGTAAATTTGCAATGAATAATATTCCCTTTCTTACTTATTTCAACAAATATAGAAATATTTATAGAAAAGTGATCAAAACTGCCAAATCTCAATACTACAACTCTAGAATTAATCGGTCAAGCAACAAACAAAAAGAATGCTGGAAAATTGTCAATGACTTGAGAGGTAAAAACAATTCAAATTCACTGAAACCGAATGTGAATCCGGATGATTTAAATGAATTCTACTGCTCTGTAGCGGATAAGCTTGCCGAGAAATTATTACCCTCGGTTGACCCCAGTTCGTATCTAGACCATATTTCTGTACCTGAAAGTTTTTATTTTGCTCCCACAGATGCCACTGAACTCAGAGAAACCATTGTTGATATAAAAAATAAGAACTCTTCTGGATGGGATGATATTTCAGTGAACTTACTGCTCAAATTGCCACCCTCATTCCTACATGTTTTGGCAGAAGCAGTCAACCACTCGTTTTCAGTTGGTGTTTTTCCTAGCTGTTTAAAAATAGCAAACATCATTCCATTATATAAAGGTGGTGACCACGATTCTCCTTCAAATTTCAGACCAATTGCTTTGCTGCCTGCGTTAGCGAAAGTAATTGAAAGATTAGTTAAAAAAGGATGTTAACATTTATAATCAAACATGGTATTCTCAGTACAGACCAATATGGCTTCCAAACCTCAAAAAATACCAATGTTGCAATATTCGCATTTCTTGAGCGGCTGTTTCTTAGGTTGAACGATGGGGAGATAGCTGCAGCAGTGTTCTGTGACCTTTCAAAGGCTTTTGACTGTGTAAATCACAGGATACTGCTCCAAAAGCTGCACACCTATGGCTTCAGAGGTGTAACTCTGCTCTGGTTTCAATCGTATCTGGCCGAACGTTTCCAAAGCGTCATCATTGCCAATGTGCACTCGAAGCATCTAGCTCTCAAACATGGAGTACCGCAAGGCTCTGTACTGGGCCCTCTGTTATTCTTATTATATGTGAATGATTTAACACATGTCGACATACATGGACAATTTACACTGTTTGCAGACGACACCACCATCCTTTGGCATGGTATTGATAACATATCTTTAGAAGACATCATCAATGAGGACCTGAGTAAAGTTAAAAAATGGTGCGACGCCAACTTATTATCTTTCAATACCTCTAAGACAGGTATAATAAACTTCAAGTGTGTTATCAACAATGTATTTCTCGAAAATGAGTCTCTCAGTAACAAAACCATGAATACTTTTTGGGATTGAATATTGATGCCAAACTGAAATTTGAAGGGCATATATTAAATTTATCCAAAAAGCTAGCGTCTGGCTGTTATGCCGTACGAGTTACATCCAATGAATTAGGGTTAACCGCGGCAAAGAATGCATACTTCGCACTTATTGAATCTCACCTTCGTTATGGCATTTGCTTCTGGGAATTGTGCGAACTATTTATTCGAAAGAGTTTTTATGCTCCAAAGAGAGCTCTGAGATATATGTGCAAAGCCAATTCGAGGGACTCCATGTAGACCATTATTTTGGTCCATGAAATTCTGCCCTGGCCTGCATTTTCATTTTGGAAACTGTATGCTTGATCCAAAAAAAATTTAAAGAATTCAGATATTTGTCGCCGACGCAAAATACCCGCAGCTCTTCTCTAAACATTAAACTGCCTATTCCCAAATCAACTCTTACTAAGAATTCCAAAATCTACGAAAGCAAGAAGTTATTCAATCACCTGCCCTTGCACCTAAAAAAAATCGAAAATGAACAAAAGTTTAGGAAATCGGTAAAAAAGTTTCTTTCGGAGAATGCTTGTTATAATCTCGACGAATTCTACCAGATTACCTAATTTTATATTAATGCTAACGGTTTTCAAATTACCCAGCAGCTCAACTGCTATTTCCAACAAATTCGTGAATGTTTATATACATTTTTACATTTTTACATTTTAATATTTTATATTTTATTTTATTATTTATATTTTGTTCCGTTTTAGACTATACTTTGTGTGGAAAAACTTTCATTCGACTACTAAGTATATTTGACTCGACTGTCTTTGTGTGAACAGTCTTCGATACTTTAACAATAAGAATGTATTTTTCTTCAGTCAATAAAGTACATTTTGATTATTTGGTTCTCTAAAAATGACATAAGGTGCTAAAGTTTTATATATGTTGCTTTTGCTTATGTGAATGTATTTTATCTTATTTATAGTTATCTTTTAATTGTTGCGTGACATGTGTTTTTATATTATATATACAGAGTGGCCACTTTTTTAATGGGATTGTATTGGTAACTTTTAAACCATAAGAGTTAGAAGGTCGGTCAAATGGAGAAAAAGTTTCATTCATAGAAGCATTGTCAAGCAGTTCAAACAAATCGAGATTATCAGGACCGGTTATTGAGATATAAGAAAAGTAAATTCTGTCATTTTGATTTTTCTCTTTTTCCCACTTTATTTCGAATATTATCAAAAAATGTCACGGGAGTTTTTTATTTGACAGTGAATTATCCTCATTCTGACGAAATCAGATTTTGTATCCAACGTTTCGGACGCTCTGGGCCACCCTCAACCTCATTTTTTTCACAACGGACCTGCATATTTTATGACACTTGTCGGAATAACTTTTAACGCGCAATTCAACGATATATCATACAATGTCATTCAAAGTTGATTTTCAGGTGATTTTGACCCTTATCCAAATTTCTTTGGGTCGGATCTGTATTACATTTAGGTACCTTTAGTTAAATTAACAACATGCAATACATTTCGATAAGAAAATCAACTTACTCATCTTCAACTGAATGGAACGTAACAGAATCAAAGCAAGAAACAAGTAATAATTATTTACAAATTTCAAGAGGTGAAAAACCTAATTCATAATAATTAAACGAAACTATCATTTAATGAAATAAAAATCAAATGATTATTCGAAAGTAAATGATGAACATTAATGAAGTAAGTGTTCGAAATGTCCACCATTTTGTAAAATGCACTTTGCGGTTCTGGAACCCATACTTCTTATACATTTGCTTATTTCGTCTCCTTGAATACCTTCCAATACATTCTCAATCTTCTCGCGAGGAATCATTATTGTTGGATTTGTCATTTGTTCCATTGAAACAAATTACAGAATCGAACTTTATTTTGAGATCATTACGATATAATTTTTGCAAGGCTTGGTATTCAAATTTAAAATCATTGTATTCGCGTCTCTTGACTATTTTATTAACAGGAGTTTTTGATAAATTGCATTCACTGGCCACAGTTCTCGATTTTTTTTCTGGGTTCAATTGAATTTGGGTCAGAACATTGATATCGTTGAAAGACTTGTTTTTCCTTACATACACAGAACTCTAGGTTTATTGAATGTATTATTTTCAAGTAGTAGGCCGTGGATAAAAAAGAACATAACAAGAAATGTCATATTATTTGTCACTTCGTTTATTATTGTGTCACAAGAACTTGTCATTAAATACTTTTCTGAGTAATTTCAATTTAACTTATTCGATATGGTAAGATACACAAATGAAGAGAAGAGAGATATGTACGAAGTGTACATAAAACTAGATAGAAATTCGTTCAAAGCACAACAAAGGTATGGTGAATAATATCCTGAAAGAACAACACCAAATATTAAAATGTTTCGACGTTTATCTACAACGTTACTTGCACATATTCCATTCATTAAACCTAGAGGTCCTTATGTACGACGAAACGAGCCTATCAATGACATAATGTTCTGGCCCAAATTCGAATGAATCCAGGAATAGGACCGAGAACTATGGCCAGTGAATGCAATTTATCAAAAAGTGCTGTTAATAAAATACTCAAGAGACACGGATACCATGACTATAAATACCAAGCCGGGCAAAAACTATAGCGCAATGATCCTGAGAGAAGGTTACAATTCTGTAATTGGTTTCAACGGAAGGTGCGGAATAACAACAATTTTGCGCACAATATCATTTGGGGAGGCGAAACGACATTCACAAATTCTGGCATGTTCAATCGAAGGAACAAACATTTTTATGCCACAGAAAATCATCACTTAATTCATGAAGTTAGACATCAATATCGTTTTCCTTTGAACATATGGTGCGGTTTGTTGAATAATAAATTACTGGGACCCTATTTTATTGACGGCAACCTAACCGGAGCAAAATGCAAGAAATGTTGGATGATCTTCCTATACGGTATCGGCGTAATAGTCCATGGTTCCAACAAGACGGATGTGGTCCACACAACTCAAGAATAGTCACAGACTATCTAAATCGAACTTTTCATGATTCATGGATTGGAACAAGAGGTCCAGTAGCATGGCCTGCCAGATCTCCGGATTTAAATCCGCTGGATTTTTATTTGTGGGGATATCTCAAAAATAAAATTCATGATACTATGAACCCGACAATAGAGATTCTTCGCGAGAAGATTGAGAATGTATTGGAAGGTATTCAAGGAGACGAAATAAGCAAATGTATAAGAAGTATGGGTTCCAGAACCGCAAAGTGCATTTTACAAAATGGTGGACATTTCGAACACTTACTTTATTGATGTTCATCATTTACTTTCGAATAATCATTTGATTTTTCTTTCATTAAATGATAGTTTCGTTTAATTATTATGAATTAGGTTTTTCACCTCTTGAAATTTGTAAATAATTATTACTTGTTTCTTGCTTTGATTCTGTTACGTTCCATTCAGTTAAAGATGAGTAAGTTGATTTTCTTATCGAAATGTATTGCATGTTGTTAATTAAACTAAAGGTACCTAAATGTAATACAGATCCGACCCAAAGAAATTTGGATAAGGGTCAAAATCACCTGAAAATCAACTTTGAATGACATTGTATGATATATCGTTGAATTGCGCGTTAAAAGTTATTTCGAAAAGTGTCATAAAATATGCAGGTCCGTATTGAAAAAAATGAGGTTGAGGGTGGCCCAGAGCGTACGAAACGTTGGATACAAAATCTGATTATGTCAAATTGAGGATAATTTACTGTCGAATAAAAAACTCCTGTGACATTTTTTGATAATATTCGAAATAAAGTGGGAAAAAAAGAAAAATCAAAATGACAGAATTTACCTTTCTCATGATATCTCAATAACCGGCCCTGATAATCTCGATTTGTTTGAACTGCTTGACAATGCTTCTATGAATGCAACTTTTTCTCCATTTGACCGACCTTCTAACTCTTATGGTTTAAAAGTTACCAATACAATCCCATTAAAAAAGTGGCCACTCTGTATACATGTACTGTTATTTTTTCAAGACTTTGTCAATGAGATACTTATCTTCCGACAATAAAGTATATTTTGATTTGATTTTGATTTGATTTGAAAAAAAGAACCTACAAACAGAAGTGGAAGGAAGAATATACAAAGAAGTATAGCTCTTGGTGGGTTTCTAGAGAAAAAAAAGTTGCTGTAAAGCATGCAGAACAGTTATTAATGGAGGGACAAGTCACTTGAAAAGACAATCGAACTCTTAAAAAATATATATACATAACATAATCTGTTTAATGAGCCTGCCCCATTCATCTGCATATGCGGAAATAATTTTTTTCGTTTATTTTTTATCAAAAGTAAAACGAGAAATAGACTGAGTATAAGTTCCTGTGATGCTTTAATGAGAGTGAGAGAATTAAAATTATTGCTATAATTTCAAGCACATTTTATCTTTGTTTTGTTTTTTTTTTCGTAGTATCAATGTAGTCATACCTATCCCACTGGTTGTGATGTATAGACCTTTTCATTTAAGCATTTTTGCTGTGCGCATGCGGAACCAACATTCATTTGTTTTTTTTGGAGGGGATTTAAACATTTTTTGACGAATCAAATGTTGAGAATAAATGTCACTTGTCATCAAATTTTTGGTACATTCAGTGTCGTTCTTTTGGGTCGGTAATGACTTTAGAAATTTTGTAAGTGTCGATTTGAACTCTAACTACTTTTATTACTTCCCGTCCTGTTGATTAACCTCCCAGTTCAGTTCAGAAACTGTGTTTGTGGTTGTGTATATAATAATCATGGTTCCAAAGTGCATATCCTGTGAAGAGAAATTCATCGAGAATTAGCCGAGATCTTTCCACCGGTAAGTTTGGCTGTTGATTTTCACTACAATTATGATAAACTAAGTGTCTATTAATCAAAATGAACTCTCTAAAGTTTTATTCAAATCCAATTGCCATTCATTCTTTCTCGCCTTTTTAAGGTTATGTTCCAAATTATTGAATCACTCAAAATCTTTGCAGATTTCCTTTTTGGAAATCATCCATCTCAGGTCTTGATAAATATCTGGAATTATTCAAAATGCAAAGGATTCATTCATCAGTACAATTCAAAATATTTTATAGAACAAAATATAAGGTATTTCTGGGTGATTCAACCTGCGCAGGTCTTCTGGGGTGGCACAATTCTGTAAATACCATTAACTATTTTCTTGGCCTATGTATGTTTCAAATCGAGTTATTCCATCAATTATGCAAGATTCCTATAACCAACGACGTGTTGACGAATATTAATTTTAATGGAAAATTGGATTGCGTATATTTATTGTGAAATTTTTAAACCACTTTATATCATTTTGAATACATATGCAATTTATTAACCTGATATCAATGTAATAGATTTCCTGAAGAACCTAGGAGAACTCAGCAGTGGTCATCTTTTCTGGGGTTGGAAGGTGTAGACAACATTGGTAAATTTGCTCAGATCATTTCACCGAAGAAGACTTTATTACGAAACCTGGTGGTAAAATATATTTGAAGTTTGGTGCCTTGCCCATCATTCATCGGAAGCCTCCAGTTAGAACACCTCCAAAAATGTGAGTTTCTTTTCATTTGGTTCAGTAGGTAGTATTTTATTTATATTAATAAGAATCTGTCAATATAACAGATCGATGGGTTTTTAACAAAACATTGTAAGCAACAAATTTGTTGAAAATTGGATTTTTCAACCAAATTGTTACTTATGATAATCTAAACGTGATTCAACATATTATTCATGCTCATTTGGACATAAGTGCTTGAAATCATTATTGTAAGTGCAAGTTTGGTTCTAACAAAATACCAATAATTGCTATATTTTATTGTAAACGCCAATATTGTGAATTGGGGTTATTCACGGCTAGCTTTTGTAGAAAAATAGAAAAACAACATTTATTTAAATAGGAACAAGAACAATTATCAGGTGAATGAATCTCATTTATTATGGCACGACTGAAAACTAACTCCCCGATCAAACCATCAGAAGCTTTTTTTATACATCGGTATTTAGTGTTTTTTACATTGAAACTTTGACACAATAAAACAAGGCATGTTCCGAAAAATAACATTACCTTGACCAGTTCAAAAATGAAATTAAATAATGTACTCTACAGGGTGTTCAGACATTTACGACAATATGCTACTGACAGATGATCGTAAATGCCAGAAAATCTTGTAGGTTACGATTCTGTTTCTGTCGCTTATGATCATATTTTATTCCCATGATGACAGAACAACGTAACACGTAAAAACCTAATAACGATTACTGCAAAGTGGAGTGCACTTTAACCTAAAAATTGCATGACGTTATATTGCGAGATTACGCTCTGTAGCTGTTCAAAGTATCCAATTTGATACCAACAAAACATCTCATGAGTATCTTAAGTGACAGATCCAAATCGAAAAAACTTTGAAATTGTTCTGACAAACTATCATATGCAACAAGGTTCAATGAAAATAATAACTTGCACTGGATTTTATTCACTTGAACATTTTTCGACGAAATAAATAGAGTTCTACACATTTTGAGAGTTCTGAGTATTGAAATAAAGACAGTGTAAGAAAAAAAAGCTTCCTGCGGAATTTTACTTTTATCGCTTATGATGTTTTGTCAAAAACCAATCGATATTGTCACTAGAATTACAATATTCAGCTTGTGTCTCTGAAAAAGTTTGCTTACAAACACAAAAACACAAACATTTAAAAAAAATACACACATTTTTATATTTTAATTTGAATAAAACTGTACCAACATTTGATTAGTTTTGAAACACTATTTTCTGTTCATACAAATTTCATGGAGACTATGGATGTTCTTGAGCTGCCTAAATTAATTTTAAATATATATTACGTCCGTACGTGGGTTTCCGACCATACACTACCGCGTCCTGAATGATACAACGTCCGTATACCGGACGCAGTATTGTTTTCCAACAATAATTCCATTATTTTAAAAGAACCATCGAATTATATATTCGCAAATTGTACTCCGCTTCCAGACCTCCCATGGCATATGAGAACAGAAAACATTCATCATCAAATGCGAGAGTTATGTACACCAGAAAAACATAATGAAGGACGTACTATTATACGGTCTTTGAAAGTTCCAGTATACATTTAGTTCAGACAATTTCTGTTTGGGGGGCGCTTTAAATCGTGAATGCTAATATACATTGAATATACTCCTTTCACCTGTAGCATGATAATGCGTCCTCAGTCTGGCAACCATGTACAGAATACATTTTGGTCAGTGTCTTCATGTGCAAACATGTGCGAAGTTCTGGTGCACTTTTATTTTGTGAGTAAGTAAACTTCTTTGATTTTTTTTTACCGGACTTTCTTATGTTTTTACAGAAACTCAAGATTCATGAGGAGGAAAACATATCATATATGAATGCAATAGTATATTACATCAATTTCCCCCATTTGTTCGCCAGAAATAACTTTTATGAGTTTTTGAGAATTGTGTTTTTATAAATTTTTAAGAAATTGATTTATTCAGAACCTTTACATATGTGTGAAAATCACAAATTGCTTTTTGATGGTTTGGTTGACTGATTGCAGCATAATGAGGTGGTAACTCTAACTTTTTATGTAGACTGCAGACTTTTCCAAAGTGTTTATATTCAAGGCCTGGCATGCTCCAAAAGTGAACTGGACAGACGCTCTTTCTTTTCACGCCACAGACGGTTGTTTTGGGATAGCATTATTCTCCTGTGGGTGACTCCGATGCAGATTCAACATTCAGTCCAATACGATAGACAAGTTATTAAGTTCATATTGTAATTTATCCTGTATCATTCGCATTCATTTGGATCCTACTCATATCAGAAAAAGCACATTTTTCCTTCTATTATTTCGTCATCATTTATTTTCAGGCAAAAAAAACAATCATTTCCGAACTTTGCTCTCAAATTCTTTCAAATCACGACCCATGAGTTTTTGAATATTTCGACCAGCCCTAGCAAACGCAATGAGAAACTACCTTCTACCCACGAGAATCCAATATCAAGGGATCAAAACGAAACCCTACCTTCTACACCCAGAAGCACTGGAAGACTAAAAGACGAAATTGACAGTCGTCCTTCCACTCCAGAGATAACAATCCGAATGAAAATATATCTACTTACGGGAATATAACTGAATATTGTAGTATATGAAAGTGGAAATATTGTGTCCGAAATATATAATGAAAAAGGGGGAATTTTGTGGCATAGAGGACAAATTATTAAATTAAAGAAGAAAAAAGGATCCTCAAGTGGGAGTCGAACCCACGACCTTATTATTTCTAGCCATACGCTCCACCATCTGAGCTATTCGAGGACAAGGGGAGGTCCCTTCTCCGCTGGATACCCATGTCTACAGGAGAATTCCAATATCAACAAGATTTCTCCCGCATCAACCATATCCGCCGCTTACTCTCTTTCAAAAGCTACTATGTATGCTACCATGTTAACTGAGAGGGGACATGGACTTTACCCAGCTATGTCTGGGATCGTCACAAGTATTACCACTTGGCGGGCCTAGGCCCCACACTTCTTCCTCAGTTGATTTTATGGAAAATGTAATAGATAAATTTTGATTAGCAAGGGATTAATTTTCCGAAGAGAAGGACGTCATATTAACTATCGTTTGATTCTCTCAATTAGTATTACCATAACAGGTAAGTGATGAGTTAAGGAACATGTGTGTTGTGGTTATCTACCTGAAAGAGCACAAAAAAAACCAAATATAATGACAACATAAACGATTCCAAAACCCAGTTCTCTGTGGATTTCATGAAACGTTGGATAATTATATCATTTTCTTCATATTTCCAATATTCAATAGTATTCGGGTAGTAAATCTCAAATGATTCGAAGAACTCTGGAGATTTCATAGTCTGTTGGGATCGGGGATGTGTATTCGTGTTGTATCTGTCATATTTTTGTTGCTGTCATGAAACACCATCTTTTATTATCATATCATCCATGACTGGTCCCCAGCAATTATGATATTTTTTTATGTGTAGTTATACATATAATGGAAGTGAAGGATGACATCATCTAATGGGCTTATCATTTGGAGACATCAGAAAATACTTAATTCAGGAAACAAAACTGATTAATTACAATAATAGGATTATTCAAATGATTTCATTTATATAACCATAATTCATTATTATAGGGATTATTTAATATTATACTAATTATATATGAATGATGACGAGATATTGTTCGAGAAAAAACATATCAGGGTTTACATACTATAGTAACTTTAGGATTACGATGAGGAATAATTTTATTTATTACTTCAGAAGTATTTTTTTATTTCCTTTTTTGTAGGATTTTTCCATAATTCATTACAGAAATAAAATAATTGATAAAAAACCTTTTTGAAAACAAGCTTTTATTCAAATGCACCAAAGTAAAAAATAATTGCTTTGGATGTGTGACGTAGGTTATTCCGTGACTTATAGATTCAATTAAATACGTACGCCTAACCTATGCATTTTTGTTAAAGCATCGTTATTATGAGGCCTTTTTTCCTGTAAAATCTGAGCTATCTAGTCCTTCAATGAGGAGACTATCTAGAGATTAACTCATTCGCCATCTTGGAGTTGCCATCTTCAATTTATGAATTTAAACTTAAAATCAATGATCTTCGACTTAATTCGTAATCTTTGACCCCAAAATCTCCGACATACCAATTTTGAATCGAATCGGGCCGACATCGAGTCGTGCCGACATACCAATTTTGAAACGAATCGGGCCATAATCACAAATTCGCCCGTCATCTTGGGTTTATTGATCAAAAATCCTCAATCTCTGACTCCGAAAACCCCCACATACCAATTTTGAATAAAATCGGACCATGAACACAGAATTATGGCATCTGGAGCCGCCATTTTAATTCTATGAATTTTGAAGAAACATTCCTAATCTTCCACCATGAAAACTCCCACATACCAATTTGAATCGAATTGTACCATAAACCTGAATCTCGCCCGCCATCTTGAAGCGCCATTTTGTTTTTTCCTCTAACAGTAATTCCATGAGCTACCATTTCAATTTCATAAATTTTGACCAAAAGTTCATAATTTTTGACTCCGAAAACCCCCACACTCAAATATTGAATAGAATCGGACCATAATCCCAAAACTCTTTCACTATTTTGGAGCCGCCATCTTGAATTCTGAAATTTCGACAAAAAATTGATAATTTCCGGTCCCGGAAACCCTCACATACCAATTTTTGAAATGAATCGGACCATAATCACAAAACTTGTCCGCCATCCTGAATTTTTCTATTTTGACAAAATTTCACATTCTCCGTCCCTGAAAACCCACTACCAATTTTGAATCGAATCATAGCATAATCACAGAACTTGTCCGTCATCTTGAGCGTCATTTTGTTTTTTTCCAACGAAAATTTCATAATGCATTGTCACCGGAATTATGATCACCTGCCGAATTTCAGCTCAATCGGATGTCGGCAAGTGTTCCAAAAATGGATTACAAATTTTGAACCGGAAAGAATGACACCATATGAACGGAGCGAGTTGAATAAAAATGTGTAATAAAACATGGCAACAGCGCTGGATGCCGTATCGTGCTGAGTAATCAATGCAAATTGGACGCAGTATCATACTGAATACGAAAACAAATTATTCACCGGACGTGATAATGATATGATGGTGAAAGAACGCAATATCATATAGGAATACTTTTTTTTATTTTTGAAGTTTTTAATAATCTGAAACCAGCTTTGAGTAGGATTTTTTGTGTAGAACCAATATACTCTATCAGAATTGACCTAGATAGCGCATTTCTGGTGGATGCAGTAACGCACGCTTCCTGAAAGGACGCAGTATTGTAGGCAAGATGTATATATATATATATACATCTTCCTAAATCGTCCTTTCGGAAGGTTACCAAAAAAAAAAAAAGCGGTTCAGATTATCAAAAACTTCAAAAATAAAAAAAGTATTCTTATATAATATTGCGTCCTTTCACCATCATATCACTATCACGTCCGGTGAATAATTTGTTTTCATATTTAGTATGATACTGCGTCCAATTTGCATAATATCTTTCATACTCAGCACGATACGGCATCCAGCGCTGTTGCCAGGTTTTATTACACATTTTTATTCAACTCGCTTCGTTCATATGCTGTCATTCTTTCTGGTTGAGAATTTGTAATCCATTTTTGGAACGCTTGCCGACATCCTATTGAGCTGAAATTCGGCAGGTGATCATAATTCCGGTGACAACGCATTATGAAATTTTCGTTGGTAAAAAAACAAAATGACGGCTACAAGATGATGGACAAGTTTTGTGATTATGGTACGATTCGATTAAAAAATTGGTGTGAGGATTTCCGGGGTCGGAGATTATGAATATTTTGTCGAAATTTATGAATTCAAGATGGCGGCTCCAAAATGGTGTAAGAGTTTTGTGATTATGGTCCGATTCCATTCAATATTTGTGTGTGGGGGTTTTCGGAGTCGAAGATTATCAATTTTTTGTCAAATTTTATGAAATTGAAATGGCAGCTCAAGGAGTTACTGTTAGAGGAAAAAAAATGGCGCTTCAAGATGGCGGACGAGATTCAGGTTTATGGTCCAATTCGATTCAAATTGGTATGTAGGAGTTTTCATGGTCGAAGATTAGGAATGTTTCTTCAAAATTCATAAAATCAAAATGGCGGCTCCAAGATGGCCGATAATCTCTGTGTTTCTATTCAAATTGGTATGTGGGGGTTTTCGGGGTCGGAGATTAAGGATTTCTGATCAACAAACCCAAGATGGCGGGCGAGTTTTGTGATTATGGCCCGATTCTATTCAAAATTGGTATGTCGGCCCGATTCGATTCAAAATTGGTATGTCGGGGTTTTTGGAGTCGGAGATTACGAATTGAGTCGATGATTATTGATTTTTGGTTGAAATTCATAAACTGAAGATGGCAACTCCAAGATGGTGAATGAGTTCATCTCTAGATAGTCTCCTCATTGAAGGACTAGATAGCTCAGAACTTACAGGAAAAAAGGCCTCATAATAACGATGCTTTAACAAAAATGCATAGGTTAGGGCGTACGTATTGAATTGAATCTATAAGTCATGGAATTAAAGGAAATAAAAAAAAATACTTCTGACCAAAGCAATTATTTTCTATTTTTAGTGCATTTGAATAAAAGCTTGTCTTCAAAAAGGTTTTTTATTAATTATTTTATTTCTGTAATAAATTATGGAAAAATCCTCAAGAAAGGAAATAAAAAAAAATACTTCTGAAGTAATAAATAAAATTATTCCTCATCGTAATCCTAAAGTTACTTTTATAGTATGTAAACCCTGATATGTTCTTTCTCGAACAATATCTCGTCATCCTTGATATATAATTAGTATAATAGTAAATAATCCTAATAATAATAAATTATGGTTATATAAATGAAATCATTTGATTAATCCTATTATTGTAATTATTCAGTTTTGTTTTCTAAATTAAGTATTTTCTGATGTCTCCAAATGATTAGGCCATTAGGTGATGTCTTCCTTCACTTCCATTATATGTATAACTACACATAAAAAATTTCATAATTGCTGGGGACCAGTCATGGATGATATGATAATAAAATATGGTGTTTCATTACAGCAACACGAATATGACAGATACAACACGAATACACATCCCCGATCCCAACAGACTATAAAATTTCCAGAGTTCTTTGAATTATTTGAAATTTACTACTCGAAAACTATTGAATATTGGAAAAATGTAGAAAATGATATAATTATCCAAACATTCCATAAAATTCACAGGGTTTTGGAATAGTTTATGTTGTCATTATATATTTGTTTTTTTTTGTGCCCTATCAGGTAGATAACCACGACACGAATTTTCCTTATCTCATCACTTACCTGTTATGGTAATACTAATTGAGAGAATCAAACTATAGTTAATATAACGTCCTTTTCTTCGGAAAATTAATCCCTTGCTAATCAAAATTTATTCATTCAATTCTCCATAAAATCAACTGAGGAAGAAGTGTGGGGCCTAGGCCCGCCATGTGTCTAGGCCGACAGGGGGTAATACTTGTGACGATCCCAGACATAGCTGGGTAAAGTCCATGTCCCCCCTCAGTTAACATGGTAGCATATCTAGTAGCTTTTGAAAGAAAGTAAGCGGCGGATATGGTTGATGCAGAGAAATCTTGTTGATATTGGAATGCTCCTGTTGACATGGGTATGCAGGGGAAGAGGGCCTCCCCATAGGCTTGCCGTTGCCTCGCCACAAGGTGTTGGACTCTGGGGGGCAGGGTGATAGATAGTTGACCAATGAAAAACATACCGTATTCGGTAGAGACGGGGAAGTCCTTTATCTATGGGCACTGATTATTGTATTCCTTGCTGACGTGGCGGGAAGCGGCGCATTTACTCTCTCGGGTACTGATATCCCAGAGCCAGTAGCCTCATCAGGTGGACCCGCCGTGGCTGAAATGATTCGGTAGCAGGATAACCTAGCGCATTGATCCAGCGTATCCGGATTCCCATAGTGTGGGGTAGGGTAAGGTACTCATCAGCTTGCTGTTGTTTCCACTGTACATATTGTTGCTGTGGAAGTAGTGTATTCGTGGAAATGAAAACAGGCAAGATTTGGGAAAAAAACTGATTGTGCTTACAGAAATAGTACGCTGTATATATAAATAAATTAATAATTTTCGAAAGATTCGTAAGTAAATACATTTCAAAAGAGTAGATCATAGGGGGGTTGACATGGCTCTTCAGCCCCTCCGTACCTCGATCTGTGAGGTCTTTTGTATATTTCCCTCCACCTATTCAAGATCCGGGATTCCGAAACTCCCTGCAAAGCGTATCAGTTTCCTGGGAGCTAAGTTCCTGGTGGATATGGTCGTTAGTAGAACTCCTTCGAGGAACTCAAGCCTTTTGCAAAACAGCACTCTGTAGTCGCAAAGCAAGTGTTCTGCAGTTTCAGCGAAATTCTTGCAGTAACGGCACAGTTCACTGTCTGATTTCTCCAGTTTTTTTAAGTGATACCTCAGAGGACAATGTCCGGTGAGCAAAAGCAGTTTTAAGTCTTGCTTGTCCAACTCGAGAAGCTGTCCAGCTTTCTTTTGCGATGAGCTCAAAAGCTTTTTCGCTTGTCTTTGCCCTGGTACCTTATTCCAGTGGATTTCAATTTTGTCAGCTTCCCAGCGCCGAAACTATCTCTTGATGTGGGCTTTGAAAATATCACAGAAGGGTTCTGGGCCAGAAAATTGGGTATTTGCCCCTTCCAAGGCTGTTCGCTTCCGCATTGCCTTTGATTTCTTTGCACCCACATCAGAGTAACCTGATTATTCGTAGCCAGTTGTCTTAGGGAGAGTTTGTAGTCCCAAGTCAGTCTAGACTCACAAGTGTGTGACTTTAGACTTTCAGTGCTGCTTTTTCAAAGAGTAAAACAGAAATAAATTCTCTGAAATCTTCAAAACACAACAAAATATCACGATTCCTAAATGAATAAACTTGTTTCAGATAGTCATCTGAAAAATAAGAAATAAAATCTCCATATTAGTCAGTTTCAGAATATATTTAGATTTTTGCAGAATATGTATTTTGTACAAATACCTTTATCTTCGCTCAGTCTTTGTTTTCTAATAATTGTGAGTATTTCACCTTCGATTCTTCACATTCATATCTCTTCGAGGGAAATATTTTATTTCTATATGTTTTCGAAAATATTCTGTTACAATTTTTTTCTGATCTGCTGTCCATTCCATCAATTTTATTTTCATTCCTCTTTCAATGGTTTTTTTCATTTATAGTTTTCTTACCTCAGTCACACTATCGATCTTATTATCTTCTAAGGAGTATTCTCCCATTCCTCCTCACAAAACTAACAGTGAGTTATATTCTCTTTTTTGTTGATGGAACCTTATAAGGTAATCCAAAAAAAATATTCTACAGTGAAAAAGAGGGAATTTTTGTGGCATAGAGGACAAATTATTAAATTAAAGAAAAAAAAAGCATCCTCAAGTGGGAGTCGAACCCACGACCTTATGATTTCTAGCCATACGCTCTACCATCTGAGCTATTCGAGGACATAGGAATCGACACACACTCGTGAACCCTTTTCTTCCATAATTTAATATTCATGTGAGAAATGAATCGAAAATCCAAACGTACTTATCACTGGCCGTCGAGATCCATTACCTGTCACTCAACTTCATTGACATTCGAAAATTTCAGTAGCAGATCTAAGCAGATGATATCTAACCACTGATAAGATTTAGCCAAATATATAAGGTGAAAGTGGAAATTTTGTGCCCAAAATATATAATGAAAAAGGGGGAATTTTGTGGCATAGAGGACAAATTATTAATTTAAAGAAAAAAGCATCCTCAAGTGGGAGTCGAACCCACGACCTTATGATTTCTAGCCATACGCTCTACCATCTGAGCTATTCGAGGACATAGGAATCGTCACAAACTCGTGAACCCTTTTCTTCCATAATTTAATATTCATGTGAGAAATGAATCGAAAATCCAAACGTACTTATCACTGGCCGTCAGATCCTTACCTGTCACTCAACTTCATTGACATTCGAAAATTTCAGTAGCAGATCTAAGCAGACTAACCACTGATAAGATTTAGCCAAATATATAAGGTGAAAGTGGAAATTTTGTGTCCAAAATATATAATGAAAAAGGGGGAATTTTGTGGCATAGAGGACAAATTATTAATTTAAAGAAAAAAAGCATCCTCAAGTGGGAGTCGAACCCACGACCTTATGATTTCTAGCATACGCTCTACCATCTGAGCTATTCGAAGACATAGGAATCGACACACACTCGTGAACCCTTTTTTTCCATAATTTAGTATTCATGTGAGAATTGAATCGAAAATCAAACGTACTTATCACTGGCCGTCGAGATCCATTACCTGTCACTCAACTTCATCGTCATTCGAAAATTTCAGTAGCAGATCTAAGCAGATGATCTACAACCACTGATGAGATTAAGCCAAATATATAAGGTGAAAGTGGAAATATTGTGTCCGAAATATATAATGAAAAAGGGGGAATTTTGTGGCATAGAGGACAAATTATCAAATTAAAGAAAAAAAAAAGCATCCTCAAGTGGAAGTCGAACTCACGACCTTATGATTTCTAGCCATACGCTCTACCATCTGAGCTACTCGAGGACATAGGAATCGACAAACCCTCGTGAACCTTCCATAATTTAATATTCATGTGAGAAATGAATCAAAGATCAAACTGGCCGTCGAGATCCATGACCTGTCACTCAACTTTCAGTAGCTGATCTAAGCAGATGATCTCTAACCACTGATAAGATTCAGCCATATAAAGTGAAAGTGGAAATATTGTGTCCCAAATATATAATGAAAAAGGGGAAATTTTGTGGCATAGAGGACAAATTATTAAATTAAAGAAAAAAAAGCATCATATGTCCTCAATAGCTCAGATGGTAGAGCATATGGCTAGAAATCATAAGGTCATGGGTTCTACTCCACTTGAGGATGGTTTTCTTCTTTAATTAATATTCTACAATATTCAGTTATATTCCCGTAAGTAGATATATTCTCATTCGGATTGTTATCTCTGGAGTGAAAGGACGACTGTCAATTTCGTCATTCAATTTCGTCATTCAGTATTCCAGTGCTTCTGGGTGTAGAAGGTAGGGTTTCGTTTTGATCCCTTGATATTGGATTCTCGTGGGTAGAAGGTAGTTTCTCATTGTGTTTGCTAGGGCTGGACGAAATATTCAAAAACTCATTGGTCGTGATTTGAAAGAAGTTGAGAGCAAAGATCGAAAACGATCGTTTTTTTTACCTGAAAATTAATGATGACGAAATAATAAAAGGAAAAATGTGCTTTTTCTGGGATGAGTAGGATCCAAATGAATGCGAATGATACGGGATAAATTAAAATATGAACTTAATAACTTGTCTATCGTATTGGGCTAAATGTTGGATCTGCATCGGAGTCGCCCACATGAGAATAATGCTATCCCAAAACTACCGTCTGTGGCGTGAAAAGAAAGAGCGTCTGTCCAGTTCACTTTTGGAGCATGCCCGGCCTTGAATATAAACACTTTGGAAAAGACTGCAGTCTACATAAAAAGTTAGAGTTACCACCTCACAATGCTGCAATCAGTCAACCAAACTATCGTAAAGCAATTTGTGAATTTTCACACATATGTAAAGGTTCTGAATAACTCAATTTCTTGAAAATCAATCAAAACACTTTCAATTCTCAAAAACTCATAAAAGTTATTTCTGGCGAACAAATAGGGGAAATTGATGTAATTTACTATTGCATTCATATATGATATGTTTTCCTCCTCATAAATTTTGAATTTCTGTAAAAACATATGAAAAAATTCAAAGAAGTTTACTTACTCACGAATTAAAAGGGCACCAGAACTTCGCACGTGTTTGCACATGAAGACACTGACCAAAATGTATTTTGGTACATGGTTGCCAGACTGAGGACGCATCATCATGCTACAGGTGAAAGGAGTATATTCAATGTATATTAGCATTCACGATTTAAAGCGCCCCCCAAACAGAAATTGTCTGAACTAAATGTATACTGGAACTTTCAAAGACCGTATAATAGTACGTCCTTCATTATGTTTTTCTGGTGTACATAACTCTCGCATTTGATGATGAATGTTTTCTGTTCTCATATGCCATGAGAGCTCTGGAAGCGGAGTACAATTTGCCAATATATAGTTCGATGGTTCGTTCAAAATAATGGAATTATTGTTGAAAAACAATACTGCCGGTATACGGACGTTGTATCATTCAGGACGCGGTGGTGTATGGTCGGAAACCCACGTACGGACGTAATATTGTACGCGGGGTAAATATATATATATATATATATATATATATATATATATATATATATATATATATTTATATTCAATTGTCATCCAGTACTCAATGTCATCCTCATATATAAATCTTCAATTTATAAATATAGGGAATTTTCTATGCAGAGAGAGGTACTACTCACATGTTTATCATGCTGTATAACTTGTTACTTATTATAGAGATAGTAATAATTTTATTTTTTGTAGTTCATTCGATTTGCCACAATTTGGTGCCATTCTGCCAGAGGAATCTGTGGAGCCTGCTGGGAAAAGGTATTCTAAAATGTTAATCGTTATCGTTATTCTGGGGATATTTGTATTGTTGCTGGGAAGATTCTCCCTCTAAGAGCTAATTTTGAAGATACTTGGGGACGACCTCCGATTCAGTAGCTGACAGATCAGACGTAGTCAGTCCAGATCAATTGTGATCCATCATGACAGATCATGATCATAATCAATCCTGAGTGGTTTCCATGCAACTTTCAGTTAAGTCCCTAGAGGCAGAATTTTGGCCAATAAAAAAACCAAAAACACATTCTTTCACTAAAATGATGTTTCTGGGGTCCCTGATCCAATCAATATTTGTCAAATTTACACATGCGCTGTTTTTATCTTGATGATATGAGTATATGTGCATGCTACAGTTATTGTATGTCGACTTTTATGCAGTCTATTGATAACTTGAAATTTCAGACTATTGGAAAAATTAATCTTCTATATATATGGAGCATATATACACAATTTCAACAAAATTCACTCATATTTTCTATATGGTATATTTTCCTTGTACAATCATAGAAAATGTTTGGAATACAGTTCATAAGACACTTTTCAAATATCATGTTCAAGTATTCGTGAAAGGAGGGTCAGAATAAGAGTGGAAATATTTTAATTCAACCCAACATTTCGGTTATTGTATTTAACGATAATCGTGGAAAAGGATCAAAACATTTGTAACATAAACTCAGATAAGAAAAATATATCAATAATTTCGAGGGATATTAAATACATTAGTTAGAGTTAAGAGTTCAAAATGACTAGTGAAGTTTGTCAATATCTTTTCTTTTGTTGATGTTGAATTTATCTTTCTTTATTTCTATCATTTCTCGTAATAGTCTTTTATTGAGAGTGGGCTGGTATTTTCGGAATCAAATTTGTTTTTTTTTTTTTTTGTTGGCTGGTAGTAGAGTTGCTCTAGTTAGCTCACTATGGAGTAATCAACACACAAACTGATTGTTACTAAACGTTTGGCCCTGGATATTTTTTATCAGGAAGTCAAAAATTCAAAAAGTGATATATATGAAGTTTTATTCAGGTTGATTAGAATTACCAATAACCAATAACAAACTTTTCATTGCAGTAATAAAAAAAGTGCAGATTTTGTGATCATTGATCTTGTTTTCAAATTAACTTGGGGAAACTCTTATGAATATCTTGTTGTCATTGATTTTCTAGCCAAGTTTTTACGATTATATTACTTGAAAATAAAAAAGAGAAATATGACAATTTTCCTTTTTTTTATATGATTATTTCTTCAGGTCTTATTCCTTTTTTTTCCACAGCAAGTTATACTACATATTGCATACAGAGTTCTGAAACCTTTTGAGTGAAGACATTTCCTAAGAAAAACTCAACCTGGCCTTTATTTCATGATGTATCCTGTTATTCAATGAGATGTTTTCCATGAAACACAGAACATAGATCCAACTGTTAAAGCATCCATCGAAGGTCAAGTAATACAACAGAGACCCAAAATTTGTGTATCAATATTACAGGAGGCAACAGGAGAGATATGCAAGGTTTGTTTTGGTTCGAAGTCAGGACGATTCCGAATCGGTTCTAAAGAGTAGGACAAACGTAGCGTGAAATATTTTATTTCAATAAACGACTGTGTAACTACTTTGAACGGTTCTAGGACCATCTCTACTGCAAACCAAAACAAGCCTAGTGTCTGTGCACAAAAAATCTGGCTGTGTTTTTCAGTTACATTACTTTATTTTTGCTGTATTGTTTTTCCTCCGCCATGAGCATAGGAGAACAGAAACAATGATCATTGGAAGTTGATGTCAATAAGTTATTCATTTGTCTTCAATTATAACTGATATTTATGATAAAATATCTTTATTGGCATGAAATTGAATACATCAAATGGCCATTGACAGTTCTTCAACCTGTGGGTTTAACAATAATTGATTTATGTATGGTAAACAAATAAATTGACAACTACAAAGTAACATTGACCAGAAGATTAACTATTTCATCAACGTGTTTTCTGGGAATTTGAATTTCTAACAAACCTCTTTGTATCATCATGGGTTAAATGATTTCCATTGTTGAAAATTTTTTTTAATTTGCATTTGCATTTTTTTATTTGGTATTGTTAAGTATGGTTTGTTAGTATTTTTTGTAGAATGACTTCTGTGATATGATGTATATTTTCTGATGTTTTGTATTGTAACTTTAAAGATATAGGATAGGACGTAACGAACCTATATAGAATGCTGCAACATTCTCTTAGTGCAAAAATTGATAATTGAAAAATATTTTCATTGTATATGAATTCACAACTACTTACACGGAACAACAGTATTTTTTTTAGAAACCCAGGTATGTTATGTTCTTTTGTATTATATGTATGTTTTATGAATATAATTTTAAATGTAGACAGCAGCAGTGTCGTTATGTAACCTTCTGCAGTTTTTGAGTCAATACAATAATAATGGTTTGATTAATCCCAAGAAACAGCAGAAATGTTCATAATAGGCATAAAATATAATATATAACAACTAAACATGACTTGAATGTGTATGAATTATTTTTTTAAATTAAGTTGTAAGTTTTGCCCAATTTATAGAATGAATCAAGAACAAATTTGGAGACTATATATAGGTGTATATATATATATATATATATATATATATATATACATATATATATATATATATATATATATATTATATGTATATATATAAATATGAACAGAAAGATTGTGGCATATCAGACAAGTTATTAAATTAATGAAAAAGTGATTCACAAATATGCGGAGGCACCTATGTCCTAATAGCTCAGTTGGTTAGAGTGTCTGACTAGAGATCCAGAGGTCGTGGGTTCGAATCCCGCTTGATGATGTTTTTTTTTCATTAATTTAATAACTCGTCTGATATGCCACAATCTTTCTGTTCATGTATTTTTCACAGACGCAATTTTCCACTTCGTATTATATATATATATATATATATATATATATATATATATTTTAATTGAGTCGTTTAGTTTATACAAGTTATTCAAGGTACTGGTATCTGAATATGTATTTTTTTCATTTTATTTTGTATTATTTGCAATGTTCGAATCCTGTTTGATATCTGAACCATTGGCAATAGCTGACATTCTTTAATTTCAATGTGTCAAATACATAATATTTATTTATATTTGCCACTCAGTAGCTATGCAACATATGGGATTTTTTTATCGAAATAACTTTTCAGGGTGATCAGTTCTGCATGCCTGATAGCAAGCACACCATGTTTTCAATAATTTCCAAAAATAATTATCATAACACATTTTGAAAAGGGAAACATTCTCAATTAAATATTGATAGAAAGATTTTTCTAAGAATTGAAAAATCCACGATTAAAATGAAGTTTTCAATTTCAGATTTTTTCTTTTGAGTTAGGGCCTTTTCAGAATATCTATCAGATGTAGTTCAATGTCCAGCGTGGCTTTAGCCGGGGAAGTAGCTGTTTTCTGTTTGACATTCACAAAAAATAACTTCATTTTAATCGTGGATTTTTCAATTCTTAGAAAAATCTTTCTATCAATATTTAATTGAGAATGTTTCCCTTTTCAACATGAATACCTCACAAGAGGTTATCTTGACGATGGAAGATAGTGACTAAAGTTTATCTTTCAGTCGCAGATGATTTCACATCTGATTTTATGAACATCCTGTTTATATTTTCAACATAACACATTCTTATTACATCTTACAAGATTAGAATTGAATCAAATAATAGTTTCATAATATCAAGAGCTGAATTTGATGGTATTTTAGACAGGATATCTGTTTGTTCCACAAACTTTTAAATGCTGAGCTTTACTATCCCGTCTTGGTCTTATTGATCTCCATGTACCTCTCAGAAATACTTATTTATTCAAATCAAGTAATCACAGATGTAATTATGGCATGCACTCGCCACTATCAAATATGTTAACTAACGGCAACAAAGTAGATCTTGGTATTTTCTCTTTCACTGTCATGGTTGAAGCATGACTGTGGTAATTACTGTGCCTGTTCAAATTTTAAAGTGTTTAAATTAAGTATCTAAAAAAAACAAAATAAATGTGCGATAAAGGGGCCATTTGTTTAATTTTTTTATATATATTACAGTAGTGGGTTCTATAGTTGAATTATGAATTTTGAAAACTCAATACGTCATTGCACATGTAAATATATTAGTTAGCTGTCTTACTTAACCTCAAACCTTACTTGTCTTGATAAATGAAAATAAAAAAATTTAAGCTTTTCTTTATAAATAAGAAAAGAGTTCTTTCTTTTTCTCATAGTGCCATTAAAATTTTTGACTGAAACCTCAAGGAATATCCTTTCTACAAAGTTTATTTCAAATTCATAGTTATTTTCAACTAGTCCAGTCACGAGACTACCCTTCTTCTATATATATATATATATATATATAGTCTGTCTATGTGAAATCATAGTTTTAAGTTATAGTAATAAGTATGTTAGTTTAAGGTATGATGAATAATACTTTAATTGTAATTGTAAAAAGGGGTTACCCGTTTCTAATAAATAAATAAAAAAATGTAATGAAAAGACTTGTTCAACTTACATAAAATATATTCATTAAAAAAATCAAAATATTGATATAAATTGGATGTTTTAATTATTTTGTATAGTTCTTTCCTTATTTTTTTTATGATTGAGAGTATCAAAAAAAGTATTTGGCAGAATCAATGAAACAACATATTAACAACCATTTATTTATTGGAAAAAACTGATAATGCATAATTTTAAACAAAATTGAAATAGTATTCTTATAAAAAATGCAATATGAAACAAAAACAGTATTTCTAGATTCATTTAGAAATTATCTTAATCTATTTTATTTTATCTTCTAATGAACTAAGCAAAGGGTAAGTTATTGTCATCTGAAAGATCTGTGGTGAGATCCTACATATCCAATAAATCTACTACGAGCTAGTTATGTTTTCATTTAATTAACTCGACGTTCCTATAAAAATGGTGTAAATACACTACTCCTGCATAAGTATGCAGGAGTTGTAAGTTCCCGGAAGTTAAATTACAATTTTACAGATTTTCTCATTTTCTGCTATATTTGTCAGCCAATTTCTGCAAAGAAAGCTTATCACTCCGGTGAGCACATCCTAAAAACGGAAATGTTTCTGAACCGTCTGGGATTCCAACCAGAGTAGGATTCTTTAACGAGCCCAATATCCATTGATTCTAGTCCAATGGATTAACATCCCCTCCGAAAGACGACTTGGCATTCACAATATATTCACCATATTGTTCGAGCTTTTGATGCAAGTGTACTCGTACCAATCACGAGCGATGTTGCTTCAAATATCGAATGACGGTCAACGTGAAGAGCTACTCATGCCCCAAAACATGTGAGATTCAAGTCATAAGAAAATTTGCCCAACTTTTGTCTTTTGACATATTCTCATTGAAAACTTAAACTTCTTGTGACTAATAATGCATAACCAAAAAGATAATTGAAAAAAAAAGACGAAAAAAAATTGAAAAAAGTATATATTTTAAATTAAGGTATTACCAGAAAATCAAAATCAGTGTTCTTCACTGTCGGGCAGGCACGGTCGCAGCCCAAGATGTTGGGGTCAACTTGGCTCAAGTACAGTTCCAATGACAACTTTAACAATGAAGCAAGTTATGCATATGGAAATATTTTTTTATAAAATAGAGAGTTAACAGAAACGTCAATCACAAACTAAAAAGAAGTATATTCCTTTCAGAAAGTTGGGATATATATTTAGAAAGGCTAAGCCGTCCTCCACCTTTCCGACACTTTCTCCTAGCCAATTTTTTAGAGCTTAAAGTAAAAAATGAGTTTTTAGAAATAGCCGTACTTATGGCGAGGTTAGCCAAAATTCTAAATGAAATGCTGGATATTTGGATAGAGGTCATATAGCCAGAAACAAACATTTGAACACTGTAAGAAACACTCATCCTGAAAATTTCCTTAAATGTCCTTTCTGTCAAGCCTCTAGGGAGTCAAGTATCAAGGTACCCCTGCTCGTACATCAGATCGTAATGCCTCATTTACTTCACTCGTCCAACACTCATCCTCTGCAAACATACTTCTGTCTGTGAGAGGACTGTGACCGCTGACCACAGGGGTAGTGGCGAGACCTCTCTCATCCCTTAAAAAAAACAAGAGGTCATTGTAAAAAAACTTCGGTTGTAGGAGGCACACAACTGGGCACTTTCGAACTTTTTATTTTCTGCGAGCTCCTGCCTCCACTTCGAAACCCATAGCTGATTCTCTCTAACGGCAGTGGAAGAAGAAACCCCCAGATTATGGGTATAAAATTCTGACGTGTTCTTCACATTGAAAAGGTTTTATTCAGTGTATTCGGATTTTGTTATAAAAATGCTTGAGCCAAAAAGGTTCAAGGTATCTGCAGAAAGGCGAGCGGTCTCTCAGATCGGGCATTATGCTGTCTAGAAAATAATCCCCTCTGGTTCTCTGCTGGATGGTGCCATGAGTCTGCCAATATAGTTTTAATTTGAAGGTGGTATACAATATCGTTCCAGAAGTGCAGCACTTGAAGAAGAAGCACATTCATAATCATTATTGTTGGTATCAGTATATGAGATTACATGCAGATTGTTATTGCTTTTTCAGTTATTATTGTGTTTTTGTCAAATAATCTTCCAGTACCAAAAAATCATGTAAAACCCAGGGAATAAAAGTGTACTGAGATAAAAAGTTACTGAAATCAATGAAATGTTTTTTCAAGTCTGCTTCAAATATTCACTTTCGAAAATCTTGAATATTTCCATCAATACCATTTAAGTAAATATTAAAATTTATGTTGTATTAGGTTATAGTGTTTTTGATTCCATTGCTCAAATGTTAGCAGTTGGTATTTATTTCATTTTCGTAAATCATCAGATTTTTCGAATCTGTGGGAAGATTTTTGGGGTGTTCAGACCACTGCTTTAGATGAGTACAACCACCAAGATGCCCTGGATAACTTGCTAAGCACTATTTCCTATTTCATTGTGAATAACCGACTAGAAACACAATCAGTTTTCTTTGTTGTAGTTATATTTGTATGAATCCACAAAAATAGGTTGAAGACGTTCAGACTTCTTCTTTTGCTTCGTTTTGTGTTGTAATCATATCATGAAATTAACAGCTAGATCTAGAGAATAACCTGATATTAACAGGTTAATTCTGAAAAATACATGTACTTCGATATCAATCCATACCACAGAACTATAACATAGAGGAGAATGGAAAAGTAATATATATCTGTCACTTTATTTCACTTATGACTGCGTTTTAAATAAGCGGGATCTGAGTTTGCGCATAAGCTACTGCCAGTTGTCATTTGACTTGACATCTTGAATAACATATTTCAAATACCATAGTTTTTATCTTGTTTTTGGCTTGTTTTGTGTGCTATTCGGTGTTTTTGGGCTTCATTGTGAACTTTATTCAAAATGCCTATTAGTTGTCTTGTTTGGTCTTGTCCAAGTAATGGAAATATGGAAGGAATCTCCTTTCACCGGTAAGATTTGTATTTTTACAGAATCGTACTAGGTTTTTTATGACGCCACTTTAGAGGATATACCAGTATAAGTTATTCGATATGTCCCATTTAGTATAGTTCCATTCAAGCAAACCCAATATTCACTAAAAAAATCAATAGTATCTAAATATTTGTCAACTGTCTACTTTTATTTCAGTTTGGGAAAGGTTAGATATTCTTCTCGGTTGAAAGCAATTGGTAGGAATCCAGAAGAGAACATTAGTCCCTCAAATGTTTTTTGTTCTAAACATTTTCCGGAATCTGACTTTGTGGTGAAAAGAAAAAGGGCTGTGTTGAAAACTGATGCAGTTCCGAAGCTGTTGCTACCTAAGAATGCACCCTTTACATCACAATCAAAAATGTCTTCACCCGGACCAATATCGAGGTTCTAAAATAAAAATATATCCCATGGTACAGATTGTTTATAGTTTTTCATAATTTTTTAGAGACCCTGTTCCCACAGATGCTTCCCTTCAAAGAATCGATGGAAACCTTTCATCCAGTGATTCAGGGTCACACCCTAAACCTTTGATAACGTAAGTTCACTTATTCAGTCATCATGAACCTATGATCATTTTTCACTTGTGAAGGATAGGGGAATTGTTCTTACTAGTGGAATATGATATCAAAGTATTGAGTTGTCGCCTTATATTCCACTCAAAAAATAATTGAAACAAGGTGTAGGAAATGAAATTTACAAGTATATGAATGGGAATCTGATTATTCACATGAATATTTCCAGTGGAACCTTATTCAAAAATATCAATTAAATAACCACAAAACATATCTCGAAGTATTTGAAGTCTTAGGTGAACTTTGTGTTTTGATTGAAATTTGATGATCTATAATTCTGCATACTTAGAGCCTGCACGCACTGGTTATTTTTTTCACCTTGACTGTTTCATCACTTTCACCGTGGCTAGGGACCCTTACGGTGGTGCACGCACTTGAATATTTAACAGCTAGGTGACTTATTGTCTCGTGGGGTCTAGCGAAACGCTAGTGACACAACTATCACCACATCCGTAGTTTTAAATTGCAGTGCGCACATTGGTAACAAAATGTCACCAGCTAGTCGAGCTGTACTTAGATAACGTCTTTGTTCAGCAGGGATGAATAATCTCATTCTTATATTTTTGTAAGATATGGTAGGTTTTAGTAAACGTAATAATTCCTCAAAACCTGATTCTCACTCGAAAGTAGCGAAAAAAATTGTCTGGATAAGCACGTAACTTTGCAAACGTGGAGTAGAACTTCCCACTTATCAGTCTATCACTCTAACCCAATATTCCCAACCCAATATGATTAGGCCAATATTCTTTACAATTGTAACTTTTCCTGTTGCTAATAACAAGTGCACGGACAACTAATTCCACGAGATCCATCTTGACAAATAACAAATAAATTGAGTGACTTTCACTGTGTGTGCAGTCAAGAAATCTTCAGTCACTTGACAGTGACAATGCATTAATCGTCACCCTGACAAAAATCATCAGTGTGTGCAGGCACTTATAGTTATAAAATTGTAGGTATAATATTTCTTTTTGTCAAATTATAGGAGTTCATCTGATAGTGCTGGATTGAAAGGGGTTCAAAAAAGAAACAGAAAGTTGGTTAGGACGTTTCATACATATGCGTAAGTATTTACATGGATTTATGCAAGAACTTTTTGCTAGTAATCAATTAAATATTTTTTTTTACAAATCTGCAAAATAATAGCAGTTTCTAAGTGAGAAGAAATATCTATGAAGGATTTTTCCACTATTATAATTGAAAAAATATTTTTGGTTTGTTGGACAAAAAGCTCTTTCATCATCACTTCCCCCAACAATTCATACAAAAATTATATTCTTCAGATCATCTCCAGATATGTTCAAAACCAGATACATGAATGAAAGAACCAAGTATCACCAGTTGAGGTATAAACATCAATTGGAAAAAGAGAAAAACAGAAGACTCAGAAACAAGGTTTCTCATCTAAAGGAAGTGGTAAATGACATTAGGAGAAAAGATTTATTGAGTCCTAATGCATGTGATTTGCTAGAAAAAACTTTTTCTGGCTTACCTCTGGCAATAATGAAAAGAATGCTGGCCAATTCTAGGAGAGGAAAGACTGTTAGGCAAAAATATGATGAAGTTATAAGAAGCTTTGCTATGACTCTACATTTTTACTCCAGCAAAGCTTATGAATATGTCCGGAAAACATTCAACTTAGCACTTCCTTCACAGCGAGTGATTAGAGGTTGGTTTTCGAATATATCATGTGAACCTGGATTCTCGCAGCCAGCATTTGATTCCATGAAAACTAAAGTGGCAGATTATAAAACTAGGGGGCAAACTTTATTATGCAGTTTGATGTTCGATGAAATGTCAATAAAGAAACACATTGACTTATATGATGGAAAATCTTGGGGCTATGTCAATGTCGGTACAAATGCCATGGAAGATGATAGGAGACAATATGCAGCTGAGGCATTTGTGTTGATGGTAGTGGCTGTTAACGGACATTGAAATTACCCATAGCTTATTTCTTCATAGATGGACTGAATGCTGAAGAACGGGCAAACATAGTGAAAGAAGCTTTAATTAAATTGCATGCATGTGGAGTCATTATCACATCAGTGTCTTGTGATGGACCAAATGTAAATTTCTATGATGGGAGCTCTTGGTTCTAAGGTTGCGCTTAACATAGATGAAGTGCAATCATATTTTCTACATCCCAGATCAAAGTAAAATATATATTATATTGATGTATGTCATATGATCAAATTGATTCGAAATAATTGGGCTACATTAGGCAGATTTATTGATCCAGATGAACAGATTGTGGATTTCAATTATGTAACAATGCTCCATTATATACAGGAACAAGAAGGTTTACGCTTTGGGACAAAATTGAAAACTGCACATATGAATTGGAGACAGCAAAAAAATGAAGGTAAATTTGAGGCGTTTTCTTTAATATTCAATCACAAAATGATTAATTTTATGCAAAATTATGTTTTTATTCCAGTGGATGAAACTATAATAAAAAAAAATCTGGAACATAGGTAGTTTCAGTTTTCATGCAAAAGGAATTTTCAAATTGTTTATTGTAACAAATAATATGTAAATCGTAATTATCACACATGCATTTTTCATATCTGTAATGGAATGAAAGATATCAAAATTGTAATTATAAAATTATTTCAGGTCAACTTGGCTGTACAAACCATCAGTGAGAGTGTAGCAAGTGCAATTGAATTTCTCATGGTAGATATGAAAGATATCCGATTCAGAGATGCTGGGCCAACAATTAAATTCATTCGTCTCATTGATGCACTTTTTGATTTATTGAATTCACGAAATCCAACAACTGTACATATGAAAATGCCCCTAGCCAAAAGGAATAAGGCCTTGTGGAAGCCTTTTATGGAGAATGCTGTGTATTATCTCGGCAAATTAAAAACCATGAACAATGTGAGACTCATCAATAGCCCTCAAAGAACTGGATTCAAAGGCTTCATTATATCCACCTTAGCAGTTCTAGAAATCTACAAAACATTTGTGGAAAATGAAGCCGTATTGAAGTATGTGCTAACATACAAGTTCAGTACCGATCACTTGGAACTATTTTTCTGTTCAATGAGGTAATTTTAACTTTAGCCTTTAATGGCTTTTATTCATCCTGTTATAGACAAAGATCATCAATTACAATATTCCATTTTCAGGGCTCGCAATGGTTGGAATAATAATCCATCTGCTTTACAGTTTTTCCACTCATATCGACGTTTGCTTCTGCATCATGATATTAAAAACCTGAGTGGTAACTGCACGCACAAGATGACACCAATATTCTCTTCACCACAACGAAAAAATAATAGAACAGAGATTCCATTGCAAACAAGTGATATTCAGATTATGAAAAATATATGTTGGAAGATAATGACAGTGTCATACATGATCATGATTACATCATGCCTATTCACTTACCTCTTTCAGATATTTCTGAAAATGTTGTGTCTTATGTGGTGGTTACGCTGTCAATATGACTGCAAAATTAATTAAATGTCCTACATGTCTCGAGTCCATTTGTAATAGTAAATTGGAACACAGTAGTTTGAAACTACTTGTACGAAAACAATGGGGTACATTAACTATTCCCTCAGAAATAACAATTACAGTGTGTAAGGAAGTAGAAATGATGTTGAGAAGAGTGTTTTTGGTAACGAATAATGAATTACCAGAGGAGGCTAATTTTTTGCAAACTTTTGTCATGGCCATTAATTCAAAACTATTATTCAATAAAAGTTTGTTCAAAGATATTGAAAATCATAGTTTACAATATTTAACTTTAGAGGAAAATCATATATCAAGACTAATCAAAACACTCACATTATCTTATTTGAAAATAAGATTGTTTAATGTTGCAAAATCTCAAAGTTATAAAATCAAAGGACAGCCATTGAGAAAAAAAATGAGTAAACTGATATTGTTCAACCACCAATAAGAAATAATTATTAGCCACCATAGTATTATTATGCACATATTGTAGTAAGTTTATTCATATATGTATATTTAGATTATAAAAATTTTCATTACATTTTAGGAGTAATGTTTTTTATGTACTTTATACAAATCATATATTTTATTAGTGTTTTTTTTGTGCATTTCTGCATTTTATGCCATCTTGTTTATATATTTATTTTTTTGTCAAACGTGTGCAATGGTTTACCGTAAATAAAAATTTATATTTCTATATTCAATGAAAAACATAGTTATTAATATACATTTTTATGTATTATTTTTTAATGGAAATCTATTTTGAATGGGTTATTGATTTGTTAAAAATATAAACAGGATGTTCATAAAATCAGATGTGGAATCATCTGCGACTGAAAGATAAACTTTAGTCACTATCTTCGCAGAAAAATCTTTTTATCAATATTCAATTAACGGGTTATTATTATTCAAAAATTATTTTTTTATTATATTTCATGCTTATGGAATATTGATGAATTCAAATACGAGGATTTCAAAAGTTGGAATGGAGTTGAAATAAATAAATATGTAAATAAACGTGTTTGGTCATGAAAAAATTGCTTGTATGTGACAGATATAGTTTTTAAAATTGAAGTTTTGTAATAATAGCAGTTCATTGTAATAATAATAAGCAATGAATATAAAGTGTTGTGTACTTATGTAGTTAGTTATAAACATTTAAATGGTAATGGATATTCCATCGTATATGTAAATCATCGCATTTCCCAAAATGTATCTTGTTAACCAAACTAGTTGAAATGGAAAAGATTTATCCTCATACTAGGTGTAGGATTCCATCACTTGTAAAAATGAAATCAATAATATAATATAAATAAAATCAATATTGGATTAGATGATGTATTCAGAATTTGAAATTTGTATTAGAGTGGCTCTGAAGGCTCACCACCAGTTTTGTTAAAAAACTTTATTTGTAGCTTAACAGCACATACTCATTTTCTCTTCATCTCTCAGTTACGGTGTCTTTCCTGACTTCTGGAAGAATAACTATATAACTTCTATATTCAAATAAGGCAATAAAGAATATATTACAATTATAGAGAGCGTGCATTCAATCTACATACTAAAATTGATGGATAAATTAATTACTTGTCAACTCTATTGGACTTAGAAATATAATATTTCCTGAAACATCGTGGTTTTTGCTTAGGGGAAAGTCCACTTTATCAAATTTACTGTCATAAAAACAACAATATTTGTTAGATGCCTTGGAGAAAGGAATTCAGATTGTCGCCATACAGATTTCTCCAGGGCATTCGATAGAGTAAATCATTCAATGCCATTAAAAAAATTGCTAGCTCTAGGATTTGTTAGAGATATATGGAACTTTATTTTTAACTCGGAATCAATATTTTAGAATTTATAATTATATTTCCCATACAATTCCTTTGGCATCTGGTATACCACAGGCTTAATGGAACATTATTATTCAACCTAGGTCATAGGTAAACTTCTCAAAAAATCTGGATTTCTATTGTTTGCTGATAATCTCAAATTTTTTCCCCGCAGTGAAAAGTCAAATACAAAATGTTTCAGTCAAAATAAGTAGTAAAATATTGGGGTTTCTAATGAGAAATGGGAAAGTTCTCACACAATACTCTCAAAGTTTTGTACTGTTCTTTAGTTAAACTTCGCCTATTATATGCCATTATCATAAATATGATATAAAAAAAAATCAAAATGAAATTTCTGAAATACATGTTTTTTAAAATGGGTCCATATCTACAATTTCATCAACATAACATTTCATATACCTTGAATTTAACTGATATGACTACACATTATTTCTATTCAGATCTAATTCTTATTTTTTTTAATCATGATAGAACTATACTGCCATATCTTTTCAATTAAATAAATTACAATGTTATTCCATACAAAACCAGAAACCCTTCATTATTCTCAATAATAAATTATTAAACAAACTATGATTACAACTCGCCACTTTCCAGATGATTTAATATACCTAACATTCAAAAACTCTATTAGAAGTATCACTTCAAATTACATAAGTGAATTTATAGTGAAGATCGTTAGGATTGAGGCCACTATTATGTTATACTGAATTGATTACTTGTAATGGTCAATACATAATAGCTGTTTATATATATATATATATATATATATATATATATATATATATATATATACATATATATATATAATTGATGACAGCTTAAATTGGCACAAAACACGCAGAGCACATGACAAAAAAAAATTGTACCAATGATTGGAGCACTTTATAGATGCCAGAGCTACTTAAAATGTACCAAATAAAATTATGATATATAACGCTTTATTTTCTTTCTATATTCCGTTATCTGATAACAAACTGGGGTATGTTCTCAAACATTATTCAAAAAAAATCCGAATTCTACAAAATAAGGTAGTAAAACTTTATTTGGCTATGATTTCAGAACTAATACAGAGTTAATCTACCATCAAACTGAAATTTTGCATTGAAAAAAATTCTACAAATAGAACAATGTAAATTTATTTATAAAATAACAAAAAATCAACAGAAATGCAATACATGAATATAGTTAATGAGATACATTGTATGAAACTAGAAGTCAAAACCAAATTTATCTACCCCAGGTGAGAACTAACATTGCTTTAAATAATCCCTTCTCTAAATGTCTCCAATCATTTAACTTTCTGCCAAACCCATAAAAATAAAGATAGTTACCCTCGTTCAAAGCTGAGGTGATGCGATATGTTAAAAGCCATTAAATTTAAAATATATATGTTCAAAATAATGACTATATTGGTATATACATGTCATATATTTGTCAAAATCTTCATTGTTTCGAACAGGTTTATTGTGATATGTTACTAGTTCTAAATAGTTTTAATTGAGCTTGTCCTTGAATATCTGAATTGTTTTTATCTACATTTTCTATGTACATGTGTGTATGGATATATATGTGGATATATGCATGTATACATCTGCTGAAATTGTTATTCTTTATAGTCTGAAATATGTGGTATAGGTTAAGATTTTTTTTGTATTGTAGACTTTTGTATATTAATTGAATAAAAAAAAGCATTATCTAAAAAAAAAAATATCAATAGAGAAGATGACACTTCTCTCCTGAAACTTATTTTTTCCTTCCTTTTTTTATTTCTCCTTTAATTCAGTTTATTTCAATTAATTTGACACATTCATATTTATTATTGAAGTTTTAACAGCCTCGTGACAGTCGTTTTGCGGGAGAAAAAGTAATATTTTCAATTGTTAATATTGAGTAGAGGTAGAAAAATGAGTAACTGTCCATGTTTCTCAGTTTCTTCCATTTTTTAAGAACGCTTGTCAGAACTCAATTCATTTTTCCACATTTATTCACAAAAACATCTTTTACTGATACTTTCAATAATATGATTGCAAAATATGCCAAATGAATATTTTTGATTATATTTTCATATATATTTACTATTTAGCTTTTCAGTTTCTTTTTTCGTCGATTTCATTTTTCGTTAAAAAGTTTTCCAAGGATAATTTTCATTAGATAAAAAAATGGAGTCCGGCCCTGATCAGAGTCTGCGCAAACTCAGAACACGTATGTGTCATATACTATCATAAGTGCTTTTAGAATATGACATTTCCATTCTCCTCTGTGTTATAGTTCTGTGATCCATACAGATGTATGCTTTGGTTTGAATTTAGGATTTGTTGTTTAATAACCTATCCTCAATCTAACAAAGGGGCGGTACGTACGGCGGAACGATGAAACTCCTTAATTTAAAGACGATTTTTGCCGTAGACGAAAATTTCATTTGAATTTATTCAAACGTCTTGTGCACACAAGTTTAGTTTTGAATATGTACCCTAAAAAATTTGGAATACCTACTTCCATGTCGTTGGTTCCGCAAAAAAAAGAACAAATGCTATCGCTGTTAAATGAAAAGGTCTATATTTTAAATTTTAATGATATTCAATTTGTTTGCCTTTACAATTTTTATTTTTGTTGTATGTGCATTTTTAAAGAACTCAAGTGTTGTTTTCCAAGAGTATGCTAGTCGAATTAACATAGTGATATAAGAAGATCCTGTGTGAATATACCAATAATCAATAAATCTCATTTCAAGAATCAAAGTCTCATTTGTAACCAAATATTCTTTGTAGCTCTATATAAACTAAGATGTCTAAAAACCCTGGTGCTTGCACATATACCTGTAGAAGTTACTTGATAATAGAGATTACTAGCGTGTCAGATGGCGCCAATTTCGTTTTAGTTTCAATTCAGTAACGGTATATCTATTTGCTCAGATTTCTTTTTGAGGCGAACTGTTCGCGGGTTCTAATTCTAGCTTTGCTATTGGTTGAAAAAAGACATCTGTCAAACTTCATCAATAGCAAAGTTAGAATTAGAAGCCCTCGAACATTGCACAAAGAAAGCACTGTCGTGTTGTTTTTCGTATTTTATACCATTTGAATTTGAGGTTAACTGCATTTTGACAGACGGAGAATTGGAAATGAAATCGTCATTAAATTGTAGAAAATATAAAATTCAATGCATACAATATGATGAACTATGGAAATATCATTATTAGTCAGTTCGTCAAAATTTGTACTTGCTTTTGGTACTGAATACAGGCAAAAATTCGAATCTGGAAAACGCATAGATACCGACAAAACACTTAAAATAATCTCAAATAAAATTGCTGCAAATGTCAGAAATTAAGTTCTGACATTAAGCGAGAATATAGACAAACATTTTTGGACGGCGCCATCTACCACAGAGAGAGAAGCTCTGTTGAAGTAACAGGTGGTGTCCCCTCTGAAATCTAAACAATATCGAATCAGTTCATTCACCAGGGTTTTTAGACAATATAAACCCTCAGATAAAACCAAAGTTACACCAAAATGAGGAGTATGGTCAAGGTCATCTATCTAGTACTTTCTATCTAGTACTTTTTAGGAGACATTCTAGTACGAAACTGGAACAACGCTGAGCACATATCCTTACATTATTTTCTGACTCATTTTCTCGGGGAAAACCACGAGTCTTCATTGTACCAAAAGCTACGTGGCCTATGTGTTGTACAGTGTACAGTGATTTATTGATCAAATAGTATATGAAGAAAAGGTCTCACATTTTCGATTTTCGCCATAAAAGTTGTTTCCAAATATGAGTTCCAATAGGGATAACTGGAGAAATCCATCCAATAAAAAACCATTTAATGGTAAGTTCTGCTGCTGAAAATGTCTACACAGATTTTTTTATTTCAAATAACATCCAATAATAATAATATTGAAACTAATCATGTGTTTCCCTCGACAAGCTTTTCAATCTACTATGCACCGATATTCCCAAATATTACGTCACACATTAATTATTTTTGCCCTTTCAGTGCATTTGATTAAAGCTTTTTCCCGGTTCTTCTTTTGTGTGATTATGTGTCTTCAATTGATATTTTTCTCTGATTTATTTCTATATGTATGTGTTTGGCTGTTGCTGTTGAACATTTCCACTCCAGATTTCAATCAAAATTGATCAAAAATGAGGGAAACTAATGACCCTTTTACTACACAACTACAAAATGTAACTCTACTACACAAATCTCTGTTTCCCGTTAAAACGAAAATGTAGAGCTTAGAGCTTCATCCATTGCATGATCTAATTCTGTAGGTTTATTAACATAAGGAATGACATTTGAAATGATTTGTCGCCCATTCAAACGTCACTGTTTACAGGGTAGGAGTGCATTGAGAGTTCGAAAAAAGAATTTTCGTTTTTAGAATCGAAATCAGAAGGTTGAAATATATGATACCTGAAATCATTTATCGCCCCGTCGGAAGGGGTGTTTTGGGGTGGATAGAAATGTCGAAAAGATGTATACAGTTCAAACGGCAGTGTAGAGTTTTTTATGCAGAATCGAATTCAGCCGATTGAAATACATCGCACCTGATATATGAAATAATTTGTCCGAATGTCAAAGGGCCTGTAATGAGTGGTGGAAATGTAACAATATCTATTTCTCAGTCAAACGGCAATGTGGAGTTTGTTCTCATGTAGAATCGAATTCAGAAGGTTGAGATTCATGACACCTGATATAAAAAATCATTTGTCCGTGAAAAATGTATACAGGGTGATTCAAAAGTACTTTGACAAACTTCAGGAGGTGATTCCTCACAATATTCTAATATGAATTGTCCAAATAAATATATGTCCGGAAACGCTTCGTTTCCAAGATACAGGGCGTTAAAAGTTTTATTTTTATTTTCGTATTTCTTAAATAACTTTCGAAACACTGATCTTAATTAAACGAAAATTGGTATTGATAGGTTTTTTGAGGTGTCGAATTGGAACCTGATGTTATTATTGCTCTTACTCGTAGGGGGCGCCACCTACACGTCTTTTTATTTTTTGAAGATTCATAACTTTTTTGAAGATTCATAACTTTTTTGAAGATTCATAACTTTTTTGAGGATTCATAACTTTTTTGAGCACATTTTTCAGTGAGAAAATCAATTCCTCTATGATATCTACGTAAAAAAGCAACCCTTGTTACAAGTCGCTATAAGCAACCGTTTTCTAGATATTTGGACTTGAAAATTTCAAGTCGATTATTTGATAATCGATGCGTGTTGAAGTTATTATAGTCCATCCAATATCAATTGCAGAAGCTGTTTCTATAGGGAGCAAATAAAAACTCACTTTAACCAGGTATGCAAGAACGAAGGAAATAATGTGTACTACTGGTAAACATTCGCCGCCGGCGTAGGGAAGATCATAAGAGCCGATAGTCAACGTGGACCTGAGTGACAGCTGTCACTGATACGTCTGGGCCAATCGAACCGAATCGAATGCTTGGGGGTGTGTCTATACGCTGGTAGGTCATAAATCACGCGTTATATATGCGTTTTAATAGCTCTGAAAGATTAAAAACCAGTAGAGTCTGTGGTCTTGGTGTGTGCCGATCGAAATACGTTTTAGGATATAATAATAACCTACATCAAACAATGAATGAAATTATTTTTCTTTCTTAATGTATTTGTATAAATAAAAGCTTGTCTTCAATTTGTTTTCATTTTTCATTATTTATGAAGTATTTTTAAAATCTCAAAATATCTTAATAAATTAGTTATCTCCGCCACTGCTGCTCAGAGGATTTCGCTGCAAGACTTTTTTATGCTTCTGCAATTGATATTGGGAAAACTATACCATTATTTTTCATTTTTCACAAGAATGCTTAGGAAATGAATTTGACGTTTAAGTAAGTAGTTTTGGTTTTTGTAGGGGCGCCACCTATTCTATTTATTTTTACCGTTTGAAATAGTTTTTTTGTATCAAGGGTGCAAAATCTGTTTTTTTTTTTAATAAAATTTGCAAGAAATATCAACATTTTATTTCAAGAAATTTTGAATATGAAGAATAAAATAAAATAAAGGAAACTGAATTGTATTCAAATAAATTGTTCAAAGTGTCCACCTTCAGCGAAGATACAGGCATTCAGTCTTCTAGTCATTGAATCCGTACCAGCCAAAATTATTGGTGTGTTTCTTATTGTTTCCCCAGGTCTACTTTCGGTTTCTTAGATCTTCCTCGTTAGCTACTGGAGTTTTAGAAACTAGTGACTTAAATGTCCCCAAAATAAAAATCTAGCGAGTTTAGATCTGGGACCTTGATGCCCACGCCTGGTTAGGTTCTTCTACACCCCTACCGATCCATCGATTTGGATAGACAGTGTTAAGGAATAACCCTGGCTACAACGTTAAAATGGGCCGGAGCCCCATCATGCATGCATAAACACGCGGATACGAATTTCTAATGGTACATTCGAAGTAGTCCCGGCATTTCATTTTCTAAAAGTCACCCGTAAGTTGCGCCATTCAGTTGGAACGGAAGAAAGAAAGGACCTATCAAGTAATTATCAATTATTGATGCCCATACATTTACAGAAAATGGATACTAATAATGTCTTTCACTTACTGCATGTGGATTTTCCAGAGCCCAAACATGGTTGTTATGAAAGTTTGTGATAGCATTTCGGGAGAAGTTTGCCTCGTCCGTGAAGAGTACATATCTTAAAAATTGAGGATTTCCAGCCAATTTTCTCAAAAAACACTGACACATAGTAATGCGTTGGGGAAAGTCTCGTGGCAAAAGAGCTTGTACCCTTTGAATATGGTATGGATAAAATTGTTGATCGTGGATAATACTTCAAACTGTGGACATGAGTAGAATTGAGAGCTTCAGCAATTATTCTTGTAATTTGTTTTCTGGATTCTCCTCGAGAGCGTTCAAAACAGCTTCTTCCAATTCTGGGGTTCGGACTGCACGTGGTCTTCCAATATCAGCTGCCCTCTTAAAGCTACCTGTTTCTGCCAAACGACGGTGGAGACTGGTAAATGTTGGAGCTGAAGGCAGTACTCGATTAGGAAATCGCTCCTGGTAAATACATCTTGCTTCGCGCGCATTGCCATCCGCAAGGCCATAAACGAAATGCATATCGGCTAAAAAAGCATTATTGTTTAAATAATCCATTTTTTAAAATACGTGTTTTAAAACTTCAACAAAACAACAATATGTTTAAGTGTCACATAATATGTAATTACCAAAACTACTTACTTGAACGTCATAATCATTTCCTAAGCATTCTTGTGAAAAATGCAAAATAATGGTAATAATTTCAACACGCATCGATTATCAAATAATCGACTTGAAATTTTCAAGTCCAAATATAAAATGGTTGCTTATAGCGACTTGTAACAAGGGTAGCTTTTTACGTAGATATGATAGAGGAATTAATTTTTTATTGAAAAATGTGCTAAAAGTACGCTAAAAAAAGTTAAGAATCTTCAAAAAAGAAAAAGACGTGTAGGTGGCGCCCCCTACGAGCAAGAGCAATAATAACATCAGGTTCGAATTCGACACCTCAAAGTTATTTAAAAAATACGAAAATAAAAATAAAACTTTTAACGCCTCTTTTCTATTCCTCTAGTTTTGCGTTTTGTTATAAAATGATATGGTCTCTTCCAATTTCTACTCCTATTTTATTTTCTATGTCTTGACTTTTTCCACTTATCTTTGCTTACTAGAAAATAATCAATAGATTTCTCCTTCGGTTCTACTTGTCTTGTTATTTTGGTATTTCCTTCTTTACAAAATGAGTATTTCCAATATTTGATTCAGTATTCTAAACAGAAGTTTGTAATCCTTTTCTCCGTTATTGATTTGAATCTGTTCTCCATTTCTCCCTAGACATCATTCAATTTTTGCTGTCGTTCCTCATCCTTCCATTCATATCTCCCATTGTAATTATTGTTATTCTACACTCATTGTTATCTACTTCTTTGTAAATCTTAGAAAGTTTATTTTTTTTCGCAAATGTGAAAAGATTGAATCACATCCTTTCTACTGAAGAAAAGCTCAAAACAAAACACCCAAAAATGAATGAAAAATATTGTAATGTAAAAAAATCTGAATAGAAATCGTAAAAAATCTGGAATAGAAATCGAAAGGAAAATTTATATAAATGACAAAACACAAAGAAATAAGTAAAACCCCTCAGGATATATATTAGGGTTTTTTTAAACTAGTTTTTTTTTTGCTTCCCAATCGAAAATTTTGTTAGAAATGTCAAAAAAACCCTGAAAATTTTAGCTCTTAATATTAACATTAAGTTACTTTCCCATTTAAAGATACTGTAACTTTGTTGTTTTTTTTAAATATCTATAACTCGGCGGCATTTCATATGCTATCATAGCTGAAGCGGATTTACTCAGGATTACATGCTCTACAAAAGTAGCTGTAGTGAAGATTGACAGGTCACTAAATCTAATTTTTTGTATAACATTCTTATTTTTGACGTTACTTCATAAATGACTGGATTTATGGAAAAATGTTGTTAAACTTGTAGGAAATTTACATTTCCTACATAAAATGTCTGATATAAAGCGACAACTTTGTCGTAATATGAAAAGTTTGATTCGATAATTCTCAAAATTTCATATTACGACAAAGTTAACGCTTATATCTCGAGAAATATCAATCTTAGCGATTCGGTTTAAAGGACTTTTTTTGTAGAAATTAAATTTCCTACAAGTTTGTCATTTGAATTTTTTCCATAAATCCAGTCATTTATGAAGTAACGTCAAAAAAATAAGAATTTTCTACAAAAATCAGATTTAGTGACCCGTACAATCTTACAGGTGCAGATTACTGCTACGTCGCAATAGGCACTTTTGTAGAGCATGTAATCCTGAGTAAATCGCACTTTGGTACGATATGATAGCATGAAATGTCGCTGATTTATAGATATTTGAAAAAAAATATTAAAGTTTATGTGTATTTTAATTGGGAAATCTTTCCACGCTCTGGGAAAGTACTTAATGTTAAATTTTCAGAGAATTTTTTTATGGATATTTTCAACAAAATTTTCGGTTGAGAGAAAAAAAAATTGTGGTAAAAAAACACCTTAATATATATTTTTTCTACGACTTAAATAATTACTTTCTACTGAAGGCAAGATTTCTTTTAGAGCTATCAATATGACAGTTTCCAAATTGCTCAGAGAATTTCTTAGCTATTACAAATACAAATAAATTGTAAAAAAAAATCACATGATACCTGGAAATTAAAGGGTCATAATCTAAATTTTCTAAATTTTATATATTTATCCAGCTCTCGGCGACTAAGTTATATTTGTGCAAAATATGATAGCAACAAAATATCATTTCGTCTTGCAAAACTGTTGATTTGGTGAGCTAAATTCTTCTACATTCAGTTTCATTATCCAAGAGATAACCGTGTGAAAACAGCGGCCAAAGATACTGACCAAATCTCCGGAATACCAAAACGCCAAAACCAGTGGCGTACCAATCGATTGAGTCGTTAACATATATAATCCATTATTATGAAATCTAATAGAAATATCTCTGAAAATATATTGGGCTTGAATACATTTATTGATGATTTCTTTGGAAGATGGGAGGAAGTCAACTTTTATAATAGAAAATGAGTGTCATAATTTTCAAAATTAATATTCCTAGAAAACTTGGTTCTAGCATAAACAGATTTTGGCAAGATGTTTTTATTGCAATCCCATAATTTCTTGAAAAATGACCGACTTCCCTTGGGATCCAGGAGTAGAATTTCCTACCCTAATTTTCAAAAATTAATTTTTCATATAAAACTTGGCTCTAGCATAAACATATTTTGGCAAGATATTTCTTATTGCAATCCCATAATTTCATGAAAAAATGGCCGATTTCTCTTGGGATCCAGGGGTATAATTGTTGGAATAAATAACTCATAGAAAACTTGGCTCTAGCATAAACATATTTTGGCAAGATATTTCTTATTGCAATCCCATAATTTCATGAAAAATGGCCGATTTCTCTTGGGATCCAGGGTATAATTGTTGGAATAAATAATTTTGTAGATTTATGGTACCGTGAAGGTGTGATAACTGCAAGATCACGTCAAATCAAATCAAAATATACTTTATTGTCTAAGATAGTTTCTTGTTGACATAAATATAAAAATATAAAACATGCTGTCACCACTGACAGACAGCCACATCATCTCCTTATTGTATTTCTGTGTATTGTTATAATTATTTCTATTGAATCATTGCCACAATTCCGAACTTGCTTTCTCTCAAGAACCCTGCTCAATGGATTATGGGCCCAGTGAGTTCAAAACTGCGATTGTGATAAGAAGATTTAAATAAAGTCATCACTGGACATTGAAGGAAAAGTCATTGAATATGTTTGGCTTACGAACGTTGGTATTGTATGTTCCACAAGTTACTGCATAACAAAGTGTGGAATCATAAGCCACAGCAAAATGAATAACAAAGACAATCGATCTTGCCCATTGTGAAACCCTAGTTGATGGTAGCAACTTTCCGCTTTGGAAATTTGACTTGTTCATTTTACTCAAAGCTGCAAAATTTGATGGGATAGTTTTTGGGAACTGAAGTCATGAGAGACACTGAAGAGGCTAAAGTCTATGGTTGCAAAAAACGCAAATGCCAAAAGTTATTGTGTTCACTGTTGAAAACTGAACAAAATACATGTGATGAACTGTGCTAGTGCCGCAGAGATGTACAATGTTGATTAAAGAAGAAAACGAAAGCAAAACAAATCCGCTGTTATACTTGTAATGGACCCCACTTTGCTAGGTACTGCCATTCAAAACAAAAGATCGGCCAAGGAAATCTTTCGAAAAGTTTTCTCCATGTGCATTCTGTGGACGACAAATCATGCTCAAAGGGACTGTCTATATAAAAGACAGAAGAATCTCAAAGGAATGATATCTCCTCAATAAGGAGTGGACAGAATAACTAAGTCTAATTCAAGTAGAGGACATGTCAGTTTCTTAACTCACTTAAGTCTTGATGATGTAGATAAAACATGTCCAGAAGAGAGCAAATGGGTTCTAGACAGTGGTAGTTCATCCCATATGACATGTGATAGAGATATTTCTCTGAGAAAAAAAACCAAGAAAATGGTTAGTACTTCCAAGAAGGGCGAATTCATGAGCAGTAGGAAAGCTAGAAACTGTTCAGTGCTACTTGAATGATGTTCTGTATTACCAGGACTAGCAAGAAACCTTCTGAGTGTCAGGTGTCATCGCCCAAAAGGGTGGAAAAAAAAAATTTACAAATGATAAAGTCAAAAATGATAAAGTCACTGTGAAAAAGATGGAGAACTAGTATTAACCGGAAAACTCGAGAAATCTGGCTTGTACCTAGTTGATATTAATGTGAAAAAAAATGATCATTCAACTTGGCATCAACCCCCCAACTAATGATGATTTTCACAGAAAACTAGGTCATCTGAGCTATGAAAATATAATCTGACAAAAATAGCATTCCAAGTGTGAAACTTTTCATTTTACTTCAAATATGAGAACACCAGAGCAGAGAAATCAACACAAACTTATGACAAAAAATTAGTATTTGACAGGAGTCTGCTTGGAACAACAATTGAACAGAGAAACATATTACTCAAGTATATAACATCAGACTACTAGATGAATAAATGTTAATTAAAAAAATTCATAGGATTTCAAAAAAAGGGTTGATAACTCCTGAAGCACCACATTTAGGTATAGGGAAATATATGGTTGAAAGGAAAGGGAAAAGGCGAATCTTTTCACGTGGAAAAATATAGGGTGTTCCATTTGAAATAACAAAGTTATTGGAGTTCAAATACGCGTAAGCCCCAATGACTAGCTGAAAGGGAATTTGAGGACCGTAAAAATTTACACTGCCGTGGCTAATTCCAATGATATTGAATTTCTTTGACAAAGTTACTTTTTTTGGAAAAAAGTTAAATATCTCACAAACGGAGAAAGTTAGGTTTAGCAAAGTCAGCTTATTTTTTCAAAGAATTGAAAAATGCAAGAAAATACAGGGTGTTCCATTTAAAAAAAATAACTTTATATGTCACGTCTTTTCAAATACCTTGTACAAAAATCATTATTTTAAAATGTAGTTCAGATCGACATACATATCTTTTCCCAGACCGTTTACTGAAAAAAAAAATACCATTTGGCCACGTGAGTCAGAGGCGTTCACTTGACCACCCTGATATATCATGTATATTTCTGAAAGAGGTTCTTGGGTTTTGGAACGTAGTTCCTTATCAGTTGCGAAAGAGGGCTAGACGAATAAATTAAGACCAAAAGTTTTAACGAGACTTTCGCTATGGTTATAAGTCGGCGGCGTGCGCGTGTTTCTCTGTCTGTCTCTCTCTCTCAGAAAGCAAGCCAGTTATTTTCTTTTTGTCTTTCTATTTCACATTGAAAGTGTGGTGTCGACGAATTTTGTTGAGTGTATACAGGTTTTGTACATAATAAATAATAAAAAATAATAACAATAATGAATCCTGACAGTGTTTCTGCACAAGTTCCGGAAATTGCTGATGGAGTTAGGTAAGTAGAAATTTTATACAGACAATAATAAATGCTTATGTATTTTAGCAAGTACGCATTATAACCTCTCTTTACTATTGTGTAACCAAGTCATATGCTATAATCTCTCCATTATTGTGTGTTTAGCAAGTTAAGGCCTATAACTTGAATAAATTTAAAGCAAATTATATTTTAATATTACAATATCAATGCGTATGTACTAAAATTGAGCCTACTGATTAAGTTTATATTACATTACATTTGTAGATAATAAAAAATATTATTATAACTTAAAAAAAAAATTATTACAAACCTTTCACTAATTAATCGAAAGGAACTTGTTCCATCCGGTGTCCCTGACACCTCTCAAGTTTTTTTTTTTCTTGATAGTAGGATTCTGGGTAATTATGATTTATTGGATTAGATGTGTACTTATTTATTATTTCATGTCCCACAGAAAATATACACCTTGTATATAACTAATTCAATTATATTTCATAATAACCATACCTTTGAACGTCGATTCTCTTTGAAAGAAATCTTTATTTATTTTGATCTGACAGAACATAACGTCATAATTTGGGATGATCGAGCTGAAAATGATGAATCTGAATAAATTTGCTTTATGATAAAATATATGAAGATCAATATAAGCTAATTCGTGGTGAAGCTTAGACCTAATATGGTGGAATTTTTCCACGATATTAGGTCTAAGCTTCACCGCACAGATTATAGGTGTCACTATCTATAATTTGATGTAATGTAATGCAATTTATAGTATTCCTTGTAATGGTTGTAATAAACAATATATTGGTCAATCGCAAAGATCATTATGTTCTACCAAAATTTATATTTATATTTTTGATCTTACTTTGTCAATATTATTCTATCTATCATGTCTGTCATGTCGAAACAATCGTTGAAACTTTTCTTCCATTTTCATCATTCCAAAATTTTTTTAGATAATGATCGATTTTCTGGGTGGAAAACGACAGAAGAAATTGTGACACTTTCGCCTCTAAATTTGGCTTCAACAGGGGCCAAAAAAACTGATAGACCACTCAACAGAATCGATTTTGCTAGTGCAACTTTCTTTGAGCACTTCATAGCCAATAACAACTCCGAGCATATTATCTGATATATCTAAGAATTTCGAGAAATATACAGAGGTATTGCAGAATGAGCTGATTGATTCCTCGATACTCATTCTCATCGTGAGCTCAATGCAAATTGTGTGAGTCGACATTTGTGGCAAACAAATTCAAAATTTTGAACACAACCTGTGCAGTCAGTTCAATAAACATTTGAATGGATACATATCTACTTTGATTCTGGAAGACAAAGACAGCGGTGAGTTCTGGAAGACTTTCGAAAAATTCTTGCAGAACTTGGTTGTGATTTTCCAGAATGCTCTAGATATAATGCCTTCTGCTGCTGAGCCCATACAAAGTACACTCAAACTAATTGAAATCAACATAAAATTAATTGAAAGTTAAAGAAAATACAATTTTCTGAAAGCTTAGGAGAAAAAGCTTGTTTCAATCAAGGAACAAGCTGATAAGTTTGAACTAAAGCTGTCGAGGAAAACAAAGGTTAGAAAAGGATTAGAAGATACTTCGCAAGATGAACCTCAAGATGACTATCGCGATATGGACCTGTTCCCATCTGTGCAAGAATTGGTAGTGCCGAACGTGAATTCAAGTAGGAAAAATGTAAGTTTCAGGTATGTTCTTTCACAAATCCACCTCAATAATTCATCTATTTGATATACAGGATTACAGATACATTATGTATTATCTTGCATTATTTTTGAAGCAGGAAGTGACACCAAAGTCAAACTTTGCATAAATCAATGACTTATTATTATAAATGAAAGATAGTATTGACAGATTCAAATTTCAGAGCGTCAGGGACGGATTGGCGGCGGCATTTAGTTTTGGTCAAATTTTGCAAGTGAATTTTGACCGACTTCTAGTCGTCTGATTAACTTGAAATTTGGCAAATGTTCTTGATTCCGTGACAATGCATCATGGAATTTTGTTATAGAAAAAACAAAATGGCGGACGAGATTTGCAATTATCCGATTTGATTCAAAATTGGTATATGAGGGTTTTGGGTGAGATTATGAATTTTTGTCAAAATTCATAAATTCAAGATGGCGGACGAGTTTTATGATTAGGGTCCGATTTGATTCAAAATTAGTATAGGGGTTTTGGTAGAGATTATGAATTTTGTAAAAAATTCATAAATTCAAGATGGAGGACGAGTTTTGTGATTATGATCCAATTCCATTCAAAATTGATATGCGGGGGTTTTCTGGGTCGGAGATTATGAATTTTTGTCGAAACTCATAAATTCAGGATAGCGGCCTCAAGATGGAGGACGTGAGTTTTCTAATTATGGTCATATTTTAATCAAAATTGGTATATACGGGGGTGTACAGGTACAGCTCTGGGAATAGGGTGCCATAATCCCAAGAGCTTACGAACCTTTCCATAAAAAATGCAAATGCATATTAAATGCCTATAAGGAATTTTTATTTTTTAGTTTATTCCTGGTAATGTTATGAATAAGGGTGTATATACTAATATTTTGTTTTTGTGCGGCCAAATTTAGGATTTCCCATCATACTTTATAGAGAGGTAAGGGTTATAACATATTTATGGCATATTTAAAATAGTTGAGGTTATGTCATTGTTTTGTTCTAATTAAAAAATTTTGAATTTAAGACTAAGCTATTCTTACAGGCATTTTTTTGTTTTGGAGCATTCCAAGTAGAATCTTTAACTATAACGGATATGTTGTAATGACCAAACAGAGCCAGTGTAGCAATGCAAGGGCGCACCCAGGGAGGGGTTAATCAACATGTAACAATTATGTAAGAAACAAAATAATTTATTCATTAAATATAAACATAATATAAAACAAAACATATTAACCTATTATAGTACAAAATCCGCTAAATCAACATGTAACATTTACTCCTTAAATATAAACATAATTTAAAACTTTCACTAAACCAATCTACTAGAGTACAAAATCCATATGACGTTTTTTCCTGAGCAAGTCTTTCAATCATTTTTTCTAGATTTAGATTTTCTTGCAAATGTGATGTCATGGAAGGCGTCTCAAAAATTACTTCTTTACGATGTAATTGTAGTTAAGTTTGATTGTCACTTTAGATTTTTTAGCTTCCAAATATCCTAGTAAAGATACCTGTCTCTTTCTCATGTTTTTCTGAAATATATTAAATATGTTTAGAATTTACAATTAAGTAATTATATTTGGGTTATATATTTTAACTTTCAGTAGTTAGTACTTTTAGATAGATAGATGTTTATTTGTGTTTCAGTACAGTTGGTACATATGGTATGTCAATTATATACCATATTTACAATAAATTCATACATAAATAAAACACGTTACATACACATGAATTACACAGGCAGAATAAAAAATAAAATAATAAATATATACATATATCAACTGAACAATTAAAATATCTGGTTATCTTATATATTTGTCTAATTTAGGCGTCGCTAGGTATTCTTTTCACACTGTAATAGGATTTTTGCTGTAGGAGTTCTTTCATCTTAGCTTTGAACGTCACATCAATTTGTTTCATTGAAATTGGTACTTTGTTGTAAAGAATGATTGCATTATATAGGGAATTTTCATATTTGGCTGTCTTATGATCCGGAATTTGTAGTAAATTTGCACGTCTTGAATTGTAATTGTGAACAGTTGCATTTGTTTCTAGAACTTGTAAATTACTCCTAGCAAAATCAGTACATTTTAAAATATACACTGATGGTGCCGTAACAAATTTTTCCCATATAAATCATGTTTACAGGTAATTCATATTGAAAATAAGTCTCAGTATGCGTTTCTGAACTCCCTAGTACAATCCCATACTATGACATTCAGAGAAATATGGAATACCCAATAACAAAATATATTTTTAGGAGATGCTGAGAGAAGTTCTCAGAAAAGAAAAATAAATTGGTGCGTTAAACCACAACCACAATGCATAAACATGTATTCAGAATTGTAATCAACAAAAACACTATTGTATGTAGTAAACTAATCGAATCTGAGATGGGATTGATTGATTAGTTAACCTACTGTTACAAGACTCTCTTCTACTTTAATTCAACACAAGAAATATTGAAAAAATGGAATTTTCACAATTTGAAAGCAATGCATACCTTATTCAAAACAACTGGATTGATATATTTTTATAAAACCATTTCATAACGTAAAATAGATTTATCAATATGCAGTGGCGTACCGTATTTGTAACAAATAAACAGGAATACGTTTTGATGCAAAATGGAAATAGCAGTTAGAAGAATATTGTTTTCATTTTGTAGGAGTACAATAAAAAATGTGGTAAAAACAATAAAACAAATCTACAATATGCTCTGCATGTGAAATAATTTGAACCAAAACTGTGTTATTTATTTGAATTTTGTAATTTTCGACAATACAATGTGCTTGATCAATTCATAAATCAATCTTGTTTTACAAGCCATTACACATATATAAGTTTTAGAGGTTATATATTTCTGTAGAACAAACACTAACTTCTTTAATTTTAGCCCCTAATAAACTCTGATTATATGTCTTACAAGACAACGTTTTTCACTTCAATCTAAACACACTTGTTACTATTCATGTCTTTCTGGAAACAAAATGTAGTAAAATTTCAACTCTATGAATGTATGATTTGGCCACCATGTTACGTTAAAATTGAACATCTTTATCTTAGAAACATCCACACTTTGACACTTTCTGCACTTTCATTTCTGTAGGCATGCATACAGGAGAACAAAAAAACTTTCAAAGCATTTGAATACCTTTTGGGAATACAGTTGTGTATAAAAAGTCACAGCAGTTATTTATTGTGAGTCAGGCTGTCAATCTTAATTAAACTTTATCGACTTTGACAAGTCTTTGACAAGTAGTGTCAAAATTGAAACAATGTACTATTTTTTATGAAATCTGGAATATCATAGGCAGGTTTCCCATACAAACCTTGTAGACGTTTTATGCCCACAACTGTACATATTATTGCTTCTCAAAAAATATTGGTGTGTCTACATTTTCAAAAAATCTCCAAACCTCCCATAAAATGATTTATTCGAAAATATGAACAGGGAGCTTACACAGGAATAAAACCGGCGACTTTTCCAAGAAGGCCAATTATTCAACATTTTTCTAATTAGTGGCATTCTGCGATTAATAATGATATCATTCTGCATGTATTTATTCTCCAAAGTTAATATTTTCAATTGAATTTTATTTAAATTTGTAAATTTTTCAATGGATACCGCCTTCCCTATAATATCCGAAATTATATATTTTTATAGTTTGGGCTAGACATTCTAACGTTTTTTTTAAAGTTTTATGCCGAATAATGAGAGTAAATTATATACAAAGTGTTTTTTACTTCATTTATCTTCCTAATTTTGTTAGGAATCAGGAAATTTTCAGGATTTATAGATACATGAAAATACGACCGGTAATGGAATCACCCATTTTCCTCAAAATTATATTAGGGGCAATCTATCCAATTCCGTCATGTTGGTGTTCAGGATCCCCAATTATTACTAATACACCTGTTTCCTGGAAAATTTCAGTCCTGAAAAATCCGAATTTGTCTCAACAGCACGGGTGCTTCTGTAATTTTCGAGGTAGAATCGTTAAATTTGCAGTATGATAATACACTGGAAATGTATTCACTGACTAAGACTCTGTAATTCTCCAAACTGTGGAGTAGTAGGAATTGAGAGCTTCAGCAATTATTCTTGTACTTGTTTCTGGATTCTCCTCGAGGCGTTCAAAACGGCTTCTTCCAATTTGGTTCGGACTGCTCGTGGTCTTCCAATAATATCAGCTGCCCTTAAAGCTACCTATTTCTGCCAAACGACGGTAGGGACTGGTAAATGTTGGGCTGGGCAGTACTGAATAGAAATTGCTCATGGTAAATCGTTTTGCTTCGCCTTTGCCATCAAGGCCATAAACAAATGCTATCGGCTAAATGAGCATTATTGTTTAATGATCCATTTTTCAAAATTGGTGTTTGAAACTTACAGAAACTTTACAAACTGTCAAATAATATGTAATTACCAAAACGTCAAATTCATTTCCTAAGCAATTTGGGGATTCCAGACTTTGTCAATGGATGTATCTATCTTCGGACTAAAGTATATTTGATTGATTGATTCTTGTGACAAATGCAAATAATGTATAACTTAAACATGCACGATTATCAAATAATCGACTTGGAAATGTTCAAGTCTAAATATCTGAAAACGGTTGCTTTTAGCGACTTTAACAGGGTAGCTTTTTAGTAGATATGATAGAGGAATTGATTTTTTTACCGAAAAAAGCAATCAAAAAAAGTTATGAATCTTCAAAAAAAGAAAACGGTAGGTGGCGCCCCTCACGAGTAAGAGTAATAATAACATCAGGTTCGGTTGGACACCTCAAAAACCCTCAATACCAATTTTCGTTTAATTAAGGTCAGTATTTCGAAAGTTATTAAAAAACGAAAATAAAAATAAACTTTCACTTATCTTGAAACGAAGCGTTTCCGGACATATATTTATTTGACAATTTCCCATATTAAAAATATTGTGAGGAATCACCTCCTGATGTTTGTCAAAGTACTTTTGAATCATCCTCTACAATATACACATAAACAAAATAGAGTCCATCCAAAGAGCTTCATGAAATACTAGCGATACCCCCGACTTCGTCCGCGTGGAATTTATATTTTTCTTATGTTTCACTTTGTCTCCTATCTAGCCTATGCCTGTGGCTTTGGCAGCTTCCTTTATCCTGTTTCCGTTATCTCATTCCTCGTATCCACCTCACCCATTATCCCGTTTCCGTCATTCTGTTTCCGTTATCCTTATCCTGTTATACGTTAACCCATTTTCCGTTATCCGTTTTCCCGCATCCTGTTATTCCATTATCCCATAATCCCATTATCCCGTTTCGCATCGCTTATCCCGTTTCCGTTGACCCATCATCGTGGTATTCTGTTATCCCGTTTATCACGTTTTTGCTTCTATCCCATTAGCCCCTTATCCTGTATATATTTCATCCCGCTATGATAGTGGAATAGAGTATGTGACAATAAAACCACATTTCTTCATAACCAAGTGCAACCAATAGAAGGTGAGCTCCATTTCAAGTATTTTATGTATATATATATATATATATATACATATATATATATATAAAATATATATATATATATATATATATATTTATATATATATATATACCATAGTGCCGCTGGACCGTACCGTAGTATCGCGCACTTGGTTTGTCATCGTCGCCAGAATAGCTCGCAGATGGTAGATTTTTTTTCTACTTACTTGACACTTATCATATTTTGGACAGCTCACATAATATCTTAATAAATTGTAACATATGTGTCATTCTGATGTATAAGCTATATTATTGTAAAGTTTCATTGAAATCCATCCAGTAGTTTTTACGTGAAAGAGTAACAAACATACTTACAAACTTTTGCGTTTATTATATTAGTAGGAAGGATATTTCATATAAATTGAGATGGAGTCTACCCGAACAAGGTATCAACATAGAATATTATTGAATTAATTCAAATTATTATCCCTTCAAAACCGAAGAACCTACTATTCAATTATCTTCATTTACAAATTAGTGAACGATCTGATTACTGTCCCATTTCAACTTTCATGTTCCACGATTAAACTCTAGAAATGAATTGACTTTTTTTACCTAACCAATTTAAGCACTAACATATTACTCAAGTCATCAGTTGTAGCAATGTGCAAACTAGTCAATCAATTATGAGCCAATTGGCCAAATAAAGGAACAATATTAAGAAACTTTTACAAACAAGCCAAAATATTTTAGCCTAGTCTGTATGATGTTACTTTACTATAAAAGCTTATTCAATTGATTGTGATTAAGTTGAATTATGTATTTTATTCTTTATTTATGATTTTCTCTTCAGGTGTTTCTGAACAGTTAAAGTAGAATGGTCAGTCATCATTTAGACATAAAAATGTCGAACTCATTCGAATTGCCAACAATGTTTTACAAACGATTACCATGCCCCTTCTATATGGAGTGGTATTGTTTTATACCAATCAAGGTGCAAGTTGGTTCAAAGCTATAATGCTTTGTTGACCTTTATAAATTACCACAATTTTTATGTTATGTTTTTTCTCCATGATATTTATATAAGTATCAGCTGAAGATGGAGCTTTAAAGCTCCGAAACATGTCCCTTTTTGAATAAATTTCGTGGAGATGATTTAGAGTACTTTCACTCCACTTTGAGCAGAATGGACTTCTACCTTCGTTTAAAGTAGAATGTTATACATGCATGTACCTATGTGCGTATATATGTATGAATGTGTATACAGGTATATATTGGTTATTTTTATATGTATGTATATATAAAACTGTAAATTTGCCTATTGATATCGATTTATGTCTTGTTATTGGGATTTATTCCTGTTTAGAAATTAAACACTTTTTTTCATTCTATGCAATCGATTCTGGTTCACTGGGTATAGATAACCCCTTGGGAGGTATTCATGGAAGGAAATATCCTCAGTTGAATATTAAACAGAAATATTTTTCTGAAAATTGAAAAAATTAAAGATAAGAATGGAAGTTGTTTTTTGTGAATATCTAACAGAAAACAACTACAAAAAATAACTTCATTCTTATCCTAGATTTTTCAATTTTCAGTAAATTTTCTATTCCATTATCAATTGAGAATGTTTCCCTCCCAATGATGTTCGTGCTGGCTGGGTATAGATTGACTAAAAACCTTTTACTCATAATTTAGTAGGCATAAACATTTCACTCATTTTCTATATCTGCAAATCACGTATCTGAAACAGTTCCATAGCATAGATTGTCAGAACTTCATACTATAAACAGTTTCTCTGATGTCATGTTTCATAGCTCGTTAAAACCTTGAATCAATGATATAGAGTTCCCTTTTTGAACTGCATAATATTTTGATAACCACTTTTCGGTATTATCATTCAACATTAATTCCAGGTTCCTATAAAAGCGTTGCCCACTACCTAGACGTTCAGTTTCGCCTCCTCAGGGAAGACTTCCTGAATCCAATACGAGGAGATATCTGTGATTATTTGAATCAAAACAAACGAAAACTCTTCAACATCAAAGTCTTTGAGGAAGTAATGTTCATAGAAAGGGACTACAACAAAGATGATATTTGTTATATTCTAAAAATTTCCGATGAAAAAATGTTGGCAAACATATTAAAAAATGAAAATTCCAAAAGACTCATTCAAGGTACTCTGGTGTTATTTTCAAACGATGACTTACGAACTGTTTTTTGCGGCACCGTTGCCAAGAATGATCGACTCTGGAGCGGTAGATTGACAGTGGGTTTCAAAGACAACACCCCCTTAATTCGTACGAAATACAAGATGATTGAATGTGTCATTTACTTCGAACCCTACTATCAAGTACTGAATGTCTTGCAAAAACTTCCGTTGAATAGTCTACCAATGAGTGAATACATTACAGAAGTCCAAACTTCTATTACTCCCCCCCAATATATGAGAAGCGAATTTACACCAGATTGTCGTGGTCTAAACACATCACAAGCGAAGGCTTTACACGGAGCTCTGAATCAGGAATTTGTTGTAATACAAGGTCCTCCTGGAACAGGGAAAACTTTCCTAGGATTGAAAATAGTAGAGGAACTTTTAGAGAGATCTCATTTATGGAAGTGGAGAGGACCCATAATTGTAGTTTGTTTCACCAATCATGCCTTAGACCAGTTTTTGGAAGGAATCATACCGTTTACCTCTGAAATTGTGAGATTAGGTTCACAATCTCGAAGTGAAGTTTTGAAAGATTATTCACTTTATAATAAAAGGTCTCAAATGAGATTTGAAGTTTCAAGTGATTCTAGTGAAGATGAGTTTTTTAGAGATATTTACTTAGGTGATAGGAGAGAATATAAAAAGAAAAAGTTAGAAAAAAAACTTGAGTTGATGAAGTTCCTGCGTTGGCGGCTGAGTTCCATAGAAAATGATATAAAAGTTACAAATTCAATAATTCAACAATGCAATGAAAAAAGCGGGATATTCAATCCACAGTATATTGGTCAGTATGTCCCGTTCTTCAAACAGACTTGCTTCTGGTATTTTGAAGACTATGAGTTTATAGGTTGGCTTTTAGAGGATACATCTGTGGTAAGAAAAACAGAGTTATTAAAAACTATAGGTCAATAAATTTATTTTTATTTTTTAGGATTTGGAGGGAAAGTATACCGACTATCACAATATTGTGGATTTTTACCTCAATTATTATAGGTGAATATATTGCCCATTCTTAAATTCTACTAGAATTTTTTTGGTGTACATGATTTGATAACCTGATCAAACGGTGGAAATCGGTACAGTTCTTTCATAAACTTGGGATGTATCTAATTCTTAAGGAAAATATGAAAAAGTAATCATAACAGCAATAATGATTTTTTTTATTCAATGCAGGACAAAAGAGGTAAGCAAATTAACTCAACAATTTAAAAAACGTAAATTGACAGCAGATGTTCAAACAATCTCCCATTTTGAGCTATGCACAAATTGCCCTTCGAACTTCAATTAAAGTTGATCCTGTAAACTTCTCTAATTCAATTCTTTATTGTCTTCTGGTGTCCTTAGTTTCTCGTGGTCGACTTCTCCTGGAGAAAGGTAACCAAATAGATTCTATCTATACCGATTTCTCGAAGGCATTTGATAGGGTTAATCATTTGTTGTTGTTGGAAAAACTGAAAGCTCTAGGTTTTGGTACTGGTATACTAGATTGGATAAGAAGCTTCCTAACAACGTTTTCAGTGTGTTAGAATTAATAATTACATTTGAGAAACAATTCCTGTAGCTTTCGGTGTACCACAAGGATCACATTGTGGACCATTATTATTCAATCTATTTGTAAATGACATTGGAGATTGTTTACAGCATGCAAGGTTCTTACTGTTTGCAGATGATTTGAAATTGTATTTATCAGTTAGTGATGTCTTAAACAGTCTGATTCTTCAGAACGAATTAGATATTATATATGATTGGTCCTCAACAAACAATTTGTACCTGAACATAGAGAAATGTCACGTTATCACTTTTTCCAAATCAAAAAATATCCTTTATTATGACTTTGATATTGATGGAAAAGTACTCGACAGGGTAAACGAAAAAAGAGGCCTTGGGATTACTTTAGATCAGCAACTGAACTTCAAAAGACACTTCAATAATGTTTCTGCAAAGGGAAGCAAAATGTTAGGATTTATAATGAGAAATGGTAAAGAGGTGTCATGTAATACCCTTAAGACTTTATATTGTTCTTTAGTTAGATCAGCACTGGAATACGCCTCAGTTGCATGGTTCCCATATTACAGATGTGACATTGAAAAAATTTAAAATGTTGAAATTCGATTTCTAAAGCATATATCTTTTAAAATGATGACATATCCCAACTTTAATCGTCAAAATACATTAAATAATCTTACCTTAACTGAACTTACCACACGGCGCTTTCAACATGATATGACATTCATTTACAAACTACTATCAGGAGAAGTCGACTGTCCTTATCTCTTAGAAATTATTAACTTCAATGTAAAATCTTACGATACAAGAAATCCTCCACTTTTTTGCATAAAAAATTTTTTGCAGTTTTTTTTTAAATTTTTTGATGTTTAAAAAAACATTATAAATTCATATCGTGACTGTACTTCAAATAAATATTTTACCTTTAACAGGTACTGTCTATATAATACTCATAATTATGTTACAAATTTCAACACTGAATGGCTTCCTTGAGGGGGTGGCGGATGAGGCACTAGTGCGGTGGCCATGACAGCTTACGCATATGCCTGGCCATGAGCTGAGCAAGGAAGTGGGAAAGAGCAGAATAATTCTGTCTACTAAACCAAAAGTCATCGTTACAATTCTAAGCAAGAAATTCAGTCAATTGCGAAAAGAATGAACTCTATAGGTTTCTGTGTCTAATTTGAACACCTGGGATCAGATTGTCAATCAATTATTATAAGCAGATATGCTATTGGTTATATAACATATATTTTGTTAATGATTAGTTTCAACTAACACTACTTAGACTCATATTAGTATATATCGCTCATTTATCAACCTGTGACTGTATTTTATGTTATTGTACCCGTCTTATGACGGTTCTTCTTGTGAATTTTAATACTTTTATCATATTTTATTTATATATATTGTACACACTTTGTCCACAAGATCTAATTCTTATGACATTCAAGTATATTTTGATTGATTGATGTCTATCGGGTTGAAAGTCGCATGAACGTCCATTTATGTACATTTCGGGAACGTCCCAAAAACGTCCTCAATAGGTCCCGGACGTTACCTGAAATGGACTTCGATTGGACGTCCCGGGGAATCCTGTCTATTGGTGTATGTTTTGAAAAACGTCCCAAAATGGACATCCTGAAAACGTCCTCAATAGGTCCCGGACGTTCAGACCTGAAATGTACTTCGATTGGACGTCTCGGGGGCGTCTATTCATGTATGTTTCGGGAACGTCCCAAAATGGACATTCTTGAAACGTCCTCAATAGGTCCCGGACGTTTAGGCCTGAAATGTACTTCGATTGGACATCCCGGGACATCCTGTGCTATCTGGGGATTCTATTCAAAATTGGTAAGTGGAGGTTTTCGGGGTCGGAGATTATGTTTTTTTTTTCAAAATTCATAAATTCAAGATGGTGGACGAGTTTTGTGATTATGAACAGTTTCTTTCAAAATTGGTATGTTGAGGTTTTTGAGGTCAGAGATTATGAATTTAGTCGAAGATTATTGTTTTTTGTCAAAATTCATAAATTGAAAATGGCACTCCAGGTTGACAGACGAATTAATCTTTAGAACTAGATAGCTTCAGAACTTACAGAAAAAAAGGCCTTATAATAATGGTGCTTTTTCAAAAAGGCGTAAGGCGTACTTACTAAAAAGCACAAATTAAATGATAAAAAACCTTTTTAAAGACAAGCTTTCATTCAAATGCGCTATAAAGTAAAAAATGATTGCTTTGGATGTGTGACGTAAGTTATTCCGTTAATTGAAGTTCTAAGAGCAATTTTAGATAGACTTAATTTGTGCTTAGCTGAAAATGGGAGATTGTTTTAACATATGCTGTGAAATTTGGATTTTAAAAATTGTTTGAGTTTATTTTGTTACTTCTTTTGCCCAGCATTGAATGAAAAAATGTGTATTGCTGTTATGATGACTTTCCTTAAGAATTAGATGGTAATCAACTAGGCAAACCCTTTCATTTTCTGCAAGCTCTTGGACTTTTCTGGTATGGCCTTATCTACAGGGTGTTCCAATTGAAAAAAGTGATCCCGAGTTTTGGTTTGATTTGGATATTTGACGGTTTGATTTGTATATTTGACAAACTCTTGACTGATGGAGCTGATATTCAGAATTTGAATACAAAAAATTAAACACTCCAAGAATCAGAAGACTAAATTATGTAGCTACAGCAAAAGTTCCATTTGGAAAAATATTTAGTATAAACATTCTTAGGTTTGCATATCTAGATCAAATCTGAATCTACAGAAATGAGATAGCCTTAGGGTAGTCACTAGGTAAATTGATCTACTTTTCTGCAAGCCTTTTTCACACACATGTACATCAAATAACGAAACTTGTAAATGACTCGCCTGAAGCCCTGATATTCCTAATGCCAAAGGGAAACTTCCCATCTTATCATTGGCATTCAGTACTTATTTATCAACATTAACTTGAAAATAAAATTGATCTATCCCAGAGCTTTATTCAAAAGTTCAAATAATAAAGTAAAATATAAATGGATTTTATTTTTTGTTTATAGTGTAACGGAACAAAACAGAAATCTCTATATTCTTCCATTATCAAAAATGAGGAACACCAAATTTCTTATTCAAAACAATATAGAGAAAAATGAAGAATACAAACGAAGCTGCATAGCCATGTTTGAAAATGGAGAATTGGAAAATGAAGATTTAAAATATATCATAAATGATTGTGATGTATATGCCGAAGACCTCCAAATTGATCTCAAAATCGTAACTGACAAAATTGCCTGTTTAAGGTACACCCAATACAAATTTTATAGCTTATGATTTTTCAAATACTATCAAAATATTTACTTACTTCAGAAAATTTTGTTTGTTTTCAGAATGCCTCAGAAGAAGAGCATGGGCCACCTCCGAACCAAATAGATTATGAAAATCCTTTTGATATTCCTTCCAGAATAAGGTGGGAATTGTATGATTCTTGGATAAAAGCTATGAAAGACAATATTACAGAGAAAATTGAGATCCATACTGAAGAATATAGACAGACATTTGTACGATTGAATGAGGTCAGATATCAATTTATACGACAAAAATGACTTATATGTATCCTCTGGGGGCTATTCTCCAATTCATTAGAAAACACCGTTTTTTACGAATTTTGACTCCTTGTGTTCGGTTCACATAAATCTTTATTCTGGAACCGTTTACAATTGTTAGTAAGTAGATATGCTATGCCGATACGAGCGCAGTTCCATCTGCGCTCGTATCGGCATAGCTCCACACTCTCCGGTTACTCCCGCCACATGGCACCGCCACTGGTTTGGGGCCTGTCACTGGGGTCTGAGACAGCTGGGAACGGGGGATCGTTTCGGGGGGCCCCAACCATATATAGGAAAAAACATGGCTGCCGCTAAGAGAAAAGAACATGGCCGCCTATCATTGGAAAAAAAAAACATGGCGGCTGTAGGTTAGGAATTTCAAGATGTCCGTTATAGAGGGGCCTTGCCTGAGATGTTTATCGGTCTCTGAGTGTTGTCACTGAAGTTGAAGATATCTGGAGGCCTAATGGGGGGCCTCAGCCATGTATAGAAAAAATATGACGGTTGTAGGTTAAGAATTTCAAGATGTCCGTTATGGGGGTAACGACTGGATTCTTCAGCGGTATCTGGAGGCTGCCACGGAGGCCTGTGACAACTGGAAGCCGCATTGGGGGTCAACCATATATAGAAAAATATGGCGACTATAGGTTAGGAATTTCAAGATGACCGTCATGGAGGCCGACTCTCTTGAGGTATTCATCGGTATCGAGAGTCTCTCACGGAGGTCTGAGATGTATGAGAACGTTAAGGGAGGCCCAATCATTCATAGAAAAAAATATGGGACTATAGGTTAGGAATTTCAAGATGTCTGTTATGGGGGGCCGACTATCTTGGGGTACTTATCGGTATCGAGAGTCTCTTACGGAGGTCTGAGATATGTGTGAAGCCGCATTGGGGCCTAAACATAATAAAATATAGTGGTTGTAGGTTAAGTGTGAAAAAACTTATGTAATGGGAGCCGACCCGCCTAGAATGTTTAACAGTATCGAGAGTCTCCTACGGAGGTCTGATCATTCATAGAAAAAATATAGCGGTTGTAGGTTAAGTTGAGAAAAAAGTTTCTGTTATGGAGGCCGAGGAGCCCCCCACCTGTAGGATATTCAGCAGCCTCTGGAGGTTGCCACTAAGGTCTGAGACAGCCGCAGTCACTCATAGAAAAAAGTATGACGGTTTTAGGTTAGGAATTTCATTATCCGTTATGGGGGGCCGACCCGCCTGGAATATTCAACAGTCTCGGTTGACTACTACGGAGCTCTGATATATGTGAGGTTATCGTGTGAGAAAGCCGCATTGTGGGGGCTCAATCATTGATATAAAAATTACGGTTTGAGGTTAAGAATTCCACTAATATTCAATATTGGAAGACTGACCCACCTGGGGGGCGATTAACGGTCTCTGGAGCATGTCACTGATCTTTGACGCATTCATGGGGGTCTGGGACTCAACCATATATGAAAAGAAAAAAGATGACCGTTCAACGTTAACAAAAAACATGCGATAGCCGCCAGTCTCTCCATACGCTGACGTTTGATATGTTTGAATATACTTTTCGCAGCAAATGATTGCATCATAATTTGACCTTGACTGTTCAAAATATTCCCACGGTTCGAGCGTGCCGATTCTAAGAATTCCCCATCTTTATTGCTTCTCGGAATTAGCTAACGACTGAAAAATTCCAAGAATTGGATAATGGTGTCAGCAAATCTCTAAGAAATCCATATCTTTCCGCCAACACCTGAATAAACAATCAATTCCGAGAATTATGTCTCGCCACTGATTCCGAGAAATTAATTGCGTCGCAGTTTTATGTTTCTGTTCAATAATGGCATCATCATTCACTATTGGCATAGTAACTTTTACAACCGAATTTCTTATTTTTCCCAATGACAAAGAGGTTGGATATTTTCCATTTTATCTAAATTTAGTTCTTGTATTATTAGGTGGGTATATTTTAACCCCCCCTTTTTTTGTATTACTATATGGAAGCGCTCGTGAAAAAAAATTACTTAAGTCTTTTGCCCTGTTCAATTGGTTCATTATTGTTCCGGACGCCAAAGAGATAAGACGTATATCTTCAGAGTAACTGTGTGATCAAGAAATATCACAAAATGTATGTTTCCTATACATGTACAGGATGTTGGCGATCGTTATGTTATTTCATTGAAAATTCTCTCAGATGGGGATATAGGAAAACCAAAATGCAGCGCTGTGACACATGTCAACGTATCACATTATGGATGATAAATGAAGAATAATCAATATGGGAAAAATGGACATTATTGTTTGGAATATAGAAGAAAGTAAAACATTGTAGAGTGTATTCTTTCAAATTAACCAACCCAGCCAAACTTTGCTATCAAACAAAAGAATAAGTTTTGCAAACGTTGAAAACCGACTATGGTGTGCTAAACCCCTTCGAAAAAACAAAAAAAACAAAATTCATAGTTGATAGAGATAAACAGCATCAATGTATATGAGTTCAGAGGAGTATAGAGTATGGGCTGCTTTCAATTGTGTTGATTTGGGGGAATATGTCGATTTATACTTGAAAACAGACGTACTTCTCTTAGCTGATGTTTTCGAACAATTTCGCGATAGTAGTAGTACATACGGGTTGGATCCTGCCCACTCATATACACTACCAGGTTATACTTGACAATGCATGTTATATCAGCTATGAATTTTGTGCCGAAACCTGGACTCGAACCAGGGTCCTCTAGATTATGAGTCTAACGCTCTACCAACTGAGCTATTTCGGCTTACAATCATATGCATACAACAAAGCATATAACGACAACCATTCATATGGCTTGCAAAAAAAATGTTGAGTGACTATTAGCCTGAAAAGTTATGGGCGAGGGGACATAATATAACTATTTCGAGAAAAAAGTATCTAAAAACTGGGAAATTCTTCCATAATCCTACTAAAACTCCCATAAGAGCCTGTGTATTAGAGAGAGATGGAGATTGTGATTATTCTCTAGATCTAGGGAAAATTATCAAAAAAGGTCAAAGATCAACCCGCCTAACCATCATGACTGGAGCTGAGCTATAACAAGAAGTGTCAGAACAGCTCAAGGTAATTTGAACAAAAAATAATAAATCAGGTCCTTGCGGAACATCTATTTTTACAGACTCGAGTAAATATAACCGTAATTGGCTATTAGCTTGGACTGGGAAGTTGACGTCTGACCAATGCATTTGAATCCTACGTTTTTTTCTCTTTAAACCCAACGTTCGCCTGCAGATTTATTCTCCTCCAATACTCTAAAAATTCAATTTGTCTGGATCGACCTGTCTCGCGGATACCAACATCATTATCATGGAGATGGCATTTCTATGGAAGAATTTCGTGAGAGAGGCGACGTTGGACGATCCTCAAACATTGAACGATTCCGATATTATTTACGGCTGACCCTCGTACACCAACATGAAGACTGACGTTACAGCGATGACATCATTAGTTGAATAGATTTCAGCTGAGGTTCGATGGGGTGGTGAGATTGAGGATGGTTGGAGGGTGTTGATGGGTGTTGATGGGTGTTTCCGGGTGTTGATGGGTGTTGATGGGGGTGTTGCCGGGGCGAATAAGCAATGTCGTGATGTTTGCAAGCAACGTCCAATGGATTGATACCGGGATCGCCTCGTGCCAATCGTTCTTGTAGCCTTGTTCCAGCTGTAATAATAATAATTAAATGCATTCGAGAGCACCGAAATAAAAAAAATTGTATTCGATGGCACCGAAATACTATAGGTATATGAAACTTACGTCCACAATACTGATAGCCGCCAAGGAGATGAGCTTCGAACGGGAGCTTGTTTATCAGACTGTTGAGCACACCTTCACCCTCGTACACCAACATGAAGACTGACGTCACAGCGATGACATCACTAGTTATATAGATTTCAGCTGAGGTTCGATGGGGTGGTTGTTCCCTGTGGAACAGGTGTTCACGAACAGGTGTTCACGAACAGGTGTTCAGTGAACAGGTGTTCACGAACAAGTGTTCACGAACAGGTGTTCGTGAACAGGTGTTCACGAACAGGTGTTCACGAACACCTGTTCACGAACAGGTTTCACCAACCAGGTATTTTATGACATGCGAGTGCGGCAGAGAGTCAGTTGCAGTTTAGACGTCGAAGGGTAACATGTCCCTGCTACCTGATTCCGACTGTTATGGCATCCATCTGAACGGATTGAAATTATTCATGGGTACGGAACCTATAGCAGTTGAAGATAATACCTTAAAACTGGGTCGAGATACCTATGAACTGACCGACGGGTTGAAAGAACTCCTTACAAAAAAGCAACCCTCAAATTTCACCGAACAGGATATTCTAAACTACAAATTGATTCTGGTGCTCACCAATGCACACAAAAGATCCGATGGGAAAAATTAACACCAATAAGTCATGGAAATATAGAAATATAATATCCAAGATATTTCCACAGAAGAGGAATTGTCATGCAAAGAAGGGGGGTGCAGTACTGATAAGGACAGCTAGCCAAGAGATGATAAATAACGATCACCCTGTAGATTGTGATCAGAACATGGAGATCGTTCAGCAAGAGCACACGCTTCCCATCGAGAACTTTGACGTTTACGATGTGGGGCATAGAGGGGGCGGTGGTGATGGAGGGGGAAGTAAACATGGCAGCCTATTGCCAAATTCCTTCCGAGCTGTTATCTGTGGTCCTAGCGGATCAGGAAAAACGAACCTTGTGATGTCGTTGTTGGCGAATGACAATGGCCCCAAATTCGCAAATATCTACGTCTATTCGAAATCCTTGTACCAGCCAAGTATCAATTCCTAGAAGAAGTGCTGGGCGGTGTAGAAGATTGGGCTATTTCCCATATAGAGACAACGATGAAATAATCTCTATGGAAGATGCTCGATCTCACTCTATATTCATCTTTGACGATGTGGCCTGTGATGGACAGCAGAAAATTCGCGAATATTTCTCAATGTGCAGACACAAACACATCGATGCCATCTATCTCTGTCAGACTTATTCGAAAGTACCCAAACAGCTGATACGTGACAATTGCAACATGATTGCGCTCTTCAAACAGGACGAAATCAACTTGCGACACGTTTTCGATGAACATGTTTCCCCCGACATGACTTTCGAACAATTCAAAAAGCTGTGTTCGGAATGTTGGTCTCAAAGCCAATACGATGCCCTCGTCATAGTCAAGGACTTTGACTTGAACAATGGCAGGTACCGCAAAAACTTTGACATGTACATAAAAGTATAGTTGGCAAAGCAACAGGAAAAAAAAATGGCAGAAATTCGTTGAGACCTATGGAAAAAGTAACTGTTCCTGAAAAGTGGCAGAAATTCGTTGAACCTGGCTCCCGAAACTTGGAAATTGCTCCAGACAATATGATATGTATTTAGTGATTATTTTCCATTATATAGAACAAGAATTGTTAATGATTTATGTTTTGAATAAATAATAGTGTATAATGACATTGAATTTTATTTCCTCTACCTTCTTTCCTTTTTTCAGATACAATGAGAAAACTACAGTTCTGGTCATAATGTAACATCACGGAGAGATTCCAAAGATATTTTTCAACTAGATTTTCAACTTATCCTGAAATTTAACGTCTGTCGAGTATTTTCTGCGGAATTTCCCCCCTCCATTGAAGTAATGCACTTTTTTTAATTTTATTCACTCACTTACCTATTTCGTATTCAAAAATGTCTGAAGGTAGGCACCCTTATTTTGGTTCGAAACCATCGAATTCATCCAAATTATAGCTATTTTTGTTTTTATCACTCACTTTCGTTGTCAAAATGTCTGAAGGTAGGCACTCTTCTTTTGGTTCGAAACCATTGAATTCATCCAAATTGATCTTTGCAATGGAACATTCAATTTGTGAGACTCAACTCATACTTGATTGTTTGATCTCTTTTTTTGAAATATATTTGAATACTCAAGCTATGGGGATAATTTTCATTTTAAATTATGCCCTGGAGCATTGAATCTAATGAAATATTTTGATGGTGATATGGATTGATGGTGATATGACATCATTCAAGCTTTATGTGAATTTGTGTGACATCAACCATTTCTCAGAATCTTAAACAGATTCGTTTCCAACTTGTTCTTTGAATAATTATATACAATTTTGATACAATGCTTCATCTGTGATAAAATAAGTTTCTATTTTTACTTGAAGGTAATGTAAAAGTGGGGTTATGTTTGGAAAAGTAAGGTTAGAATCCCCATCTCATTTGAATTTTGAGGTTATGGTTTCTCTAAAAGTGAGGTTATGTTTGGAAAAGAGGGTTAGAATTCCCACCTCATTTAAATTTTGAGGTTATGGTTCCTCTAAAAGTGAGGTTATGTCACTCACAAAGAACGCTGATGTTCGAGGGTGAGACTGAATGACGTCATCGTTTCTTCGACTTGTTCAGACAAGTTTAGACAAGTTTAAACTTGTCTGAACTTGTCTGGACTAGTCTCTCTATTTAGGAAGCCATTGAATGAAGTGATGACACAGAGCTGCCATCATTTTATTCTAGGTTCTGTATAATAAATAAAAATCAAAGTCGATATACACTCATTTTATTGATAGATATTTTTTGAGTATGAACAATTGATTATATGTATGGATATAATAATAATGATTATGATTAAATTGAAATTAATAATAAAAGATAAAAATGATTATGATAGAATTGATTATAATAAAAATGAATGATAATAATGATATAAGGATAAAAATAATAATAATGAATATAATACAAAATTGGCTGATTCGATATATACAATGACTATGTGAGAGAGAGAGAGAGTGATGGAAAAAAAAGCATTCATTTTTCGGTTATCACGCTAACACAATAAATGGAAATTTTGGAGAAAGATTATTAAATACAAGTTGGTTGGGGGGTGGAGGTTGGCTATTCATTCATATGCTATAATGACCAAAGCAAGTGTATCGTTCGATCGGGGGATGATGTTCTTTTATCGTCAGAATGGACTTAAAGCGATTTTGTCTTTGTCTAACACTAAAACATTAATGAGCATATGAACGGCTGCCATCATTTTATTCTAGGTTCTGTATAATAAATAAAAATCAAAGTCGATATACACTCATTTTATTGATAGATATTTTTTGAGTATGAACAATTGATCATATGTATGGATATAATAATAATGATTATGATTAAATTGAAATTAATAATAAAAGATAAAAATGATTATGATAGAATTGATTATAATAAAAATGAATGATAATAATGATATAAGGATAAAAATAATAATAATGAATATAATACAAAATTGGCTGATTCGATATATACAATGACTATGTGAGAGAGAGAGAGTGATGGAGAAAAAGCATTCATTTTTCGGTTATCACGCTAACACAATAAATGGAAATTTTGGAGAAAGATTATTAAATACAAGTTGGTTGGGGGGTGGAGGTTGGCTATTCATTCATTATGCTATAATGACCCCAAGCAAGTGTATCGTTCGATCCGGGGATGAGTGTTCTTTTATCGTCGAATGGACTTAGAGCGATTTTGTTTTGTTCAACACTAAAAACATTATGGGCATATGAACGGATGCATCGTTGACTAGTCGATTTTTCCCTCTGATCCCTAAGACAATCGACATAGTCTTCGAAGGAAATTTTATTTTCCACAACATTATATCGGACTCCTTTGGATTTTTTAACACATTTTCCACCCTGAATTTTATAGGTGTATAATTTCGAACGGAGTCCAACGAAATCTGTCATTATGCATCCGTTCGCTTCATCTTTCATCAAACCTGGAATTTTTTTGTTTACCTGCGGAATACCGTACGAGTTTTCGCATGGGTAGTCGCTCGTATCGCATTTTTCCAAGTTCTTCCCGATTAAATCTCTATACACATCATCGCATTTAATTTCGTATATGAGAGAATCCGTATCCGTGTACATCAACTTACACTGATTGGTCTCGAATTTTTTCAACATGAATTTATAGTGAAAATCGTAGACGCAAATTTTGGAAATATCTAAAATAGCCATACCGATATAGAGGGGTTTATTGAATATCAGTTCAGACTTGCTCATTTCAATGGCCATCAAGTTGTCATCGAAGATGGTTCGGTTGTGGAATTTCGGGTTACTTATCAAATTTTTCGCCCCATACCTACCCTCCCATTTATTGACCATTTTCACCACTCTGTGCTTCCTAATATTTTCCATGGTCTTTCCGAAAATACTGTTTATAGCCAATTTATAGTTATTTTTTCCGAAAGTGGTTGTAGCTTGGGCGCGTAATTTTGTATTTAATTCAATGTAGGGTTGCAGCCATGCCGATTGTTTGAACTGCAATACCCTGTGAACTTTTTTGAGGAGAAGGCCGTTTTCCAAAGCTTGTTTTAATATTCGATAATGTACGACATAGTTTTCTTTGTTGTACAGGGTGGTCAATAATTTTGGTAATTTTGAACCTGGAGGAGTTCGATGTTCCGCACAAAGTGGAAAATCTTTATGTTCATCATGTATTCCTTCGGGGTATTCCAAATCGACTTCGAGGATATAGCCTGTATCAGAAGTATCCGACACCTCAGAACGTTCAAATTATCGAAATTTTCGACCCATTTGAACCCTCCAGAGGGTAAATACTCCCTCATAGCCCATCCATAGAGGTTATTCACGTCCAAGTATAATAAATATTTGGAGGGTTGTTGAGGATCATACCTCTCCCCATATATTTATTATTAGCTTGAGAGAATCGGTTACAACACTGACTTATACCGCCCCGAATCCCTTTTTCCACAAACAAAAGCATGTCGACATCTTTGATAATCTCCAGCTTACACTTTGTATACTTTAACATGCATGACCATGAATAGCCAGGCATGGTATAGTACCAAGCGGGTCGAGTCCATAAGTGTCGTGACCCAATTGTCGGAAATTTTCAAAGACGTCACATAGCAATAAAATATCGGTTTTCATGTATAAGTCAGAGTAGTCGCCCAGTGTTGCCAAATCGAACGATTGCCACACCTTCTGGGCATGTTGGTATTCATGCTCGGAGATATCGCAATCGTTCAGCTGATTGTGGAATTTATCGATATCTGGCAACGCTGTAATCTCAAGTTTCTCCATGGAATCCACAAAGTCGTAGGGGAATACCCCTTGCGCGTGATTAGTGAGAATTGTTCATCGTTTAAATTTTGAAATTCGCGCTTTGTATTACAGAGATCTTCCACTCTGAGCGTGCGCACCAACTCATCAGGCTTGCGCCCATGAATCGAAAAGAATCAATGAAACGGAATTTAATGTCTGTCTGTTCGTCGTATCGTGTGAAAGATATATATTTCTCTTTGTTTACTGGAAGAAGACTCACCCTGCCTCGTCTCGCGATATCTCGAATAATGAAATGGCTATCATAGCCGCTAAGATTATGGAAAACAATAGGAACCACAAAGGATTTTTGGTAGTTGATGTTGCATGGGGCATTATGGGCCCAACCTCTGAATGCACCTGTGAAATGATTATGGTCGGCTACAATTTTTTGGCCTTTTTCAATAGGTTTCTCGCAAATATGACATATGGAATCTGTACGAATGGGATTGACAGACATGGGGACGATTTTTAAAATTTTTCCCTCAACGAATTGGGCTATGGCTTTCAATTGTTCCGCGAACCATTCCATCGAATCCAAACCTCGATGGCTATCGTAATATGATAGAGTGTCATCATAATTGCATTTGAAATATAAGCCTGCGCTATAGGGAATATGTTTTTGGTTTTTCGCTGTTTTGGACTTGGTTTCATCATTCGAAATCGGCATATATCACGAATGGGGTCATTTCTTTGTGTACAAAGTCCTTGAACTCGACATGGTCATATTTCGGAAAAGAAATTTTGTAGTGATTAGCTTTTTCACAATCAACAGTATGATTGTCTAATTTCTCCTGACTTTGAAAATAATTTAGACATCTGTCACAAATGTAATTTTTATGTCCGTGTTTACTGATTTGTAAGCTAACCAATCGGGAAAGGTCTTTAATCCAACAATAATGGAATTCAAGGTCTGTCTGTTCGTCGTCTTCGTCAATTTCCGGTGGTGCCTCGTAATCATTTAATTTTACAGAGTATTTATTTTGAATCATGAGTAGGTTAACATGTCGAGCCAATTTTTCTTTTGTGAGTCTCGTCGGTACAGTTGTGAAAAAATGTATGTGGTCGTCATCGTTATTCGCTGATGATTTAACCAATTCCAAAATATAAACATTCACCGAAATACCGTTGAGTTTTTCGAATTTTGATATTTGGCCGAGAGTTATGGGAAATTCCAACCCCTCCATATTTTCAGAACGGTTGACCAATGAGGGTATTTTGATGTACGCTGTGCATCTTTTTCTACAGGATACAGAGCGGACACGACTGCCCATCCGAAACAATTGTTGTCGTCGGTATTTCGCACGTTAATACAAGCCTGTTTTCTAGCAATGGCTTGTGGAAGTTCGATGAAAGACGAACCCCCTTTGCCCAAACCTGATTGATTGATATTTACTTCCAGATTTACGATTTTTTGTAATGCCCACCCGCTTTCTTTCCCACAAAATTCCTCCAATTTATGCCCCAATTTATCTACAACAAATTCCTGGAACCACCCTGTAAATCTGTTCCCCTATCAATCACTTCGTTTTTAGTATTGAGATATTTCAAATCGAGTTTTTCCTCATCTAAGCCCATTTTGACGAATTCCCCGCAAAAACAAGTATTAACCTTCAGTATGGGGAATGTTTTCAACATGTTATTGATTCTACGTTTGAAAAGGCTGAAGGCGTCTTTGAAAAATTGAATGGTATCTTTATGTGTCAAATTTATGATTACCCCTGTACGAACTCGTCCCCGGAACGTCGACTTTAAATCTTCCCAAACAACTCGGCTTTTTAGATTTTTTCTGACAGCCAACCCCTGACCCTCCACCCCTAAATGTTTAATGAAATTACGACATGTTTTTAAATGCCCCAAATTTGTCACCAATTTCCTCAGTGACCCAATGGAACTGTTGGCTGAAATTTTGATGCCCTTATTACATAGTCGAATACTACGTTTCAAATGTTTTAGCCAAGTTTCGCGTTCCATTGGACTGGATTTTTGTTTGAGAAGTTTTTGAGCCTCCCTGTATTTAATAATCATCTCATCGCTGAGAGCGGCAATTTGTTCAGAATTCATGGTTATTTAAAAAAAAAACGAGAAGAATGAATGCTTTTTCACAAACAAAATACAATAGTTTTTTCTCTCTCTCTCACCTTGATTTAATGGAATACAGCCGTCCCAGTTGTCGTCGTCGTGGTGGATGGGGCCTTAGTTTTTGTTGATCTGATGATGAATGGTCTAGTTTTTGATGAATTCAAAGACTGGTATCTTCGTTGTGGATGGTTTTATGATAATTGAATATTCTCGGAGGTTTTGAACTCGTGGACTGCTCTGACCAGCTCAGTTCGACGTCTCCCAAACTTGTATTGCGTCAGCACTAATGAAATTGTATCGATTGACTGGCCGCACTTTTTTATATCTGTAAAAAAATAATATTATGAGTATAACGAAAAAATATGAATTTCGAAGAACTCTAAATCATTCGAAAAAGAAAAATTTTTTGGAACTCTGAATCGCCAACTTTTGATTTACTCACATATTTTTCTGTCTGGAAACCCCGATAATCTAACTAGGAGAGAACGAAAGAGACGACACGTCTTACTCCTACGAAAGTCAGAGTACGAATGACGTTGCACGTCAGTGATCATTAAGTTATAGAAAAATTACCCCCATCCACTTCCTACCCTCATCATTTTGATATTAATGAAAAAATTATCTCAACCGAAAATAATTATATTAAAATGATCGAATGTTAATAATAATAAAATACTCGAATGTTATGAAAAAATTATAAAAAATAGCGTACAGTCGGTAAAGTAGAACACTTTAATTACTCACATATTTTTTCAGTCTGGAAACCCCAATAATCTAACTAGGAGAGAACGAAAGAGACACGTCTTACTCCTACGAAAGTCAGAGTACGAATGACGTTGCACGCCAGTGATCATTAAGTTATAGAAAAATTACCCCCACCACTTCCTACCCTCAACCGAAAATAATAATAACAAAATGATCGAATGTTATAAAAAAGAATGATATAAATCGAATGATTGGTAATGGAACGCTAGAAATACTCACACTTTACTGCTTGAGGAGACTCTGAGGAAAATATATTTTATAGTTGGTTCTCTCTCTCTAAACACAGATGTTTCTCTCTCAACGGTCAAGACACAAATGACTATGATAGCCCACGATCATTAAGTTATAGAAAAATTACCCCCTCCACTTCCTACCCTCAACCGAAAATAATAATAACAAAATGATCGAATGTTGATAATAATAAAATACTCAAATGTTATAAAAAAGAATGATATAAATTGATTGATTGGTAATGGAACGCTAGAAATACTCACACTTTACAGCTTGAGGAGACTCTGAGGAAAATATATTTTATAGTTGATTCTCTCTCTACAGATGTTTTTTCTCACGACTGTCAAGACACAATCTGAAACTCGCATAGACTGAAGCAAATTTGGTTATAGTGTCTTTACTATTACGAAAAGTTTGAATAAAAAAGATAAAAAAAAAAAAAATGTTTTCCACCCCATATAGAGAACATTTGAAAATAAAACAAAAATCACCTGTATACAAAAAAATTATAGTCCACACCTTGATATACGAAAAGTTTGAATAAAAAATAGCATGTGAATTAAAAAGTTTGCATATGTCATCCGGTATATACGAGAAAGCTGAAAATATAAGTTCAAAGTGTCCCACCCTATATATGAGAAATGTTTAAAAATAATTCGTTCAGTTCACGAAAGTTTGAAAAAAAATTTGCATGTGAATTAAAAAGTTTGGATATAGCACCCCCTGTATAAACGAGAAAGCTGAAGAATAATTTCAAAGTGTCCACCCTATATATGAGAAAGTTGGCAAACACAATTGGTCCAGTTCACGAAAAGTACGAGAAAAAAAAAATTTGCATGTGAATTAAAAAGTTTGACTATAGCACCCCCTGTATAAACGAGAAAGCTGAAAATATAAGTTCAAAGTGTCCACCCTATATATGAGAAAGTTGACAAAAACAATTCGTCCAGTTCACGAAAAGTACGAAGAAAAAATTTAGCATGTGAATTGAAAAGTTTGGATATGTCACCCGGTATATATGAGAATGCTGAAAATATCACCTCGATTTACGAAAACCCGTGAATCCCACCCCTAATTTTACATGTGAAGTTTGAAAAAAACCAACCATACGATCCCCAAGCTCTGTCTTCGAGCACTTTATTAGGAAAACTTTAAAAAAACTCTGTCTAAGAAATATTTGAAAAAAATATGTCCGTGTAAAAATTTTTAAAAAAAAAAAAAACAAGTTGATAAAAAAAACCCTTTAAAAACGTGAAAAAAAAAATACACTCATTTGAAAAAAGCCCCTAAACAAATAGTAAAAATCCCCCACCCTATATATGAAAAAATGTTTGAAACAAAAAACAACTCAAAGTGCCCTTTTGGCATACATTAAAAAGGTTTTGAAAAAATTATTTCTTTGAAACAAAATTTGGAAAATCAAATACAAAAATAAAATGAAATTAAAACTTACGTTTTTAGATGTTTGGTAGATGTACACACACACAAACACAAACTCAGAGAGCAAGAAAGAGAGCACTGAATAGAACAATGTTCACAGTTCAGAGGACAGATGATGAATGAACCTGAAGCCTATGATCAGTCGCCCACATCAATTTCCTACTGCGTACTTTAAAAACTGATGACTCAGCAGCATTCTTGGAACTGATGTAACATTGCGCAATATAATGCAATAGCTCTTGATGACGTCATATGCACTCACAAACAGATCTAAACCTGTTCATTCCTGTCTCAGTCGCCAGAATGGTACAGGAAATTCTTAGCGGTGGATTTCAGACAATATACATTTTTTCATTTGGAAATTAGTTGGAAATTTTGGTTCACGCTGTAAAATCTCAATGCATATTTTGCGAGTGTAAAATATTCAATCAATTGTTTATTTGTTTTTTCGAGATATCGTTGTAATCGAAATCGAGTATTTGTTTATATAACTCCGAAAAGAACAACAACAAATATTGGTTTCCGAATGGAATCGCAGGTAGTTTGTTTATGGGAAAGATTTGTTTTTATTTATGCTATTTTTTTTTTTATGTGTATACGCGATCTATGAAAATGTATTTGGTTTTCAACATATCAGTCTGATATTTTATTTATGGTATTTACAATGAATTTTTGGTGTGCTTATACATGATGTATGTTTGGAAATCCTAGACGTCCACCGTCATTGCAGCATTGGACAATCTATTTGCAAAATGAACTGAGAATTAATGCAAGACTGAGAATTCTGAACAAATTCCAATGAATGATAATAATAGTAGTGAGAATCAATAAATTTCAGAATAACTTTCCGATGAGCTAGAGACTTGAAACTTTGAACATATCTCCAGAACTGAATGAAAATGCAATATTAATTCGCTTTCTTGTCCGTCTGTCTGTTGGTTTGCCTATATAAATGATAATAATAATAGTAGTAAGAAGCAATAAATTTCAAAATAACTTTCCGATGAGCTAGAGACTTGAAACTTTGAACATATCTCCAGAACTGAATGAAAATGCAATATTAATTCGCTTTCTTGTCCGTCTGTCTGTTGGTTTGCCTATATAAATGATAATAATAATAGTAGTAAGAAGCAATAAATTTCAGAATAACTTTCCGATGAGCTAGAGACTTGAAACTTTGAACATATCTCCAGAACTGAATGAAAATGCAATATTAATTCGCTTTCTTGTCCGTCTGTCTGTTGGTTTGCCTATATAAATGATAATAATAATAGTAGTAAGAAGCAATAAATTTCAGAATAACTTTCCGATGAGCTAGAGACTTGAAACTTTGAACATATCTCCAGAACTGAATGAAAATGAATATTAATTCGCTTTCTTGTCCGTCTGTCTGTTGGTTTGCCATATAAATTGAGAATAATTCGATTTCAAACTATCTTCCCGATGAGCTAGAGACTTGAAACTTTGAACATAGCCTAGAACTGAATGGAAATATTAATTCGCTTTCTTGTCGAGTCGGCCCCCATAACGGATAATGAAATTCTTAACCTAAAACCGTCATACTTTTTTCTTCTCTATGACTGCGAGCTCCAATAAGGTCCCCTTCATAACGTACGCCAGCAGGCCTTAGTGGCAACCTCCAGAGGCTGCTGAATATCCTACAGGTGGGGGGCTCCTCGGCCTCCATAACAGAAACTTTTTTCTCAACTTAACCTACAACCGCTATATTTTTTCTATGAATGATCAGACCTCCGTAGGAGACTCTCGATACTGTTAAACATTCTAGGCGGGTCGGCTCCCATTACATAAGTTTTTTCACACTTAACCTACAACCACTATATTTTATTATGTTTAGGCCCCAATGCGGCTTTCACACATATCTCAGACCTCCGTAAGAGACTCTCGATACCGATAAGTACCCCAAGATAGTCGGCCCCCCATAACAGACATCTTGAAATTCCTAACCTATAGTCGCCATATTTTTTTCTATGAATGATTGGGCCTCCCTTAACGTTCTCATACATCTCAGACCTCCGTGAGAGACTCTCGATACCGATGAATACCTCAAGAGAGTCTGCCTCCATGACGGTCATCTTGAAATTCCTAACCTATAGTCGCCATATTTTTTTTTTCCAATGATAGGCGGCCATGTTCTTTTCTCTTAGCGGCAGCCATGTTTTTTCCTATATATGGTTGGGGCCCCCCGAAACGATCCCCCGTTCCCAGCTGTCTCAGACCCCAGTGACAGTGCCATGTGGCGGGAGTAACCGGAGAGCGTGTGGAGCTATGCCGATACGAGCGCAGATGGAACTGCGCTCGTATCGGCATAGCATATCTACTTTAGTATATGTTAACTTTTTTTTGTTTCAAGCTTACAATCGTAAGATTGTACAAATTTGAATATTTTCGTACTAGTCTAGTCATGATCTTAAAATCGAAAAAATTCGGGTTGATGTGAATTGAAATATGATCGAGGGCTCATTCGATTCAGGATGTGGTCTAGAAAATTGTGCGAGAAAATTACACTCTCTGGTTAACAATTGCAAAAGTTATAAACAAATATATGTGTTTAAAAAAAAGGGTTTAAGTTTTTTTCCAGATATCTCGGAAACTATTAAATATATTGTCAATTTGCAATAAAAAAGTTCTGATTCCTGAATCTCTATCTCAATTATTTATAAATATGAATTAATGTTGGAAATAGAGGGCAACCCAACGACTTGGTATATAATTTTTTGTTATTAAATAGGGATTTATAAATTTAAGAAAATTATAGTGTTATCAAGACACTCCAAGGAATTCATTTTCAGAAAATAAATATAATTTTTTCAAAATTTCAAACTATTGAAAATCAGGCAATTTTTTCAAAGATATCGCTTTTGTAGAAAGTGACATAATTGTTTAAATAATGATGCCAAAATTATTCCCCTGTTTATTATTATAATTCATAAGTAATGAATGAATAAAGTCAACAAAAAACGATAAAAAAACAGTGAAATTTGTTTTATTTTTACATTTTATTTCTGGGAAGAACTTTCCAAAATGACGATACATATATTATGGGCAAGGATTCTTATATCATTGTTAAAATTCCTGATTCAAAAACCAAAATACAAAGAACATTTGTAGTTCCAAATAATAATGAACACAAATTTAATCCAGCTGAAATTTGCCGTAAGTACATGTCACTGCGTCTTAAGATAGCAGAAAACCCGAGATTTTTTCTTCAGTATAGGAATGGAAAATGTACAGTTCAAGTAGCGGAATACATAATTTTGCAAAAATTCCAAGTCTAATTGCATCATTTCTTGGATTACCTAATACTGCAAAATATACTGGCCTCCACTATTACTATCTGTTCAAAAGATAATATGAGGGGGGGGACTATTTACGTCCGCACTATATATAATAAAATAACTGAATCATCGGCAGCTTTTATTTACCTACTGTAAAATTTTCTACAAAAAACCTCCATAAAGTTTTGTACTCTGATTTAAATAGTACAGGAAATATCAAAAAACGGAATAGGTGAAAATTTGATCAAACCATAAAAATTATGAAATTTTGAAATGAATATTTACAGAACTTGAGAGAGTAGATTATTAATAAGTGGCAGCTTTTATTTATCTACTGTAAAATTTTCTACAAAACACCTCCATAAAGTTTTGTTCTCTGATCTCAATAGTACAGGAAATATCAAAGAAAACGGGATAGGTGAAAATTTTATCTAACCATAAAAATTATTAAATTTTTAAAGAAATATTTACAGAACTTGAGAGAGCAGATTGAGTTTGAAAAATTCAAAAGTTAAATCTCCTTCAAATATATTGCTAATACTCTCCAAATGTTTTTTGGAAAGGTGGCACTATACATTCCTCTAAATTTTTTGGATTTTCTCTAGTTATTTTTCTATTCTGGAAGGTAAGATTAGTTCATTGTATGTAAACGAAGAATTAAATATGCAAACTCATGTCTGAATAAGGGAACATGCATTCCGAAACTTTACCAATGAAAGTATATTTTGCATTAATTTTCGATTTATTTTTTGTTACGAATTACCTAGGAAAAAAATCATTTTTCAGCAGATTTCTATTCTAAAATCATTAGACAACGATGCATCATATTTGGAATAAATATTAAAAATACAATTTTCCACTTTTTGTGACAGTTATCTGTTTTATTTTGTAATAATTATGTTTTCAGGTCAGGGAACCTGGAGACGTAAAATTGTTGAAAAAAATGGATGTAGTTGGAATGACTACCACATGTGCAGCTCGAATGCATTCTATTGTGAAGAAATTGAAGAGTCCAATTGTTATCATTGAAGAAGCGGCTGAAGTTCTTGAAGCTCATATAGTGACCGTTTTGAATGAACACTGCCAGCATCTCATATTATTAGGTAAATTTTGTGTGTTTATTTGTGATAATGTTAACACCTTCATTCAATTCATTATACTGTTAAGAATACCTTATGCCATTACTTTTTCGTCATGCGGAAGGAACAGCGATGGGAAGAAAAACAAAAGGAAGTGAAAAGGCGATGGATAAAATAAGAGGAAGAAGAATGGCGACAAAAAGTTGAACAGTAATCTAAGGAACAGTTGGCGGTGCAGATATTCATCGATGTATTGGGAGAAGCTTTAGTTCATCCCTTGGAAGCAGTCTACAATACCTCGTAGCCGATAGAAGAATCGGTTCAGGAAGAGAAATAATCTGAAACATGTTCAGCAAATCCAAGGATAATTGCAATATCTTTTTCCACTCTTGCACTGTCCTTACTGGACCATTCCCATATAAATTTAAACTTTCAATTAATTGTTCCCACAAATTCGTCAAATCATCAAGGGAATTGTAAGCCTGCAGCTTTCCGTGGACCATTAGCATTTTATGCTCAATTAAATAATCGACAGTTGAATTTTTGAAATCCTTCTTTTGATTGCCATCAATTATTGTGAAAACTTTTTTAACCCTCTCGAGACGGCATCTGGAAAACATGCGCTTATTTCTTATAGCCAGAACTAATATATTGTTCAAAGCGCCAATTTATGCAATCTGTCAACATTTTAATAAAATATCAAACTATTGTGATATTCACTTTTCTTCTTTCTAATACTGAAATAGTGAGATTAGCTAAAGTACACTTAGAATGATAAGATGATATATTTTTTTCTTATATACTTTTTGTATCTTATTAATATTTTTGTTTGTTATTAAATTTAATTATTTTTTCTCTTTTTGTTTCTTCTTATGTTCTCAAACATAGACTACTGATTTGTTTTATTTTCTATATATACTTAATTTGAACTTGTATTTTCCTGTAAAGGGGTTAAACTATTTTTGCTAAATCAGAGATAAAACTAATTTTAATAATCAAATTGGCAATAAAAATCAGTTTTGTTAAAAAATTATTCACGGTAAATGTAGGACTTGATGTACGGCTACCCTCCTGCCATTATAGACGTACCTGTACGTCACGACTTCATCAGGAGACATCAAGAAACCGTACATGTAAGATCCCAGTTATTCAGTGTGTAAACACAGGATGTAAATGTAAGTCAATCGTCACACTGGAGTCCAGAATGATCTCGAAACTTACGTCGATAGGGAGTGGCGAGTAGGGCTGAGTCGCGAAAAGGTTAATAGCGTATAGCGAGTATTGATAGCTATAAAATGCACAACTCTGAACCAAAAAACCTGCACTCGGCACGGAACAGAACTTTTTTTAGCTAAATTGACGTTTAAAGTGATGTTGGCAATGCTCTGATGGATAAATTCACTCTGGTACAAAACTGATATCTACTAGATATTTCAGGAATATTTAAGGTAGTTCCGCCACGAGACAGTTGAATTAGGAAATTATTTTCGACAGAATCGAAAAATTTCAAAAGACTTCGATATGAAACGCGAAAAAAATTTTTTTTTGAAGGGGGCACTTGCCCGCCCAATTGACTTCGTATAGAAAGTCGGCAACTCAAAAAATTGATGTCCCCGAAAAGCGCAGCAAAAAAAAATTCAGACTTCCCCCTCACTAGAAATCTTACGTCATGGGAAAACATTATCGTTTTTCGATTAAACTTCAATAGGCTTGTTTGTAGTACTCCTTTTGAACTTTTTTTTTTTGGGAGGGAAGGGAAGGTATCGTTAAAATCGATGGGGTCAACTAGGAGAAAGAGTTTTTTTTCGCGTTCAGACCCTCAAATGGTCCCAGGTCCTTCTTTAAAAAAGTCCCCTGGCACAATCCGCATTTCTCTACAACCCCCCCCCTCCCCTTTAGGCTGTGCGCTTTCTCGAATAACGAGAGTAGTTTTGATTATATCTGCCAAACTAGATGGTCAATAAATTTGTTTTTTTTTCACAATATCTGTGATATCCTGCTCTAGCTCCTCCTCGTTTTTCATAAACTTCTTAATTTTAGTACTAACGGTAGAATTAATAATGTGCTGTTTGCATATGCATGGTCCATATGTTACGTGTTAATTGAGTCAACTTCAATTATATATATATATCTCGGGTTCGAGATGGTGAAACTTGTTAAAATTTTACAGAGGTGTTGTTCACATGTTAAACATAAACAATACGTATGCCAAATTTTAATAATTTCCTAATTCAACTGTCTCGTGGCGGAACTACCTTAAGTGCACCATAATATTCGGTCATTATATTTTTTAACAATTTTAATATCTGCCTATAAGAGTGGTCATTGTCAGCAAACATTCAATCATAGTTACAATACACGCGGCACGTTGAACCAACTACTCGTTACACCACTTAACCCTCTACTGCATACAATTCCATATTTGGTTTCAAAGATTCAACTTTTTTTTCTTGCGATAAAATGTCATTAAAGACGAAACACGACAAACCTTCCATCATCCGGTCTTCTCACACACCAGTGTATTTTTGGTTGTCTATATTTCAACGTATTCACGATGTTAACCTCAAATTTCTGTATGCGTGTGAAGCATTCGTAGTAGTCTCTGTGGCGTGCAAGTTTGATGCTCTCTTTTGATATGAACAAGGTAAGTAACAATTCGCAAAAAATATTTATATCAAATATAGATTAACTCCTTTGTGTACAACATGTTTTATACCTTGAATTATGCCAATTGACTATCTTAGCGGCGAAATATATGACGAAACCAAATATGGTTTCGTATGCATCAATACTCATTTTCGCATCAATTCTACCTGTCAAATATGGCTTCGTATGCATTGAGTGGTACTGTTTTTTATCCACAGAATGGAGCCTGCTCGCTTTTATGGGTCATCTAAGCATGTCAACACCATACCTTGCGATGGGTCAGTGAGTGAAGACGAATCAGCCTCTGATCCAGATAGCGACTATGTTCCTTCTCATTATGCCCTACGTCATGGAAAGTCCCTAATCATCCCCGAAACCGATAATGATTCATCGGATGATGGGGAGGAAAATATTGAAAATATTCCTCCACTCTCCAGATGTAAGAAAAATATAAAAAAGAAACAAGAAAAAATTGATTGGAAACTGGGGAATTTCGATCCTTTCGACGAAAACAGCTACAAGTTCATCGGAGTTACAGAACTACCTGTATACATTGAAGAATTAGAAACTCCTGCAGATTTTTATCTATTTCTGTTTCCTGATGATTTGATATCTATGATTGTTGAACAATCAAATATAAAGGCTCTCCAAGATAATATAAATAAGCCTGGAAGTATTACAAAAAACGAGATGGAACAATTTTTAGGTATGATAATATTTATGTCTTTAGTAAAATTACCATCTTTGAGGCTTTATTGGAATAAAACTAGGGCAACCTCAAATATATGAAACCATGACTTGTAATAGGTGGGGGACCATCAAAAGGCACCTTCACTTCAATGACAACACTAATTTCATTCGGTTTGGTAAACTAGGCCATGACAAACTCTTCAAAGTCCGACCTCTCCTTGAAGGAATCAGACGGCGCCTTCTATTAGTTCCGAAAGAAGAGATTTTGGCTGTTGGTGAACAAATCATCCCTACAAAGTGCCATAACCAGCTCGAGCAATACAATCCTGCAAAACCACATAAGTGGGGATATAAAAATCAAGTCCTCAGTGGAGCATCAGGTTTCAGTTATGATTTTGATATATTCACTGGCGAACAAAGTAATACTTTTCCAGACGGAGCACCTGACCTGGGGGTGAGTGGTAATGTTGTGACTCGTTTGACAGAAACTGTGCCAAAAAATATGAATCACAAATATTTTTTGAAACTGGTTCAACAACCCAAACCTACAAATTTACCTTGCTTAGAATAGTCTCTTACCATTAGGTACTGTTCGATTGAACCGTGTTCCAAATTCAGAAATGCCATCAGCCAAAGATATCAAAAAGCAAGGCCGTGGTTTCATTGTCGAGAAAGTTGCCGTAATTGACAACATCAGAATAGGTATCACCACTTGGTTTGACAATAAGCCAGTGAATATTACGTCAACATACGCTGGCAGTGAACCACGAACTACAAAGCGCAGGTATTTCAGAAAAGAAAAGGAATATAAGGAGATACCTTGTCCTCAAGCTGTTAAAGTTTACAATCGGCATATGGGAGGTGTAGATTTATTAGATTCCATGCTTGGTTTATACAGAATCCATTTGAGGTCTAAAAAATGGTACAAAAAAATATTTTTCTGCATGGTCGACATGTGTGTAGTAAATGCTTGGATTCTTTGGCGTAGGAAGACCGGAAGCGAGTCTTATATATCTGTGTTCGATTTCAAACAATCCATTTCTGAACATTTATGCAAAGCAGGAAAATTATTATCGCGAAAGAAAGGTCGTCGTTCCACTGTTGGCCAGAATCAAACTGGAACGCTAACGTCCAGTCGCCAAGGAAGCCCTGCTGTTTTGAACCCTTCAACACCAGTTTCAGTGAAAAGAAGATAAACTCCTATGAGACACCAAGATTTGCCTCTAAATTCAGTTCGAATTGATAATATAGGCCACATGCCAGAATGGCAGAAAAACCGCCAGATATGCCAACACATACAAAATGCAGGAAATGTAAAGTGTTTTTATGCTATAATGTCAAAAGAAATTGTTTTATCACTATTTCATGATTAATTTTTTTTTTTTTTTTCCTTAATTTAAATTTTTTTTTTTTAAACCATATATTCCAATGAATGTTTCATACCAATAGGCGCTAATGCATTCCAAACCATATATGGTTTCGATTTTTTGTTTCTAATCCACTGCAAAAAAAAACAAAAATTACCATTACTATGTTATTTTGGTCCAAATAAAGTCATCTAGACATTTTTTTATTTTTTATTTAATCCCTGTTATAATTCATGCAATAGAGGGTTAACAAGAACATTAGTAACCGTTTTGTAACATATATTCAAACTAAAGCATATAATCTATTACCTCTCGCCATTCGAAAATATGCTAACCTCAAGAAATTCACTTCAGCCATTAACTTCATATCTATAGTAATTATAGGGACTTCTTGAGAATTATAGAAACATAAAAATTTTTATATTTATTATTATTCATCAACTTACAGCCATGTTAACTGCACTGTTGAATTTTGATTCACAAAATGATTGCCTATTGTAATATGTTTTTACTCTGTTCCTATTGACCCTCCATTTTTATATTGTTTATACTGTTCCGTTCCTTCTTCCTATTTCTGACTTTAAATTGTCTATGTATTCATCATGTTATGCTGTTTTGTTTTTTCTCACTACATAATACAAGTGTGTACTCACTTAGAGTGTGGGGGGAAAAAACATGCTGATTTGAACTTTTTTTTTTCTAATTATTATCAGTAGTATTATAATTGATTTGTATTGTTGGAATGTATAGCAAAACGGCAAAAATAATGAAAAAAAATTAGGTATTCAATCAGATATTGAATATTCTCCATGAACAACATTCAATGTTCCCGATAATAGACCTGATTATCAAGGTTCATTATTGTTTTGTGAAGTTATAAATGAAAAGGGGAATAAATAATTCAGATTTGTAACAATACTTTGTATGTGTTAAAATAGACAGAAAACAGTATGGACAAATTAGTGGTGATTGATAATAATTATCAATGCATTTATGTATTTTTTTCTGAAAAGTTTTTATTTTAGGCGATCACCAACAACTCAAGCCGACCACATCAGACTATGTGCTCGAAAAACAATTCAATCTGGGCATTAGCCTCTTTGAGAGGATGGTTAAGAATGGCATCCAATGTCATACCTTGAATGTCCAGCATCGAATGCGGCCGGAAATATCCAGTTTGATATGTCCAGTCATATACCCGGATCTGACCAACCACGAATCAGTTTACGAGTTCCCAGCGGTGGCAGGGGTGCAGCACTCTGTTTATTTTGTGGACCATGAGGAGCCTGAGGAGTCCTTCGGTGATTCCAGCAAGCTGAATATTTTTGAAGCGAAATTTTTGGTGAAATTGACGAGTACTTGCTAAATATGTACCAACCCGAAGAAATAACAATCTTGGCAGGATATGTTGGTCAGGTACGCTGTAAACATGGTATTTCATCAAGCTTTTATCAAGATATTTCTGAATCTTTATTGCAATAATTCACCAGGAACCATTTGTTGGTACATTTTTTCAGATCAATCACAATTAAATTATACAACTGGATTTTCTATTCTTCATTACTTTCTTCATTTTACCCAAAATCAATTGTAATATAGAGCATTTTTTTATTATGCAGGTTGTGACTTTGCAAAAAGAAATGGACTTCTCCCCACGAAGGGATGCTAGACATGTTAAAATAACAGCTGTTGATAATTTTCAAGGGGAGGAAAATAAAATAATATTGCTCTCGTTGGTGAGGAGTAACAATGATAACAATGTTGGGTTTCTGAGGATTGAGAACAGGATTTGTGTGGCACTTTCTAGAGCTAAACATGGACTTTTCATCATGGGAAACATGGAGCCACTTTGTGCCTCTAGCGAGGTGAGTTTAGAGATCTCATTGCATTGTTTTGCGACTAGCGACGTCACAAGCATATAACCCTAAAAAATTGTTGTGGTTTAGTTTTGTCTGTTTCCTGTTTGTTTTTCTTCTTCTGAAGATGTAATAACTCTCTAGCATGCGTCGAATTTTCTGATTGGTATCAATAAACATTACTTATTTTCATGGTTGGCATTCAATTTTGGAATTACAGAAAACATATTAAACTAACCTAAAAGGGTTCATTTAGAGAATGTTAAAGAATCATAATTATGCTCGCATTTAACTTTTGACACACCCACTTTTGAATAAGATGTTTAACTAATCATTCTGCCAAAATAACTGTATGTACCTTTTTTAGTGTTATATAATTTTGAAATGGGAAATATTTTCAATTGAATATTAAATAGAAAGATTTTTCTGTGAATTTAAAAATCCACGTTTTTTATTGTGAATATGCAACAGAAAACAACTACTTCCCCAGCTAAAGCCACGCTGGACATTGAACTACATCTGATAGATATTTTGAAAGGATTCAATGTCTAGCGTGGCTTTAGCCTTGAAAGTAGTTGTTTTCTGTTAGATATTCACAAAAAATAACTTAATTTTTATCGTGGATTTTTCAATTCACAGAAAAATATTTCTATTCAATTGAGAACGTTTCCCTTTTGAACAAGAATAACCCCCAAGAGGTTATCTTGAATGATGGAAGTTTATCTTTGAGTCACAGATAATTCCACATCAGATTTTATGAACACCCTGTTTATATTTTCAAAGAAATCAATTTATATAATTTTATATTGAAGAGAAACTGTTACCTAGGAAGGAGGATGACAGATGACATGTTCTCTCTGTTATATGATATAAAACAAAAATAAGGGTTTCTGGGGATTTTAAGGTAGTACCGCCACGAGACAGTTGAATTAGGAAATTATTAAAATTTGGCATACGTATTGTTTAACATGTAAACAACACCTCTATAAAATTTTAACAAGTTTCACCATCCCGAACCCGAGATATATATAATTGAAGTTGATTCAATAAACACGTAACATATGGACCATGCATAGGCAAACAGCAAATTATTAATTCTACCGTTAGTACTAAAATTAAGAAGTTTATAAAAAACGTGGAGGAGCTAGAGCAGGATATCACAGATATTGTGAAAAAAAATCAAACTCATTGACCATCTAGTTCGACAGATATAATCAAAACTACTCTCGTTATTCGAAATAGTCCACGGGGAAGCGCACAGCCTAAAGGGGAGGTCGTAGAGAAATGCTGATTGTGCCAGGGGACTTTTTAAAGAAAGACGTGGGACCATTTGAGGGTCTGAACGTGAAAAAAAAAACTCCTAGTTGACCCCATCGATTTTACCCTTTTCAGGACCGAAAACGAACGAACACGCAAAAATATTTCGTGTCCGTGAGACCGAAAGCGGACTTAAACGCACGGCAAGAGATCCATGTAAGGACAGAAAATGATCGAACACGCGGGTTGCTTTGTATTGAGCACGTGTATTCTGACCACACCCACACTAAAAACTGATTGGTTCGGCTCTTGCTCGCCACTTTTGACGAAGGTGTGCAGAACATGACAGCTAAGCATACTGTTCTAATAGGATTAAGTACTTTTAATCAAAAATTGAGTTACAAGTGCGTTGAACAAGAATAGTTTGAAGTGCAGAAGTGTTTATGCATGTTTACGTGTATGTTACCCGCATTTTTCAAACGAAAGTTGCAATTATTCTCTACAGTGGCGAGGAAATATATATCAGAAGAACAAATGTACGAGCTATTGAATAATAGTGAATAATTTGAGGCTTATTGAGAGACATTTTCCAGCGATGTTTCCTCGGAAACCGGAGAATATTAAAATATTTCTGAAAAGGTGTGTTGTTTGCGCGAAGCAAAATAAGAGGAAGGAAACATCATACACTTGTGTACCATGTAACGTCCCACTTTGTGTCATTGGGTGTTTTGAGAGGTACCATTCAGTTGTAAAATTCTAATGTATATTTCATGAACATTTCTTGTACTACTTATTAGAATGAACTCCGATTTTTCTCTTACCAAAAAAGTTTTATATGTTTTTAAGTGTAATATCACAAAATTTAAAATAAAATAAATTTTGTTTTCTCTCTGTGATTAGAAAAAAAATAGGTTGTCATGAAGAAATATGTATAACGTCTTCAATAAACACTCCACGCTCTCGACGTTTCGGGACTGAAGCCGGACAAACACGCACAGGCTTCCCGCGTCGGCCCTGTAAGCACCGCCGGCTGAATTCGGCGCGGTCCTGAAAGGGTTAACTTCCCCCCAAAAAAAAAGTTCAAAAAGAGTACTACAAAAAAGTCCATTGAATTTTTATCGAAAAACGATAATTTTTTCCCATGGCGTATAATTTCTAGTAAGGGGGGCCCGGGTCTAAAAAATTTTTTTTGCTGCGCTTTTCTGAGACATCAATTTTTTGAGTCGCCGCCTTTCTATAACTAAGAAATTTTCTAGAGTCGATTGGGGGGGCAAGTGCCCCCTTTCAAAAAAAAATGTTCCTTTGAAATTTTTCGATTCTGTCTTGTGGGGGAACTACCTTAAAGCATTTTTCGGCCGCAAATAATATAGCTTCAAAGTATTTTCACGATACTATTTTGAGTGGTTGGAAAACAAGAGCTGAAATTCCTTGAAGTTATTTATCTCACTTTTTGTTCCGCACTCTCCACAGTGGGAGATGGTTAGGGTTTTACCGCCAAAAGATTGCACTGCCGTAGGTATAACTGTGGAGGCTCCTTCATCTTTTGAACGTGCAGCCCCCAACAGCAATATTTTTCTCCTGTTATAGCTAATCGTGCTATTGCACCGGAAAAACAAATAATAATAATTTATTGCACTTAATTACATATTACAAACATTTAACCAAATACAAGCCAGTCATCAGAATATTAACAATTAACAGTCATCAGAATATTAACAATAATGTGAAACATACTCAGAATATATATAAGGGTACAGAAAGGATTCTGAATCTGTTACATAATCCAAGTACTTCCTGAATACTCATCGGTAGAATAGGGTTCTAGGGAACATAAGAAAATCAATATGGGTTTTTTAAGTCTTGAAAATTATTTTTCGCTTTCAAATGGGCAGGTAAGTGATTGTACAATTTTATACATGAATACTGGGCAGCTTTCTCAATACTGGCTAATCTGTGATAAGGAATGTTGTAATTTGAGATATTTCTTGTACCATGACTATCGAGTTATTTGGAATTGTGAGAAAATATGCCTATTTTTGAAGACGAATTTGATACATTCAACAGGGCCGATCCTAGGGTATTGGCCGCCCGCGTGCAAATACCAGATGTGCCGCCCCTCCAGAGATTTTTTTCTTATTTTGACTAATATTCAACGTTGACGTTATAAACTCTTAAACTCATCTACATGTATAACGCCTATTTCACACACAACGATTTTGGACATACTCAGTGCGTATACCAACGAAAAGTATATAAATCAGTTGTTCTACAGTCTACAGACTAGGTACCTAATCATTATAATTACCTAATTATAAAATAACCTTTCTGGTTTTCTGAGTGGCAAATTTATTAATAATTTCTGTAAAATCTATTTTTTCACAGATTTCGGATTTAATAGAGATGATGGCCAAATCTGAAAGCCTTTCTTGTGTCATATTATTTCTCAAGTAATTTTTAATAATTTTTAATTTGCTGAAACTTCTTTCTCCTGAAGCCACAGAAACGGGTAAGGTTAAAAAAATTCTTATTGTTAGAGCAAAATTAGGAAAACAGGAAATGAGATCATTTTTGACTATGATTTCTAATACCTTAAGTGGCTGTTTCTTACCTGGAAAAATATCTTTGAATGAAGTTATTTCATTAAACAGTTGTATACCGTCTATATCTTTCACGATACTTCCTTCCTCCTGTACCTGTAACTTAATATCTAAGTCCATGCAGGCTTTCATGAGATCATCACTAGAAATGTTGTGAAACTCATACAGAAAGCAGAATATTGAAAAGCACTCAGATAATAATGTAAATCTTTCATTTACCGAAGAGATCGCGTGATCAAGAATTGCAAAATAGAAAGAAGTCTTGAATTGCTGGAAGGGATTCAAAAGGGGTTCATCACTGCCCTCGTAATCAAATAAACGGACTTTTTTCCTGAGCCTCGAACTTGGAAATTCGGGATCAATACCTAAATCTCTAGCAAGTTTTGTGGCTGATTCGACAAATATTTTGAAATTATCGTCTGATCTTTGTGAAACAAAATATTTTTTTAAATTATCTAAGCCTTCAATGCATTCCGCGATGTTTAATTTAGGATTTTGAAGCATTTTACGCAGAACATTAATTCTTGATAATAAATCATGCCAAATCAAAATTGAACACAAAAATTTGAATGATTCAAGATTTTTAATTATTGATTTTGTACCATTTTTTGTTTTCGCGTCTCTGGTGGAATCTTCAATTAAGGCATTTGATGCGGTAATAATGTTTTTGAGGTCTTGCTTTAGAGGTCTAATAGCATTGATACGACTTTCCCACCTTGTTTCACTTAATGGTTTCAAAGTTAGACTTTTCACGTATTTTTTTAGTAAATCCCATCAATATGGGGACGCAGAAAAAAAATTATATGCCTCTTGTACCATATCAAAAATCCAGAAATTTCACCACTGGAGCTGGCAGCGTCATTAACACGAGGTTTAAGGTATGAGCGTACACGGCATTATAATGCTCTAGGATTGATATCGAGAATCCGTTTCTGAAGCCCTATATTTTTCCCCTTCATGTTCGATCCATTATCGTAGCCCTGACCACGTATATCTTTAACTTCGAGCTGCAGACTAGGTAATAGCTTCTCTAATAGAAAATTGCACAGACCTTCTCCAGTGGTATTAGTTACTGAAAAAAATCCTAGAAAAAATTCTAAAATATCTTCTTTACTTTTACCATCAGTAGTGTTCACACATCTAATTACAAACGTTATTTGTTCTGTATGACTAATATCGGGCGTAGAGTCGAGAATTATAGTGTAATATTTGGCTTTTTTGACAATGCGTGTTATTTCATTACGAATAGATTCGGCTAAAATATGAATTACTTCATTTTGAAAATGCTGCCCTAAGTAGTGTGGAATACGTGTTTTTTTATCTTTGTATTTACTGATATTATTAAGGTGTTCTGAAATAACTGGATCAAATTTGGCCAACATCTCTACTGCCTTTAAAAAATTACCATTATCTCTATGATACAACTCCGTACTAGTTCCTCTGAATGCTAAATTCTGACTGGCTAAAAATTGTACTACAGCAATCATTCTTTCAATGATAGCGCGCCATCGCTTTTTCTCTCTATTGTAAACATTTTGTTGTTCCGCGTCAATAGTACAATTTTTTTCCATCCTCGTCTTAATTTCGCACCACGATCTTATAGAGTTAACATGTTTTAGAGTATTTTCATGCTTATTGAGGTAATTCGAACAATGACGCCAATCAGAAAAGCCAGTACTTACAAGTTGTGTTGAACTATCTCTACTAAACAATTTACATGCAGAACAAAAAATACAATTTAGTTTTATGGAATAGCAGAACCACACGCGATTTATTTTCTCCCGTTCACTAAAGTTTTGTTATAATATGAACAGCTAAATTTTCTGCCACTCTCATCAATCGGAAATTTGAAATCTGCAACTTGTTTGGGACCGTGTTCTACCAATAAATCAATATATTTTTTTGTCAAAATGTTAGGCCAAGTACCTGGATCATCTAGTGCTACTTGAGCAGAGCCCTCTTCCTCTTTGCTCTCATCTTCACATTCGGCTTCACTGGGAATAGGACTGCTTGATGATGATCTTGCAGCTTTATCACCTTCATCGGGTGTGAAATCTATTGATTTATTGTTTATTTCACTAGTACTGGTTGATGTTGATGGTTGAGAATAATCAAACTCCGCGATTTGATTCAAACCTTTTTGTTCGGGCTCACTTTTATCCGGTTTTCCAAAATACTTTTTCAATGTTCCCGCTTGTTTTGAGATTTCTTCCATTCTTCTCTTTTCTATAGAAGGCACCTGACTCTCTTTTAGTTTTTCTGTTTTTGGACGAGGACGACATCTAAAGGTAAAAGGTAAGAAGAACGATAAGTATATCATGGCTCACAGATGCACATAAAATGAATAGGAATTCTTTAGAAATTTTGAAATTCATCGAAATGACCTCTAAAAAGTACCTACCATTCTTAATACTTTTTTTTACTTAATACTTAATATAACTTAATGTAAGAATATGGGTTATTCATAAGAAATCCCCATTCTATTGAAAAAGTTAGATCAAATTATTTAAAATAAATAATGATTCGTAGCGCTCTTTCAAAATCTGGATAAAAATTAAAATTTTCATAAACTCCCCCGGTTGGTAACCTATAATTTTGTAAGAAAATTATATTTTGTGCTAACGACTTTTGAAAGAATTGAAAATAAATTTTGAATTTTCAAATATTCTGTACTTATTTACAAAACGAATCATCGCGACAAAATTAGTTTAAAAATATGCCCACTTTTTTTATCTAATTAGAAAACACCCTGTACAACATTTCATTCGTTCATAAATCTAGTTAAGAGCTTTGGTACTTACCACAGTTCTGATTTAAATATTTAAACGATACTCAACAGCAACACCTTGTCACTAATTTCCAATATTAACTTACACTTGATTGTGTTTATGACCAGTCTTATTGTATGTTGATTCAAAATTAAATGAAGATTTTGAAATGAAAATGGTTTATATATAGTGGTGAAGTAGCAAAAAAAATTCCGATACAGCATCCCTTTAACTTTGTCGAAACAATTCATTTCTTATCTATAAAGAAAACCGCTAAAATAAAGTTTCTTCTGACCATTGACCTGCGAGCCGACTGTGATATATATAGTCTTTACAAGTAAGTTGGCACGGCGAAAAAAAATTCCAAGGAGGCCGCAGCGGCGAAACCTTTGAAAAAAAGCCGCCCGGCGAACAGCAGCACGTTTTTTTCAAAGGTTTCGCCGCTGGTACCTCCTTTAAAACTTTTTTCGCCGTTCCAACTGACATTGTAAAGACTATACATACATAAATAAGCTGCCGCGCCGCACACAGGAACCAAACATACTTAGTCGTGTCAAAAATATGGCCCTTGGTTGTTTTTTTTATAGAAATTTCAATTTATTTATGCTGCATTGCCGGCTCTGTCATTAATTTTGCTCTCAAATGAAGAATGTGTGTAGATGAGAGTAGGAGAAGATACTAATGGACAATAGATCAACACACAACACAACTGAGCACTAATGTTTCATTTTTCTTCTTTCAAAAAATAGCTGATTGTTATAACTGAATGCGGCCTGCGGCCGCCTCGCGGCCGCCCCTTAGTTTGGCCGCCATCGTGTGGTGCACGCGCTGCACACCTGCTAGGATCGGCCCTGACATTCAAATATGTATATTGCTGGGACAGTAAGCACATTTAGCGATTTGAAGTGATTTCTACAGGATGTGAAAAACCTCAATTTCTTAATTATTCGAATAGTTCTCTCTATTGAATTCTGAAAACATTCAAAGCTTCACCACTTCCTCCCCAAAGAATAATGCCGTATTGCACTCTCGAGTAGAAACTAGCATAATAGAAGGTCCTAACGATGCTAATGTTGGTATTATTTGACAATATTCTGAGGCCAAAGCATGATTGATTGAGTTCTTTTCAGAGATGGCTTATGTGATGAAAAAAACTCTAGGTGTCATCAAGAAAAACACCTAAGCACTTAGTTTCTGCCGAAAACTGGATTTTATATTCCTTAAGATTTATGTTATCTGTAGTGCCCACGAATTGTTTTAAAAAACACTGCTTTGGTTTTCTCTTGAGTTTAGCACTAATTTTGGGTTTACAAACCAGTTCTCAATGTTCACCATAAGTGAATTACCATTAAGGGTGAGTTCGGGAAAATTTGGGGCGGTAAATAATAGTGTGATATTGTCAGTATAGTTGATGATAGTTTGGTCTCATTCGGCAATGGATAGCAGATCATTGATGTAAATTATGAATATAAGTGGTCCTAATACGCTGCCCTGTGGAACTCCCCTGGACACCTCAAGTGCTAATGACAGTATGAACCTATTTGTATTTTGATCCCTAATTCTGGACACTTGTGAACGTTCAGTCATATAGCTTTTGAACCAGTTCAACTCTGAATTCCGTGTACCATAGTGTTCCAACTTTATAAAGATCATGTCAAAGTCTATACAGTCAAAAGCTCTTGATAAATCCAGGAAAATGCCACAGGACACGTTTTCTGCATCCAGACAGCTATTGATGTTGTTTGTTAATTCAAAGAGAGCAGTTTCAGTGCTCCTACCCTTGAAAAAACCATGCTAATTTGAGTAGAAATAATTACTTTGTTGAAAAAATTCGAAAGTTTGTTCATTTTATAACAGGGTTTAATAACAGCAAATTTTATATTAGCAGGAAACTGCCCGGTGCTTAAGGAGGAATTAATGTTATGAATAAGAGGTTCGCTAAAGAAAGGTAAACTCTTTTTCAATAAGTATGTAGGCACGTCGTCATATCCGGCACTTTTTTTACCTTCGATTTTGTTATCTATTTCCAGTAATTTTTGGGTGTTTATTTCTTGAAAACGAAAAATATATTTCTTATTGCTATGTTCCGATGGGAGATTTTGCTATATTCCGATGGGAGATTTTGCGAAATAAGTTCATTTGGTTTCTCATTAAAGGAACGATTAAGGATTTCTGCACCTAGAAAACCGTTTTCAAAGTAGGGTTGTACATCATTTTTATTTCCTGTAAAGCAGCTGCGACAAATTCAGTATATCTATGGAGAGAGTGGGGATATCTTGGAAAACTGACGTGGCAAAACGAAAAGATTCTGCAGCTTGAGAAACGCCTGCAATATTTCCTCAATGCAAACCCAACTCAATTGTGTTATCTCGAAAGAGAAAGCTTGCCAACACCCTCTCCAGGAACTCTTAGAGTTTTTTTGCTTATGATTTGCAATGCTACTAACTCCACCTAAAGAATTAGCTACGTTAATTTGTTAAAGAACATGAATCGTGACATACTCTTTCCATACAAGCTCCAAAATTTACAATTGAATTAAAACTCATACATCGAAGGTATATGCTTGTAAATGTTTCCAATTCCAAATGGGCCCATATTTTAGCGGATTATACATCTATTTCCTGTTTCAAATATCTATTATTATATATTTGCATAGTGGAAAACAAGTTTGTTCTCTTTCTAATAAAGGAGGCCGACATTGTATCTTCCTTTTCAGATATTCAGAACTTGACAGGCAGGTGGTATTGGTAAAATTTCTTAGGTTCTTTTTATTTTTACGAATCATTACATCCACAGATTTGGAGGACTATAAAAGAGAGGCTCTCATGTAGAAATGCAATTGGAAGGTGCTTACCGCTGGTATGCCAAATACACAATACGGAAACTTTGATGAAATACCCGGAAGATTTCAGCAAGGTCCCCGAGGGAGGCTGCAATGAACCCTGCTGTGCACAATTGGAATGTGGCCATGTGTGTATCAAGAAATGCCACGTCTATGATCGGGACCACGAGACTTACAAGTGCAATGAACCGTGTAACAGGTATTTTACTAAGGATTTATTTTTTCTGTACGACTATGAAAGTATTGTGCAACAAATAGATTCGATGGTGTCCTTTAATAACGCCCTATGAATATTTGGCAGCATCAGATTCTAGATGAAATTAACTGCTGAATTTATAAAGTTTGAAAATGAATTACCCATTCTTTAGAATGGCTGGAATAATTTGATCACATACTTAATTCCACAATATATTCCAGGCGTATTTGCAATGAAGCTGGTCATGATCTCTGCACCAAGAGATGTCACGAATCATGCGGAAAGTGTGAGTACAAAATAACCGAAACTCTACCTTGCGGCCATCTGAGAGAGATTATGTGCCATATGAAGGAGTCCTTGGAGAAGATAAAATGCACAAAAAATGTGTCGATTGACTTGCCTTGCGGGCACGTAGCAAATAAGTTATGTCATGATGACAAAGAAAGCTTCGTTTGTCCATTTCCTTGTGATGTTTCCCTCCCGAATTGTTTTCATCAGTGTACTTTGAAATGTCAATAAGGAACAGATCCATACACTACAGAATAGGTGGAGTATTTCAATTAAAGACGAGTTTAGTGAATGTTTTTGTAGATCTTAGTTTACATAGGTTATAGCACATATAAACTTCAGCCTACACCTTATCATCGTTAGATTCCTATAGACATAAATATTAAATATAAAAGTGAATAGTATGACTGAATATTGATAAAATATACCATACATTACCTCTATCTTATGCCGTTTTTCAGTCGAAAATTTTGAAAAACGCTATAAAAGTACAGTAGCGTAGATTTCGGGGATAATTTTTTTTTATGATTTTAAAAATATACCATACATTACCTCTATCTTATGCCGTTTTTCAGTCGAATAACTTAAACTGTAAATACCTATCCTATGAAAGTTAACATTTTCAAAGTAAGCTATGAAAATTACAACTATATTGTTTGTTTAGTAACATTTTATTAATGGAATAATAAAAATGGTTTACAGTAAGGAAGAAAAAGTTCAAATATATATATATAATATATATACAAAAATAGATAAAAGATTTATTTAGAAAATAATTTAAATAACATGATAACTCATTAAATATGTTCAATGTGTCCACCATTATTGTCAATGCATAATTGATAACGTCTTCTAATATTTATAAGTTCATTGGAAATTGCTTCATTATTGACATTCAGATTCTCTATTTCAACTCAAATCGTGTCTTTAATGAGTTGAATATTATTATTATTACTAATAATGTCTTTTAGAAATCCCCAGAAAAATGAATCCATAGGGGTCAAGTCCGGACTGTTAAGTGGCCATTTAATACTTCCATTATATTTCCTATCCATATCGGGAATACATTATTCAAATGTTCTTGAATGGGTAAGACACTATGCGGGGTTACCCCATCTTGCATCCAAATCATACTGGCAAGCTCGGCCTCCGAAAAAATGTAAAAGAATATTTTCCACTTCTGGGATGAGTATTTCTTGGTAACTCCTGTTAATATATAATCATAAAATATAGGGCCAATAAATTTATTTCTAAAAATTCCTCACCAAAACCTAACAGTTTTTTTCCTGGTTTCTTCATTTGTTTTACCAATCTTTTTCTGTTGTCCTTTTTTCCCACGACCTTCGATTTTTCGTATTGAAAACTCCTGCCGTAGAAAAGGATGACTCATCAGTCCATAATATTTAAGTTAAATAATCGGGATCTTCATTCAAATTTTGAATCATCTGTTGGCAAAATTCCAGCCTTTTGCTCTTATGAGTCTCCGTTAAAACTTGTACGGGTAAAATTGTATATGGCTTGTAGTTGTTCTTTTTCAAAGTACGTTAGATTTTGGAAAAACTTTTACCTAATTGATCGGCTACATTTTTTAAACTACATTCAAAATTTTCTAAAAAATAATGCAATGTTTCAAAAAAGTCTATTTGCGAATGAATATGGATAGGCTTACCTTCAAAATGAAGCAGTATATCTAGCAGTTCTTCCTAGTTTTCTAGAACTACATGCTTTTTATAAAACGGTTTTATTTCGCTTGCCTTGTTTGTGTCAAATCTAGTAATTGAAATTTAACCCCCTTCCTTCTTGACCGATTGATCTGAAATTTGATACAAACCTTTAGTTCTGATGACAATACAATGATGTGTATTCAGTATCATTGTAAATCCAAGATAGCCGCCGCCGCCAAAAAATGGGGATCATAGAGTTTAGACAGTCAATACATGAAAACTGAAATCTGGTATCTAATCAAACAAAAGGACTTGTCAACAGAATCGTGATTCAAAAAAAGTCAAGATTTCGCGTGTCAAGGACTTTATTTTAAGATTTTATTGAGGAGTTAGTTGCAACAAACTGACGGGAAGAAACCTTTTAATAATGAGGCACTAAATGAACTAAATAGAATGAGAAAAACTAAATAGAAACTTGAAAATAAAAAAAAAAAAATGTTTTAAGTCCCCGGTTTTATTGAAAAAGAAACATAATGATGCAAAATACCCTAACCAAGATACCAGGGACCTTCTTCATTTTACTAGGACTCCCTGGGATATAAATTTTGGGACATGATTTTTATACTAGGGAAATTCCAGGGGACATCTACTTTCCACAGAAAGGGATTTTTGGCCGGGATTTCCCAGGGACATCCCTGATATATGGTACATCCCGGACGCCCCTAAATGTCCTTTTTTTTTCATTCATTAAATTTGAAAAATTTCATGGAAAATATGGAAAAATGAAATCTAAAGTTTTCTCAACAAAAAACGGGTTTTATTAGAAATTAATATTTTATATTGTGTTTAGGGTAAAAAAAAAAAAAAAAACTTATCCTATATATAAATTATATGAAAAAATTAAACAAAAAGACTTGGTGAATAAAGGTTTGAAAATTGTACACATATTAGGGTGTTGCATTTTTCCCAGGCTTCATTATCTTTTTCTGGCTTCTTTCTTATTCCTCCTGAAAAACTTCTGCAAGGCCTCCTCAATGTTTTTTATTGCCAATGGCTTCAGAAGATCCTGTAAACAAAGATATTATTGATGTGGAATTGAATTGACAATAAAAAAAAATTACAATACAGATATCATTTTATAGCTCTTTTGGGATTTACAAAAAAAGGAAAAAAATACTCACCAAGTATTATTGCTCCATGTGTTTAATGTTGTATATAAAGGCCCATTCAGTTGACTTTAAATTTATGTTATTCAATTGTTTTCTTAAATTTTCATGGAAATTAAACGATAATTTTGAACTTTTGTCTTCTCTTGATGTTGGGGCCCCCAATTCTCCAAGGGATGAACCATCAGCCCAAATTTTCGGGGCTTGTTTCCCCAAAATTTGATAAAATTCAGGCCCTTTTTATCTGAACTTGAGAAGGTAATTTAAATAAATATCATAATTTAAAAAGCCTTTTAATCGACTAGTAAAGGCCAAATTACAAAGCCTGTCAAGATTCTTCTTTTTTGTCTTCCAAGTTTTTTGTCCTTTTATAATTTTTTACTCAGTGTATTTTTTTCTCTCAAGCCTTGGGATACCTTCCTCCTACGATCCTTTTATTTTTAAAATTCCCATAATAGATTAATGAATATACTACTTAAACTTTTTGGGGGGTTGAATAACCTTATTATTGGAACAATCGTCTTAAATTAAAAGATTACAGTCAAATTTTTGTTTTCCCAAGCTGGATTTATTGGTTAGACGGACTGAAAACAGGGCCCCCGAAAAAAAGACCCAATATAGTTTTTATGTACCTTGTTTATAAATGAACTAAACCATGGCGTAACGTAAGTGAAACGGACTGGAACGGAAGAGTTGGCCAACCTTCATCTTTTACACCCGTTTCTTGCGCCCCCGGCCAATAAAAAAAAAAAAATTATGTGTTATGTTTTTAACAAGACGTAATTATTCATTAAATACTGGAACAGTCATTCAAGTATATTTTAAAATTGGGTTACCCGCAGTCTTCATCTTTAAAAATTATTTTTAGGCATTCTCTACTTTTCTTTTTACGGTTTTATGGGTCTTGTTTTGTAAAGTCTTATTGTTTTTTCAGTTTGTCACACTTTCCAATGCTCGCCCAACAAGGGCCCCCCGGCACCGAAGCATACCTTCCCTGTATTTCATAAAACCATTTACACAGAAAACGAAAACATAGATAAATATTTAGAAATAATACAAATCCAAAACCAACACAGGCTGTTTATGATTCGTGTAATGTGTAGGTTATTTTGAATATCACTATCACTTCTACCCATCTAAAAATTCCTTTCCGTCGATTTATAAATTCAATAATATTTTACAGTCCGTTTTTTTACATATACAGTGCGTCCCCACATTAAATCCGCCCAACTAAAACCAGCTTTAAACCAACTTATTATTTAAATTTTTCGACTATTTAAAACACTTTAACTGGGTAAAATACTTCAAATGCTCACAAAAAATCTCAAAACACAATAAGGATGCCCTAATCTTTTTACATCAAAAAAAAAACAAGAAAAATTAGAAACTTCAATTTAAAAGTAGGTTAATCATTGTTGACAGATCATCAAATAATTCCCAACAATGTTGCCAAAGTCAAACAGGACAAAACCACAGAAACCGAAATGTAATTGTGTTTGGGTTTGTGTATAATTTGTATCATTCTTTTAGAATTTATATTAAGGGTATATTATGCATTAATAATTTTTGCTTTAAATGGTAACTTCCCAGAGATATATTTCCATTTTCTTCATAGTTATTTTCCTGAAGATAAACAAACATTTTCAAAACAAAATATCAACTTTGAATTTTCAAAAGAAATTTTGATGAGTTTCATTTTATATATGAGAATGGATATCCAAAAAACCATGGGACAACCTATGGATATACCAGATGGGATGTCCTCTGCGGACATCCCTGAATGTCCCAATCATGTCCTTGTCCCCCGGGGGGAAAAAAAGGGGGCCCCTTTTTAATTTTGTGTTGTTGGGGGAAGTCCCCAGCTAAAAAAATTTGGTAGGTACCAGGTACCAGTCATCATAATACCCCCCCTAACAAAAAGAAAATTGACAATAAATTAAAATTTGGGGTGCGTCAATTTTTTATTTACAACCGCCATATCTTATATGTTTTGGATGCATTTCCCCTCAAAAGACAATTTATGAAAATTTTAAAAGTAACTTTTTGAAAAAAAAAAAATATTTTCCCCAAAATTTAATAAAAAGGGGCCCCCTTTTAAAATAAAAAAAATTTGTGTATCCCCTGAAATTACGCTACTTTTTTTTGATAGCTTTTTAAAAATTTATAAACCCAAAACAATTTTTACATTTTTTTTTTTTCTATAGGCAATAAAAGATGATAAGGTTGGGTTTTTTATAGTAAAAAACCCCTAAATCTTTTTTTGAAATAATATTTTTAAACCTTCAACCTTAATTACTTTTTTACATTAAAACCCCAATTTTGGGGATGAGTTAAAATCCCCATAGTGGAAAAACAGAAATTTACAACGAAGATATAATTTTTTTTTTTCAGTACACCCCCGGTTAAGGAGAGAAAATGACAACTGCGAGAACGGAAAAAAAAACACAAACCCCCCAGAGCTTCCATTTGGGCAAACGCTTGAAAATTCGTTTAAATTCAGAAAGGACGTTCCCATATGAAAAAAAGCATGGAATGCCTTGATGTGAATAAAAAGACATGTCCAACCTTGAAGAAGATTTATCCTGTGGACACAATGCCAAATAAATGTTATCAGTCATGTAGACCTTGTGAAAAAGGAATTTTTTCAATTTTTTTTTTAAATTTGTTTGGTTTTTTAAATCAATAGGGGAGGGGAAAAAAATTAAAAGCAAAAAACTGGGGGAGTTTGGGGAACAAGATGTTCCCCATTCCCCCCTCCTCAGTGAAAAAATTATTTTTTACAAAAAAAAAAAAAAAAGATAACGGAAGTTTTTTTTTTAAAGAAAAGAGTTTATTTTAAAGGGGTCATTTTTGAACATTGTGGAGTATTTCCTCAATTTTAAAACCCCTATTACTCAATTTTGAAATTTTTGGGGAAAAACTTATTATCTCTTCAAATCCAAAAACGCTCACAACAACAATTTTCCATCATTTCCCCAAAAATTAATGCTTTCTCACAACTATTCAAATGTGAAAACGGGGGATTTTTTTTTTTTATGACGCTTATTTTCCTTTGGTAAAAAACACAGGTTTTAAAATGTATTCAATTCCAAAATATTTTTCCTTCCCCCGATTTGGGGGGCCCCCTTCTTGGATATAAAAATTTCATCTTTATAAATCATTTCCTCTTTCCTTTTTATTTTTCCCAATTTGGGCCCCTCTTGTGCAAAAACACGAAATATTTTTGATACAGAACATCAATTTTTTTTATTAATACAAACCTAGCACAGCACTGATGTTGAGTGGGTTGGTTGTAGTTATCCTTTTTAAAAGAATTCTAAAAACCACAAACAATTCCCCTAGTCTTTTTAAAATTGTAATTGTAGAATAGATTAAATCTGTTTTTAAATAACATACTTTTGTTTTTTTTTTTATTTGAAATATTTTCCCAAAAAATAAACTGACGGATCCCCGGGAAAATTTTTTAACTTCTGCATTCGTGAACGGATTTTTCGAAATTGGACAGTTATATAAAAACCATTTGGGGTTTGATCACTTACAACCCCAAAATGGCGGATTCCGGTTTTTTTAAATGGGGAACTTTTTTTTTCAAAGGAACCCGTATTTTTTTACAAATTCAAATTCAACAGGTCAAAAAAATCCCAAAACCCTTTGTAAAAAAGTAATTTTTGAAACAATTGAAAAAATGATTTTTTCCCCGCTATTCCCAAAGAGCCCCAAATAAAAAAAAAGTTAATTATTTCTAAAATTTTTTTTGTGTCATTTTCTGGTTAATACCCAGTCACATCACATTTTGAAAAAAATTCTTTTTTTTAAAGGAACCCCCATGGGGGCCCCCCCCCTTTTCTTAAAAAACATTGAAAAAAAAAAATTAACCTTTTTTTTTTATTTTGGAGTAACAAATTGTATACTTTAAAAAACTACAACTAGTTCATGGTTTCCCTTCTTGAAAACAACTTAGTAAGCTGGGGAAACAACATTTCGGGGAAACTTGTCAACTAATTGTGAAAAATTAAATTTATAAGCACGATAATGGTGTTTTTTTTAAAAAATTTTTTTAGCGTTTTTCAAAATTCTTTTTCATTGGTTTTCCAAAATTTCAGCGGAAGTTTTGGATCAAAATCAACATAAGCAAAAGGTTTTTTTTTTGCCCCTCACTTACGATCATCTTCCATTGTGGGTTTTTTCCGTGTGGGTACTTTACCAAACCCGAAAGCCGACACTTTTTAAAGACATTCTCCGAAATTAAAAAAAATCAACCTGTTAAAATTTTTTTTGGAAAATTTAAATTTTTTTTTACTTTTTTTACTAAATTAATTTTTGGAAGTTAACTAATTTTTTTGGGGTTGAGATGAAAGATGGAGGAAACACAATTGCAAGATTCGAAAAGTTTTTTCCACGCTTAAAATTAAAAAATTATTTTAACTGGAAACCCACATTGGGGAAGCAATTTTTTCTGCACCAAATTTAAAAAAAGAAGAACCTTTTTGTATGTTCTGAAAAAAGGTTGGCCCAAATTTTCCTTTTTAAAAAAAATTTAACAAAAAGTGTCAAAATTTTTATCAATAAAAGAAAAAAAAAAAAATTTTTTTAAAAAATTTTTTTCTTTTTTGGGGACCCCTTGTAATTCCCCAAAACTTTTTTATCCCGGGGGGTAAAAAAAAAAAATTTAATTTAATTTTTTCCAAAAAAATTCATTTGACATAGGGGTTTTGGGCTTGTGTTACCTTTGAACGAATATTAAAAATTACAGGGTAAAGAAAAAAAAGTTCTCTTTGCAAAAATCAAATCCCATATTAAGTTTTAAAAACCCCAAATTTTTATTTAAACTTCCAATTTTAAATTTCAAATCAAATTTAAGGGGGGCGATACCCCTTTTCCCGGAAAAATCATAATTTGCCCCCGGGGGACGCAAAAAAAAGAGGGGGAAAATTTTATCGTCAAATGTGGGTGCCCCCAAAACCCCGCCCAAGCCTTGCTAAAAAAAATTGGGGAATTTGGGCACAATTCCCCAACAAATGTAGAGAGCCCTGTACAACTACTTGTCGAAAAAAATGTTCCGGTTATACATGGGCCATCCATGTATCAACAAATCCTCAAACCCTGGGCCGCGATAAAAGTTTTCCCCCTGAGTGCGGGCCATCAGATCAAAAAACCCCAAAAAAAAAAATTTAAAATTTCTGAAAAAAAGATTTGGAGTCCCAACAAAAGGAAAAAACTTTTTTGTATTTTGGGTTTTGTCGAAAGAGAGGTTTTTTTTTCCCAATGTTAAATTTTTCAAGTGAAAGGGTACAAATTTTTCGAAAATTTAAAACTTTTCAGCTAAATAATTTGGGCTTTTTTAAAACCAAAAATCCAAAAAAAATTTGGGTTTATCCCAAATTTTCCTTTTATGAATTTTTTTTCCAAATTTTTTTTATATTTTTATAATTGGAAAAAGGAAAATCGGCCTGTAATAGATTATAAACTTTTGCAATTTTACTTTTTTTTTGGGGAACCCCGGCCCCCGTTTCAAACATAATTTAATTTTTGAAAAGGTGCCAATTCTGAAACCCTTTTTTGACTAAACATTTATTTCATCAACCTCTGGTGCTTTTTCATTTGAAAATAGAAAATTTTAAAACCCCCGGGGGGTTTTTACCTTTTTGGGGTGCTGGTCCTTGCCGCTGAAATTTAAACCTCTTGGGCTTTTTTTCCCTTTGGGTTTTTTTAGAGCACCCCCCGAAACCCTTTTGTCCCCGAAACCGTCGGGAAAATTTTCACCGGTTTTGCCGGATTTTTCGGGGTTCCCTTTTTGGTTTTCCCCAATATTGCTTGTATTTTGTGGTCTGTGCCTGGTTTCCCCACAATATGTTTTTCCGTTTCTTTCCCTTTTTCCAATTGTCTAAGAAAGTTCCCTTTTTCACCCCCATTTTCTGCAGGTTCCTCTCATTGGGGTGTGTATCACCCCCTTTGGGTTTTGGGCCATTTTGTCAAAAGGGGCCAATATATGGGTTGATAGCCGTCCGTTTTTTTTCCCCCCGGCGGTTCTGGAACCCCTCAAAGTTATATTGTTTGTTCTGGGCGCCTTTTGGGTTTTTCGGCTTCCCCCAAAAGTCTTGATGTCACTTTTTGGGTTTGGGGCCTGGCCGCCCTTTATTTTTGATCCTCATTCCCTCATGTTTTTTCTCCCACAAAATTTCTTTCTGGGAAAACGGAAGTGTTTTTCCCAGTGGGTGTTTTTTCCCATAGGGTTTTCCCCCCTGGGGTGTTTATTTTTACTGTATATTCCCCACCCAGTTTTCCGGATCTGTTTACTATACCCCCCTCCCCGGGTTTTCTTGAGGTGTCCTTCCCGGTTTCGATCACCCCAAAAATTCCGACAAGAAGTAATTTTGGGTTTTGGTCCGTTGGATTATTTCAAGAAGTTCCTCCCTTTTCCTTTACCTTGTTGGGGGGATCTGATTTTGCTCGTATCTTGTATTAGAAATCCCATTCTTGCCCCCTGGGGTTTTATGTCAACGGGGAAATCCCTGGCTTCCTGGTGCTGTTGGTGTTGTTTTTAGCCCCGTTTGGGGGGGCAGGGATTTGTACCTTCTGACCAGTGGGGGTTTTTTTTTCTTTTCCCCACCAAAGACGCCTAGGGGGGTCCGGGGCCCCGTATTGTATCTTTTTTCCCCTTTTTTGGGCTTAGCCTTATGTTTTTTCCGGTGCCGTCTGGCTCCATTAATTCACCTGGTTTTTTTCTTTACTTTTGCCGTTTTTGGCCAGGTTGTTTTTTGGGGTTTGGATTACCCGGATATTTCTTCCCCCAATGGTGTTGGTCCCGGGTAAAAGTCCCGGCACCATATTCCTTTTTTCGGAAAAATACAATATTGATTTGGGTGGATGATTTGAAATCTCTCAATTTATCCATGCACTGCCCAGATTTGGGGCCCTTGCATTTTTTTCCTTAATGTGGTTTGTATTTTCCTTGGTCTATGTCGTCTTGTACCCAAGTGTTTTTTTTTTCTTTGTGTGATTGGGGGGGCCCCCACCCCAGGTTCCCCGGGTTGGGGGGAGTACACCCTTCCAGACGGGCCCCGCGGCCTGGGCTCCGATTTTTTCCCACTAGAAAGGGTAAATGATTCTTTCTTTAGCATGAGTATATACCCTGCAGCGGCTCATTATGCCTTTTTTTCTCAATGCCCTTTTAATTGAGTTTGGGGGCATTTTGGGTTTTTTGGGGTGTCTAGGAATGCACCAAAGACCCTTTTTTTAAAAGGGGTTTCCCCCTTTCTACGGGGGCTGTTTCTGTAGATTTCCTTTTTTTTTTGGGTATATAGGTCCTTTTGGGGTTGGCTTGCCCCCCTGTTTTAATTCCCTACCCAAAGCAGCTTAACCACCTTAGTTCTTGGTTTTGGGGTTTAAAGGTTAATTTCCCTGCTTTTGGAGACCCCCAAAAGACTGCAAATTTTTTGGTAACCTTCCGTGCAAAAGGGGGGTAAATGCTGCCCGGGGCCGGTTTTAAACTGTTGGAGGTTTGAATACCATTTCTTTTTTTTCCTGTCTATCCCCTTTTTAGTTCCCCCCTTTATCCCTGTAGGCCATTGAGGGGGGTTCCGTTCGGGTTCCCCAGGTCTCACGTGATATTTTTTGTTTAAAGGGAAGTGATTTCGGGGGATCTTTCCCATTTTTGGGATAAACTCCGGGGCTCTGCCCCTTTTGGTTTGGGTTTGGGGGGTTTTTTGGAGTATTTTGTGGTTTTTCCCCCCATGGGTCCCCTTCCCTTTCCCTCACAGTACCTCCCCAAGGTGAACGAGTTCTTATATTCCTTCCATTCACCCTATTCTCTGGGGTTACCCTGTTTTTCCCCAGTTGGTTCGGGGGTTCATATTTTTCCCTTTTTTGGGGGCACCTTCCCGACATTTCAAGGGGTTTTTTTATGGTCTGAAAGCTCACCTCATCAGACACATCCATTTTTTAACAAAGGTCTTTATATACCTATTTCCCCGTTGTTAGGGAGCCCTTAAACCATTTTTTCAATATGGCAGTTCTTTTTTCCTTCCTTTTTTGAGAATAATGGATTACTATTTGGCAAAAAGTTTTGTAATAACACAATTAATCAGGTAAATGTTCGATTTTGGAAATGATGCCCCTAAAAGAACTGAGATGATGTTACTTTTTTTTAAAATTTCTTTTAATTGTTTGGATAGTAAAGTTATTAAGGGCAAATAAAATTTTACCGTAAATTCTCATTAAATTAAATTATAAACATTTTTTTATAATGATAAAAAACCAAATAGTGAATGATAAAATTCAAAGGGGTAGTAAAAATGGCCCCAAATTGGATTACTATTAAAATTTTTAAATTTAAAAAATTTAATTTGAATTTATATTTAATTTTGTTGAGTTTCAAGAAATTCTGGAACCTAAAAGGAAAAGGGCCCCTTTTCCCAAACGTTTGGGGAATGTGGGTATATTTTTTGGCCCCCTTTCTTTGAAACCCCAAAGGTTTTTAAATTTTGAGACCTTAATGTGAGACCAAAGAATGATGTTTTGTTGAATTTTAATAATCCCCCGTTAAGTTGTATTATTTTTGTAAAGTTGGAAATTACTGATACCTTTTTTTAAAAAATATAATCATTTTTTAAAACATTTGTTTTTTTTTATTTCCGAAGAGAATCTGCTTTTTTTATATAATTATTTAGAAAATCCAAATAAACCCAATTTTAAATTATATTTGTTTGATCCAAACGTAGATGTAATGGACAATAAAACTGTTTTAAATTTTTCCCCCCAAAAATTGATAATTGTAAAGTAGACCTCATTTTTTTGGGAAACGTAAGATATTTCTTTTGGGGGGGATAAACCGGGAACTCCCCAAACTTTTTTTAATTTTTTACTGTTCCATCCCCAAGAAAACCCCCTTCCAGTAATTTATTGATGTATAATCATTGAAAAAAAAGCTTTTTAAAACAATAAACCAAATAAATGTTAATACTTAAAAAAAAAATCAATTACCTGGGGAAATTTTTTAATAAAAAAACCCTTCGTGTTCGGGGTAAATCCCGGGTTTCACCCAACCCCATAAATAAGCTAAACCCTCCGTAAATCCGCCAATGCCGCGACGCGTGTATATAAAAAAAGCCGAGTGTTCTTGCGAAAAAAAAAGACTCAAGAAAAAATTTTTTTTCGACCAGCTGGCTATGAACAAACGCCGCCGGGGAAAATTTTGTCACCCATAGGCCAGACAAATCAGTTGTTGAGAAAAAAGCGCAGCTGCCATCTGACGTCATCCGGACGTCCAACCCCTGGATTCAGAAGGAGAATTTTAAAACGGGTTAAATACATGAAAAAATAATTTTAAACTCAACGGGGGCCACAAAAAGGCGCGCCCTAAAACCAGTCGGAGGAACCCCAAAAAGGGGGGAAAACCCCCTTTCCGTTGGGAAAAATTTAAAGAATCATTCGCACCAGCAGTCCGGCCAACAACTAGTATCAAAGTGGGCCCAAAACCCAAGAATCTACTACCGTCCCAATTGCCACCAGCTTCCAAGCAGTCATGCGGAGTTGGGTAAATATTTTTCCGGCCAAAGGAAAATATTTTAAATAAAGGTGCGTTGTATCGAACCTGGTAAAGGGAATATTCAATTCAATCTGGGCGGTAATTTCTGCATACTAGTCCTTCGATCCCCCACGGTGGGTTTTTTTTTAAAAACCCCGCGAAAACACCCCCCCCCTCTGGGTATAGTGCTTGCCTTTTTTATTTTTGTGTGTTGTGAAACGGGGCCGTACCGCCCGCTTTTTTTCGATTAATATACCGTTTACCCCTTTTTTTAAGGTATTGTTATTTTAAATTGGAGAATTTGCACCTAGTGATCGGCCCGGGGTTGAAACCCAGTTAAAGGCAATTAAAGCCCGCCCTTTTTGGGCCCCCTTTTTCCCACTATACTGACCCTGGGTTTTTTCTTCACTGGGACTGTGGGAAAAAGGGCCTTTTCCCCTAAAACCAAAAGGTGGCCCCCGAGGCAAAACCCAGAATGAAGGGCCAAAGTTTGATAGTAGGGAAAGACCTCTTACAATACTGTATTCAGACGATTGCAGATACAAGTACATTAAGACGATGGACGTCCGAACGAGAAGTAATCAAGTTACCACATTATCTACAACCTTCAAACAAAGGGTGTTGTAATTTATTAATAGTGAAAGTGGATATATCATGATATTTATCGAAATTGTACTATATACAAATATCAATATTGGGTAATTTTTTTATTATTGGTATTAAATTAAGAGTAATCAACTGAATCAGTAAAACAACAAATAAACAAACATTTTTTATATATATATATATATATATTCATTTAGAGGTTGAAACATTTTTTTTGACTGGATGGCATTGGCCACATATCTTCCAAATCTTGCGTGACTTGCCTCTAATATAGCACCAATATGACCTACTTCACTGTTTCCGACCATACAAGTACAGTGAGCATACAAATCTTTCATCCTTTTCAATTATGTACCAAACATCTGAAGGTTTTAATTTGCCTTTTGTGAATACTTGCCTAAAAAAAAGTTATGTTTAAAAAGAACTATTAGAAAGTTGAAAGTAATATTCTTAAATATCAAATCAATGTCTCTTATAATAAACCAATGTGGCAATAAACATTATAGATCAGAAGAAGTTATAAATTGCCTCTTATGTATTATTATTCCTAATTTATAATAATTCCTTCGATGGCTCCAGATTTGCAACTGTCCCATTAGAAAAACCGGCTGCCTAGGAAAAAACATACTAGACTAACTAAAATATATGAATGATTCTAAATTTTTTTGTTCTCACCTTCACAACAAAGCCAGATTCAAAATATGTATGGATTCTAAACTTGTATAGGGCTTCATCTGCATTTGGGAAAGCTGAGTAAAACCAAATACGTAATTAATATCCATATTCGTAACAGGAGGAGCACCAACAATTGAACAATTCAGTTCAGAAATATTCAGTGTAAAAGGATTTAAATCACTGATCAATCTCAACTTCATTTTTTACCTGTAACAAATACATTGATAAAAATGTAAACAGAAGATGGGATGTATTTTCAAGCATACGTTCCCAAAACCTCTGCTTTTCAACAATAGTGTCTTCAGGTAATAACTCTCCATCTGAATATTATTAATTAACAACACAAAAGCTCGAAAATAACCAAAATACAGTTTTACTAGCCAAATAAAGAGCACACTGACAATGATGTTCTTATGGCGATTATCAGTTTGTGTGCCAACAACCGCCATATTGGGTCGTGGTTTGGATTGCCTATTACATAAATACAAATTATGAATTTGGGAGGTTAAATAAAATGTGGTGGGATTCATGTACTAGCTCTGATATGCTCTTGAATTTTTATTTGTTGCATCATATATATACCTATCTATAGTGTGCATGCTGTTTTTATATGGGAAACTTGTTAATAATGTTTTGTTTTATACACCATGAATTATCAGACAGTGGGATTAATTTATTGAATCAACAATGGTTATAATGGCTCAGTTAATGGCTATATTATATTGTGGGATGAATTCTAGACAATTCTTCATTCCATACTTGTGTGGACTAAAAATTCAATGGACCAATCTTGGACCTATATTAATTTTAATCATTCCATTTTCATTTACAGCTATTTCCTTACTTATTCCTTTTACAGCAGCGATCGATTTCTTTCTTTGCTGATTTTGGAAAGGTATCCAATTTACACCAACTATTTTTCCATTATTTGCCCCAGTTCGCAACACAACAATTTAACGTGGAATTATCAAAACAAATTTGACAATCCCGATTATGTTTCACATTTCTACCAAAGAGTGCGCTGCGATCGGTTGACTGTCCCCACCAAGCAATTCGCACATAGCCAATAGGAAGGAAAAAATCTCACTCACTGTCTCAAAAATACACATTCACAACTCACAAATAAAATCTCTTGGCGACTACACCACGTGGTCCGCTAGCAATATTACACCATCTGCACGTGTGCCCAGATAGGAATGGACTTGGCTTATTGGTGCGGTGCGCTAAAAAAGTAGGGGATGTTTACCGATAGCGTACCATGTGACGAATACCCATATATTGCATATTCACGATAGAGGGGAAACGAAGGGGGCTATAAGTTTGAAGGTTGTAGACGATGTGGTAACTTGATTACCTCTCGTTTCGGACGTCCATCGTCTTAATGGATTTAAAAGGTTTTCACGACGTTTCAATACTTGTATCTGCAATCGTCTTCAGTGAATACTGAAAAGTTTAGGTGCTACTTACCAATTTATATGACTGCCGGTGCAATGATGCGTGTAATCCCGCCATGTGCAGTGGTGCGTGTAATTTCGCGCGGTGTGGTGGTGCGTGATGTTTCGCGCCTCTGCAGCCCGCCAGAAAGAGCAAGCAGTGGTTTCCATCGTTCTTGATCTCACGCTTGGGTGACTAAAGGCATTATTGGCCGATGTAGACGGCCTCTTTGAACTTTCGTTTGAACCAATGCTCCTCTCTATGTAGAACACTTGTGTCGTCCCAAGAACTCGATGGTGCTCAGTCCAGGCGTGGTCAGCGATTCCCGATTTTGACGTTTCTCCACGTTGAGTCAATTTCTTGTGCTCAATCAATCTTACCGATAACGGCCTCTTTGTCTCCAATGTAGGAATCTCCGCGTTCACATGGACCTTCATAAATGCAATTCTTATTGATTTCATTTTTGTTGTCAGGTTTGGTCTTTGTCAGGAAACTCCGCAAAGTACTGCCGGATTGAAAGCAGCTCTTGATGCTGAACTGATTGATCCTTCTGATCTTCTCGGAGATACCTCTGATGTACGAAGGCAGATCACTGTGCTTTGTTGTTGCTCTTCAGATGTCTTAGTTCTCTGGAGTTGTTTCAATGCTTCTCCTAGGAGTTTCTTGAGATATCCATTCCAGTGAAGGTCCTCTCTGGTGTGGTCCTAATTCAGGCATCTAGTGACTTCCGTCGTTGCAATGTTCTCATGATCCCTCTCTTTGTCGAACTCGGATGGTTGGAGCTGTAACGAGGTACTGCCCTGTATGTGTCTTCTTTCTGTAGACAGAGGTGCGGATTTCATTGTCTATTCTCCAAGCGTTCACATCGAGGAAGGGTAAGGCACTGTTGGTTTCCATTTCCATCGTGATTTGATCGAATCCCTGATTCTGTTAATTCTTGAGAAGAAATCCTGGAGATGTTTATCTCCGTGATTCCATATAATGAAGCTGTCATCCACGTACCTCAACCACAGCTTTGGTTTGTATTCTGCCTCCCGTATAGCCAGTTCTTGAACCACTCCATGTATATGTTGACATGATTGGGCTTTTAAATCCATTAAGACGATGGACGTCCAGAAACGAGATAATCTAAATAACCTTAGCTAACAATATTATCTGGTGGTCAGAATATTTTCATTTTCCTTTTGCCAAGTGGACGGGAGTAAAATCATCTAAATGTTATGATTGCATACATCATCCCTCGTCGATTTTAAATTTCTACGGGAACCCCGGAACATAAAAAAAGACCAATAGAAAACGTTTGTGGCATTCAGACAAGAAAATGAAAACTAGAACTGAAAAATAAAAATATGGATCGTACGATTTGAACCTGGGACCTTTTGATGTCTAGTCGAACGCCCTGCCAATTGAGCCACCAGTCCTTGTTTGAAACCGGCGATTCCACAATTTCCGGTTTGAAGTTGGTCGATAATCCGATATGGATTGACACCAGAGCGGATAAGACCAATATAATTTCATTAGGTGCATGCGTGAATGTTTTCACGCATCCATTAACCCTCATCATCTTCGTTACTAATCGGAACTGAATTTAAAAGTGTGAATCGCCGGTTTCAAACAAGGACTGGTGGCTCAATTGGCAGAGCGTTAGACTAGAAAATCGAAAGGTCCCAGGTCGAATCCTGGCCGATCCATATTTTCCATTTCTTGTTTGAATGCCACAAACATTTTATATTGATATTTAATTACAGACGCTTTTTCCGCCACTTATTTATAAAGAAAGACATTTACGACCAGTAAGGTTGAGAATGTTTCACAAGTTGAGGACGATTTTCCCAGTAGAGTAGCCTCTAATTCCATTATGTAAATTTTTGATGAATATATTTTGATTTGTACATGATCATATAACTTTTATTTTGTTCATTATGAGCTGAAACATTCCTCGTGAGTTTCAATTTAAATATTGAGGTAAACAAGGGGGGAGAACTAATTCACTCAGCAAACAGCCTTCAAAGAAAAAAACTCACACAAGTGTTGATCATTGGCTATCAAGCCGAGCCCAGCTTTTCGGCTGCGTAACTAAAATCAGTGGAAGAGGGACTTTTACAAAATGTGACAGTACATGGAGCCCGAATAACTCAAGTAAAAAAGTATATGATTTGTACTATAAGTAAGTATGCAATTTTAACGTACATGTAATAATTTACCCACCTTTCTTTATTTTCAAAAGGTAGCTTTGGGACCCTATTATCTAACCCCCGAGAATATTGAAATAAAAAATATAGGGTTTCATGTTACATCCCTGCGTATGATTTTTACATTGCTTTTTGGTTTTGTCATCTAGACACGAAATTTAAAGAAAACACGAGGCGGAAAAAAGAAAGAACTCATGCTGCCAAATATTGGAGAGAAACCACCATATCAGATCTGACTAAATTGATTTATTCGAACTAGAAATGTACAGATTTTTTTAATGAAATAATTCAAGTCTCAATGGTCGGAAAAACGGTAACAGTTAAAATACTGGAAGAAAACAAAACAAAAAAAACTAATCCTACTCAATAATCAACAACTGAAATATTATTTGAGATTTGTATACACTATCAATTGAAAATGACTAGATAAGATCCAACCCAAGATAATTGTCATTAGATCCCACGAACTGAATGACAAGCAACAAAATCCGTCACATCAGATCTGACCAGAAGTTTATTCTTACCAAAATAAAAATACTGAGCTCCTCGTAGACCAGTATCAAAATCCCGAAATCTTATGGTACCTTACAAATCAAACGGTAAAAACGGCATTACTAAAAAATAAAACTACAACTTTGACTGTACCAAATTATTGGTAAGCGAAAACATTCTTTGGATCGAGTTCCTTTTTGGCGGCCAAGAAAAGGCCAACGCCAACATCGGACCGGACGGGGTACCACTGTTTTTACACTCCCACGCCGTGTGGTGAGATATGCTGCTCCGTTGGCGATAATTTCATCCCTCGCTTGACCTCCAACCGCCTGTAGATGGACAAGGGTCTCCCCGATATTTTCGTGGGTATATGCCGGGTAAAGTTATGACGCAGCCGGCGTCGTAGGTCTGCGTCACGCGACAGTTTATCATAGAATGGGTGATTCTTTGCGACATTCGTCAGCTATCACTTGTTTGACGTTTTTTGCGAGTGTGCGGCCCTGTCCCAAGGTGCTGAGGTTTCGAAAGATTCGGACATGATGTTGTATAGTAACCCAAAATCCTGAAAAAAAAACGAATTGAAAACACTTTCATGTCAAATTGCAGTTAGAACGAATATACAGTGCGGTCCATAGGTATGGAATAAATTAATTTTTAGCGTTATTATGTATTTGTTTAAAAAACCTGAAACAGGTCGATTTCTATTGTCAATTTGACAATTTACAGTATGAGAATATTACCCCCTTCTTGCACCCCCTCTGAATTATGAGCATCCCCTCAAAAATTTTAACAGAGAAGGGGATCATGTGACACCTTGTTCGAAAGGATTTTTCATTCTCTGTTCAGTAATATTAAGTTTTTCAAATTTGTATCAATTATAACCGAGAAAATTTATTTTGAAAATGTAAAATTTTGATTTTACGTGAGAATGAAGGAAATAATGTCACATAATGTTTAGAAAGTATTTTCAATTTATTTCACAAATATATAAATAAGTGGAAAATTGGCCTGTGTACACGAACAGAAAAATTTGGCATATCAGACAAATTATTAAATTAAAGATAAAAACACTAACATTAAATTATGAGAAAACGTGATTCACTAATATGCGGCGGTACCTATGTCCTCAAATAGCTCAGTTGGTAGAGCGCTGACTAGAGATGAGGAGGTCATTGGTTCGACTCCGCTGGGATGGTTTTTTTAATTTAATAATTTGTCTGATATTCCACAATTTTTCATTTCTGTATTTTCACAGACGCAATTTTCCAATACATAATAATATTGCTGTCTAGTCGATTGCAAAAATAGTACGTGTTCATTTTATACATTTCCAACGGCATCACATAAGCTGCAGCAAAATGATAAGTGTTCTGTTATTCCACGAAATTTCAATCTCTAATTCCGGGGCATGAGGTTTTCATTCGATAAATGTTTCAGAAGTTTTCCATTTGATCGCCTAGTTCCGTGGGACTGCCTTGAGCCGTTGATAAAAAGCAAATAAATAGGGACTTAAGCTGCGAGTTCGGGAACGCCTCGACGGTGTTGTAAACTAATCAGCCTTATGAACAGGGGACAAAGATACTTTTGATGTTTTTCCGAGTTGTCTATCATACACTGGCATTCTATCAGTACCTCGCAGAGGATTTGTGTTTAATTTTCACGAACTGGTTTCGTTACAAAAGCAATGGGCCTCACATGTGAACTAATGTTAAATGTAATTAACTTTAAGTACTAAGAGTGTGAACATCGTTACTTGTACTGTAAAAGTAATACGCAATATTTAGTTGACAATTATATGTGCGTTAGAGAGTGTTGAAGGGGTTATTTAGGGACCGTTCAACGTCCTCACATCCTTGCAAGGGTAAAAGTGAAATCCCATATTCAACTAAAATTGTCAACCTCATTCCTTTTCTGATTATAATATTATTTGAGAATTCCATTAAATAGTTTTTTGTTGAATCTGATGTTATTTAGTGGTTTCCCGTCAGGTTAAAACAGGGTCTTTTTTTAATTTGTTGAACTATTTGGCGCCCTCACTTTTTATGTTCTCAAGACCTTATGAACCTCGGACCTTAATAAACTAACGAGCAAGCACATTAGTCGCGTACCAAAAATACACAGAAGTAGCATTACTTTATGATATTCAAAATATCCATAACCTCCAAATGCGGTGAACTTTCGTATCAATACACATATTTTTACCATTTACTTACTTTTTTTACAGACAAAACTTCCGATTCATCTTGTTGAGACTGCTCGTTAGTTTTGTTAAAGCTAGCCAAGTAGCACAGAGTCATAAAATTAACATAATGACTTCTTATACCGTCTTAAAGACTACGTATTTGAATGTTTTAAAACCAAAAGTTAATGTGTGTTTTATAACCTTCAGGCGTCGCTATGACGTCGTGTAGTAGATGTAACGAGAGTACAATAAAGAATTCTCGAGATGAAGTTGTGTGTATGTGAATAAATTGTATGTGTGGTTAAGTGAGAACTTAAGAGCAGTTGCTCCGAGGTTATTATGACAATGAACATATGTGGTTCTAATGAATACATTTTTTGAAAAGTTTCTTCGACTACATATGTACTCATGTAATGTAGTTTTATCAACTGATGAACTTTGGTCGTAATGATTACATTATGTATCTATGGTTAGATTATTTTGTTGGATAGGTATATTGTGTTATGTATGTAGAATATTCAGTTCTGTATGAATGTTAAAATGCCAAAACAAAAATCAAATCTGCCTTACAAGAGAATGGAGCGTATAGAAAATATAAAGAGGAAGGATGAGTACCTATCCCAAAATTAACATCTGAAATAATTAATCAATCTATCGGGACACTGCAAAAAAATGAAGTTCATCCAGTTCCTTCAATTGTTTTCACAACAAGACATAAATAATATGTATGTGCACTTCGAGTGATGAATAAAAAATATTTAAATATAACTGTTCAACATAACCTCTATTATTTTCTGTTTTGATAGCGTTACGACGTTAGTACAACAAAACTTGCTACTTGTGGTCACAGCGACTACATTACAACTTTTTTATGTAAGATATTGCGATGTCTTTGAGACACTCGTAAACTATTCTATGATAGTACATACCGGAGTAATTACAACTTTTCGACACTAGAAGGACGGCATCCATGTTTTTCGATTGATTGATAACATCATTCTGGTAGCCATATTGGAACAAAAATATTTAAAATAAAAAATATGGGACCCTGGGTGTTATATCAATTTAAAAATCATTTGGAGATGTGCTAATCAAGTATCTTTCGTAATATGGTCTACATATTTCAACGATTAATGAGAAAAATTTATGAAATATATTTTTTCTGAAATGAAAATAAATATTTATCTCTCTTCATTTTCGAGGCGCATGAATTTTAAGTGAGTAGAATTGGATTTTGATCGTAAAAATGGATTTGCTTGGTCACTAGAGTTTCAGAACAATTCTTAAAGACACATAAATGAAAATCATTTTTATCTCGATAACTATCACGGTCACAGAGTATCATGAACATGTAAAGGAAGGCTGACTTATATATTATATTGATATTATATAAAATCTTTTGATATGGTATACATATTGTAATACTATATTAGAAAGATTATGACCTTCATGCATAATTATATAATGACTACACTAAGACCACAGAACGACCCTTTTGCGACTGGCTTATATAAGTCTATATTGGCAAGTAATTACCACTACTTTATAACGTCGATATGACGTCGCAAGAGTGTGCCTTTTTGTCGTATTGGCACACATAGCGACGTCTTAGCATATTACAAGACATAAGTCATGGACTTTTGCGAAAGGTCTAGTAGACGTCTGTACAACCGAATTATGACCTCTGTGTGCTACTTGGGAGGCCTTAACTATACTGGGCGTCTATTGAACAATAACTGGACAACCTCCCAGAGCGGCGTGGAAAGTTATCACACTCAGTATGCAATTAAGCGTGGAGCCTTAATTTGACAGTACATTTACCAATCTCAGATTATTCAGAAACAATAATACACTAAGGAATTTAATAATATATATGTATTTTCTAAAAAAATATAACAACTTTTATGCACATGGTATAATTAAAAACCAAAATTTATAGAATGTCAGAATGAATTTGAATATAAGATAACCTTGATAGTAAAACAAATATAGTATGCCTAATAACTGTTACTTAGTTACCTTGGCTATTGCTAACATTATTTCCTTTTTGTCGAATCAAGAGTTGACTCTAATATGAAATCAAGTAGATGAATGGTTCCTTATTATAATATATATCTTCCAAAAAAACGTTCAGCGTTTCTTACCCTTGACATGAAAACAGCATCTCGTTTTAACGTTAAATGATTTATAGTTTGAATTTTCGATTTTTACGTGTTCACGAACTCAAGTATAAATATTTAGCCTACTGAGACACCATTGCTTTATAGTATAAGACCGTTTCTGCAATTTACACTTTCACTATTTTCCGACACATAATTCAATACTCGTTACTTTAATTGAAGTTGATATACTTCTGAACTAAACATTTTTACTTGAGAATTCTAGAGCACCTTCAATATTACATCTTTAACTCGTGAACGTCTGATTGTCCTGGTTATGTGCATCTCCTATTTATATAGGAACAATAACGGGCTTCAAAAAGCACGCGTGGTAATAAAAAAATACTTATAGGTCGGTCTACCGCTTTGATGTTTCCCCTCGCATTCCGGCGTGTTACAAATGTCCCGCCGTATGAGGTAATCATCCTATATTATTTTATCACTCGTCGTCTTTTATGACCGTTGGTTTTGAATTTACGAACTATTATTCGTCAGCGTCCAAGGAATGTTCATATTTATGATGCCTTTTAATGGGTGGTGTTATCATATCAAATAATTTACGAGATTTCACTTCTTTGTCGGAAATCACCCCGCATTCCTTCCGTCTAATTTAATAGCGTTTGCACGGAAATATGTATTTTGGACGAAGGGGAACGAACAGTCGTTCACCTTTTCGTGTTGTGTTCCTTCAGTCAAGGGCATTACAATTTTTACGTTAAAACAACCTGGTTGATCCAGGGCGTCACAATCTGGAACTAGTAGTGAGCACAAAATTGTTACATCGTGGTAGATTATTTAGAAATTGTTAAAAAAATTAAATTGTTGCACAGGGAGTATTTTGAAATAAACCAGGAAAACTTCAGCAATCGAGTCACTAGAGGGAATTACCAGTTTCAATCTGAATTTAGTATTTTTTTCTTCAAAAAATAAAGGTAATAAGGAATGATTAGCTATGATCAAGTGAAAAAATGGTTCGTTTGCACATTTAGAATGCGGAATTAAAACATCTGATTTTATGAACATCCTGTTCATATTTTCAATATTTGTACATATTTTATAATAATTTTTCTATATGGTGGTTTAAGGATATTCATTTTATTCAATTACCAACTCACTCTTATGTAGGCGATGACGAATGTCAGCATGTACCCCCTCTCGCCGTTCTGTTCCCCCGCCGAAATTCCACCGAACTGTTTCGCCAAATCGTAAAGCTTCTTCTCGTTGATCTTCACCTCGCTTTCTTCGCCTTCGAATAATAGCGTCATGACGCACATTTCATCCGGATTGAAACCTTTGATCTTGGTGACGTAGAATTTTTTTATGCCCTCTATGATCGAATCAAAACCTGTGGATTTTGGTTTTAGAATCAACCCGAATTTGAACTGCCCGTTATCCAAGAGACGTATCGAAGCCGGCTGCCACTTCCTCCTTGCTACCTACGGTAGAAAAGATCTTATACTTTATACTGATTCTTGACACTTTTTTTTTCTTCAGATTGTGGTAGGTTATTATACTCAAAAAAGTGTCAGGAATGATATACTTATTGGACGAATTCTGTGGAGTAAATCCAAGGAGTTCAGCTATAGGGAAAATGGATAACTAATTCTGAATGTATTAGTTCCATATGGCGCCCAACGTGGGGCCACCGATCGAACAAGTTTGCACAGATTCTATTGCAAGAGAACCAATTTCACTACTAACCTCCTGCATATATTGCACTCCAAGTTCGAAAGAAGGGAAAACGATAGACCCATATTTCCTGAATTTGGGTAGAGGTCTGATTTTGATCACGACTTCGGTTATGACGCCCAGAGATCCTTCTGAGCCCAGTACGATATGGTTGAAGTCAGGTCCGCAGCTCATGCGCGGTACTTGGCAGTTTTTTTGTAGAACGCCTTTGGCAGTAACCATTCTCACTTGCACAAGGAGGTCTTCGATATTTCCGTAGACGTTTTTCTTCATCCCTGCGATAGAAAATATGAGTTTTTGTAACTTGTAATATAATTTTACATAAAAACGCAAAATTTTTCAGAGACATCCGGACAAGAAAAACGATGTAGATCAGGCCTCCCAGCAGGTAGTTTTAAGATTAGATTTAAATGAACAATTAAGGAAAAATATCCATAATCACAGTTTTATAAACAGCGAAACATTCGAAAACTTCGAAGTTTACATTTAAAGTTTCTACCGTCCAACCGGACTCGGCCCGGTATTGTTTACTACCTACTCCTACTCCCTCGAACCCGCATGAACACAATTCGGTCGTTTCACTCGCAGCCGCTATTTGCACTTTGCAGACTCGCTCCGCCCACCAGGATGATTGCTGTATTCGTTTTGTTTACCCTTAGAGTTTCGGTTCGCACGTGTCATTTCCACTACCTACGAATTTTTCATGAAATTGGCAAGACCTAGTATCTGCCGTTTGTCATCCATTCCATTTACTACCGTTTATAGGTATAGTAACAATAACACTTTCGATCTTTTAAAAAACCTGATAACCTAGCAACAGCTTAAAATCACTTTTTCTCTGATTTGTTTGAAAATATGAACAGGATGTTGAATCATATGCGACTGAAATATTAACTTTAGTCACTATCTTCCATCGTTCAAGATAACCTCTTGTGGGGTATTCATGTAAAAAGGGAAACATTCTCAATTGAATATTGAATAGAAATATTTTTCTGTAAATTGAAAAATCCACGATAAAAATGAAGTTATTTTTGGTGAATATCTAACAGAAAACAATTACTTCCCCGGCTAAAGGTGGATTTTCGAAGCAAGCGTCAATAACGCGGCGTTTATAGCGTTATTGACGTGGTGACCAATTCAATTCAGTTTAATAGAGTCAGCTCTTTCGGCATGTATCTTACTTTAACATCGAGTAAAGTTGAAGTTTGATAAACCATTGACACAACTGTGAAATAGTGGAACTGAATATGTTTACCTTGTCCTGATGTTGCTTCTTGTTTTAAATAAATATATCCTGATTCTACCACTTGGGCCATTTCAACACAAAAGAGTGACCATGGAATTCCCGGTTCTACCACTTTGCAAAACTTTAACACACAAAAGTGACCGCGGAAATAACCAATAAATCCTGGTTTTACCACCTGGCCAACCCCTTAACGTAAAGAGTGACCGTGGTTACTGGTACACCCAAAAAGATTTCAGCCTGTCCTAAGGCGTGGTCACTGCAAACTCATTGATTTGTGGCAAGGTAAAGATATTAGAGGAATATTCACACACGTTGTCGGGAGTAAATTCTATAGGAATTTTGGTAAGATACCAGACTAATTAATTATTAAACCGCCTCACGAATTTGCATATTGAATACATAAGTAAACAACAACTTGTTATCTTGGAATTTAAAGAATATTGTGAAGATAGGAAAATTGATTTTGGAATGGTGTCCAGATTTAAATCTGAAATACTTAATTTAAGGAATATATCTATGATCCTGTAAGTTAAATCATATCCTTGTAAAATAAAATCTCCCTTATGTAGTTGTCTATAATTGATCTTCGTAAATTGCCGAATCATGTGACAATTCAATAGCTAAATTGAGAAATGTTCGTAATTAGTATGTTTACATTGTTACAATGTTACTCTGCCAAATCATGGATACCGGTTCTACGCATAAATAAAAATTTCCTATATAAAGTACTGTTTAAAGAGTGGCCGAGGATGGTAACGGTTGATCGATTACGTGTGCACACAAAAAGATTTCAGTCTGTCACAAGGCGTGGTCCTCGACAACCCTTGGTTGGGTGGTGTAAATGTACCATAGGGTTCATTCCCTCAATTGGCGAAGACAATACAAGTTGAGATTGCAACTCTTGTCGTCATTATGTGTTTTACTTTACCGATTTGTCTTTTATTTGTCTTTAGTTGAACAGAACTTTGTATCCTAAAGAATAGAAAAAAATATACACGTGGGAAAATTAAGGGTCTCTACTTTCAGGGGTCTATCTATCTGACGCTGTGAGCCGCGTATCTAAAGAAATTGAGCTATCTTCTGAGAGCAGATGAATTGCATATCCTGCTACCTGCACAGTGAAGCTCGATGTCTAGACGATCACACAAAGAAAAGAATGTAGAAAAAAAAACAACCAGAAATTCTATCAATCATATAAGACCGGGGTGGGATCGGTTACAGTAATGATTTTTTTTCTGGCACAATATGGAAGAATCTTTTAATTTTTTAACGGCTATCAACCGTTACGCAACAAGTTAGTTTACGCCCAGCAAACATGAATGAGCGGTAAATAGGCGGGCCGTTGTTGTTAACTGCGGTAAGATGTCGGCAGCGGCACACCGATGTCGGTAAATAATTGGAATGATATCAGTTTTGCCGCTTTGGCTGAACATAAGCATATTTATTATGGATGTTTTGAATTTATCCAGAAATTACCCGTTAAAGTTTTGCGATAATCGCACCGATGTCGTTTTGACACAGTATCTGGCATTAAGCGCCGCACCGCTGCGACCTCTGCAATGAAACTGAATCATTGGCATTACTGAATATCACGTTCGCAGTTGGCCCTACTGCTGATTTCGTGTAGGATGTCAAATCGGGTATTTGGTATTTTGTCTGGTAATTGTGATTTGATATATGGTCATGAAAAATAATCACAGTGGCGAGAATTTTTTCAGATTTGTGTGTTGTCATTCTATCTATTCGGTGAAATATTTTTCCAGGCCAGTTTAAAATGCAATATCTGGGAAATATGGATGAGTATCTTGGAAACCATTTGACATGCAATAAAAATGGTTGAAATGGAGAAAAAGTTGTCTATTTAGGTAAATAGGAACAATCTGGCTCTACAGTTTCAGAAATCCTGTACAATTAGTGGCTTCAGAGAGTGAAAACAGTGAATTGTATATATCTAGTCCATGAATCAGTCGATTCTGAATGTTTGCTGAACAACTGTGTACAATAATGACCTATCTTCATTGAAGTTTCACTGTTTTCGAAGATATAATGCTAGATTGTTCTTACGCGCTTATATGGGCCATTTTGTTTCCATTGAAACCGTCTTTAGGTAAATATCTAGTTACACCACACATGCACTCTGAATATGGGGAAAATACATTTCTTACGTGTTTTTGCAGCGGTCTTATACCGTTTCCGAGTTATAGCACTTTTTCAAAAAAAAAACACCTCATTTTCAAGCACCGTTTTCTCGCACAATAATCACTCAAAATGCCTCCTTTTTTTTACCAGCATAAACAATACACCCTAAATCACTTATTTTCGGAACAACTTTGCACACAATATCGTCATTTTTATCGAAAAAAACTCCGTACACAGTTCCAAATAAATAATATTCGTTCCTTTGACAGAAGACATTTAGTAACTTTGCCTTATTTTTCATGTTGGCAATAAGTGAAGCAGCGCCAACTTTTCGAATTCAAATGTGAGCAATAGTTTCCCCTTAATTTATGTGTGCGATTGTTGTGGGCGGTGATTCATTTATTACCAACATGAAAAATAAGGCAAAATTACTGAATGTCTTCTGTCAAAAGTATGACAATTGCTGATTTGGAACTGTGTAAGAAAGAGGATTTTTTTCGATAAAAACGACGATATTTTGTGCAAAGTTGTGCCGAAAATAAGTGATTTAGGGTGTATTGTTTATGCAAAAAGAAGGAGGCATTTTGAGTGATTTTTGTGCGAGAAAACGGTGCTTATGTTTTTTTATGTAACTGTAACTCGGGAACGGTATGAGACCACCGCATTTTTCTTCCGGATTCGTGTTCAGGAGGCAAAAACTCGCAAGAAAAGTATTTTCCCCATATTCAGAGTGCATGTGTGGTGTAACTAGATATTTACCCGTCTTTATGCTCATTGCCTTCCAAGATACCCTATACTTCCATGAACTGCATTTTGAATTGGACGCCCCTGTATATTTGCATAGATCATTGATGAAATCCCAACAGTGGAGTGACGCGGTTGATTAGTAGGATACCCGCAATCGCGCCATAATCTGTACCATGCAATATCAGTTCATCTTAACTCTGTCTATCCGCTGAAGCCCCGCTATGTAATAAAGCGGGTGGTAGTCTGGAGGCCTACTGATGGCCGTCGCGACACGCGCTCACCGGGCCGACGACGTATCATGATTATGGCCCGCTTATGTTGTCTCGGCTGTTTTTAAGGTGCCTCTAGAGGCCCACGCGTAACATGTTTGCTGGGTCAGGGTCTAAGTTTTACGAAAAATATTGTCATTCACCGACCTGAGGCTCTGGTGGCCACCCATCCGCCCAAACTGGAGAACTCATAGCTGTCGGGCTCGTGTCCAGTGGTAAACCCGAGCTTTCCCAATTCGCGTTCGAGATCCTGACCGACGATGCCGCTTTCGCAACACGCCACCAGGTTTTCCCTGTCGATCCACAGTATCCTGTTCATCTGCGACGTGTCGAGGGAGATGATGGGGCGGGGCTCGTCGACCGGACACTCGACAGCTCCGGAAACGGCGGTGCCGCCACCGAAGGGGATGAGAACCAAGTTTTCCTCGTTGGCGAGTTCGACGATTTTAACCACATCGTCGTGACAGGCGGGCCATACCACCATGTCCGGTATCCTGTCGAGCTTCGAATTTTGTAAAGCGTAAATTTCGTGTAATGTATGGCCGTGCCCTCGTATCACTCGATCGATGACCTGCAACAAAATTGCAAATTGGGTACACTTGTTGCACTCCCGTGAATGACGAGTGTGTAATGTCATTTTGTAACGAAGTAGAAGGGTTAAACATTCTAAAAAAAAATTCTCAATCAATGTAACACCCTGTAAGGTGTTATGTTATTATTTATTTTTTTTGTCTCAATGAGAGTATCTATTTATCTGGTAAATTATGAAATTGAAATTTTATTATTGTAAGAAAAAATGGAAGAGCTCATATCTTAGTCATTTAGAAATTTTCTTTCACTGAAATAATATTCATAAAAATTGTTGAATTTATTTTAAGTGAAATATTTCTCTATATGGTGGTTACTGGAAGTCAACCAAAAATCTTCGATGGGAGATTGAAAAATAATCCATTATCGGTTTAGAGTTTAATTGTTTATTTAAGTTTGGACGTTTGTTTAGATTTCTTCACACAGTTTAAGTGTTATGGTCTAATTGCCGTTGTGCTGAAATAACAAGAATTATTCGTGGAAAAGATTCATCTGGAAAAATCACACCATAATTAGTAGCCAATAGGATTTGAATATGCAAAAGTACCACTTAAATGAAAGACCAATCAGGGATTTTAAACAGGCGTGCTAGGCACGAGCGCAGTGTTTCGGTGGAAATTGTTTTGGTAACAGATTCGGGTTTTTTTATACGACGGTGGGTAAATAGTATATTTCATTAGGAGTCGAGAAAATAGGCTTTTTCCGTGCGTGCGCGACAAGTTCCCGTGGGAGGCGCAGCCGAACACGGGAAGTCGTGCAAGCACGGAAAAAGCATTTATGGACGTGTAATGAACGATATTTTTCATTATATCTACCTGAAAACCACAGATTGTTAAGAAACATTTATTTTTAAAGATTAACGAACAAAAACATGTATTTTTAATTTTTATTAATTGAAATATTTATGGTACAATTTGTGTTGTTGTAAATAGCTAATCCTTTAGCAGCTACTTCATTTACGATAGTTGTAGTTGATGAAGTCGAAGGTGCTACTATATTAGTAGAAGTATTCAGTTTTTGATTTTCCCCCACTGCATTGTATTCTGATGTTGGAGTTGTTTTTAGTGTTCTTGAATGGCTGAGCAATTTACGAGAAACTTAAATCTTTCTGCTTACCGATTCCTCGATGTAGCCTCAGCCACAGTCGAAGAATGCCTTTTCACACGCTTTATATTAGCTTCACTTGTATGTTTGTTTGTAACAGACTCCTTTGGGCGCGATTTTGACCCACTTTAAACAGTCAGATTTCATTCAAACTTTGTAGATTTATCGAGGACCGATGACAATACACTAATTTGATAAGATTATTCCATTTTTTAATTTGCAATAAAATAATAAAAATAATAGTTTAAAAAAAAACTAAAAAACACGCTTTTATAAATAAACCAAACTAAAAAGTAGGAAATAAATAATAGTTTAAAGAAACTAAAAAACACGCTTTTATAGAAAACCAAACTAAAAAAAGTTAAAATAAGAAAAAAAATTTATTTTATTTAAAAAAAAGCGTGGGGTGCATTGTATCGCCTCGGCCAACAATTACCTGTGATCTGAGACATTTCTTACTTTACTGCCTTAGGTGTGTAATGTACTATATAATTATTGATACCATGCCCCCACGCTTTTTTTTAAATAACATTTTTTTTTTCTCATTTTCTATTTTTTAGTTTGGTTTTCTATGAAAGCGTGTTTTTTAGTTTTTTTAAACTATTATTTTTAAAGTAAGCAAATCTCCGCCCTCGACTAACATAGATGCTGAAGATCGTTTTAAGCCGTGTCCAGTATAATCTTCCGGATTTTCTAGGTTCAGATATTCAGCAATCTGCTTTGTTGTACCACTGCATGTTGAGCATGACATCTACCATTACGATACGCAATAAATAATCTTTTACTATTCATGTGTGTTGGTCTTAGATTAATATATTTACGATAAAAAACTTGAGAGGTGTCAAGGGACACCCGGATGGAACGAAGTTCCTTTCGATTAATTAGTGAAGGAATTGTAATAAAATTTTATTTTTTTCAAGTTATAATAATATTTTATATATATATATATATATATATGCATATATATATGCACTCTGTCTGTCTATTCTTTCGTACACGTCATAGATGCGCGGGACTTTGAAAACACAACAGAGTGTGTGTGTATATATATATATATATATATATATATCTCTCGACTTCGTAAACACAACAGCGTATAGGTAAGAACACGCACGGCTTGCTAAATACATACGCATTGATATTGTAATATTAAAATATAATTTGCTTTTGAATTTATTAAAGTTATGACGCGTACACTTGCTAAACACACAATAATGGAGAGATTATAACGCGTATGACTTGGTTAGCACAATAGTAAAGAGAGGTTATAATGCGTACTTGCTAAAAATACATAAGCATTTATTATTGTCTGTATAAAATCTCTACTTACCTAACTCCATCAGCAATATCCGGAACTTGTGCAGAAACACTGTCAGGATTCATTATTGTTATTATTTTTATTATTTATTATGTACAAAAAACCTGTATACACTCAACAAAAATAATCGTCGCGACACCACACTGTTCAATGTGAAATAGAAAGACGAAACGAAAATAACTGGCTTGCTTTCTATGAGAGAGAGAGAGAGAGACAGACAGAGAAACACGCGCACGCCGCACGGCTTATAACCATAGCGAAAGTCTCGTTACAACTTTTGGTCTTAATTTATTCCGTCTAGCCCTCTTTCGCAACGCGCGATAAGGAACTGCGTTCCAAAAAGTGCATGGATCAAAAGGACATCCTTCCTTTGTAATTGTGTGATTTTTGCCATCTCGAAGGAATACTATCAAAAACCGGCCATTATCTTCCACGTCTTCCAAAGTCAGACGAATCAAGTCATCTTTTCGGCAGGCACCGACTATGCCAAATATTAAAATTACTTTACTTAATAATACTTCTTGTGTGGTGCTTCAAGTATGAATTTGGCGAATTGGTCAGCAGTTAAAACTTTGGACTTTTTCGGTGTGTAACCAACACTTTCTCGTTTGAGAAATGCAGTAGTTTTTGGTAAATTATTAACATTTACATTTTCTTTTACTGCCAGACAACTTTTAACATTGAAAATTGACTCCATAAAGTTGAAGCTTTCAAGGAATTGCTTTTTTCTGACAAATAAACGAGAAGAATATCATCACTCACATTTATAACTTTCTTTTGTTGGCGCCAGTTGCAAAGTAGATGATACTGGTGTTATCTGTCACGTGACTTTTTGGGCAGTAATTCTGCACTTACTTTTGCCACTTCACGTGATATTTCTTACTCTGGTGAAATCATTTTTAAATATTTCCACTAAAAATATCCAAATATTGTCACAAAACAAGCGTTATTTACCCCGTTGCTAAGGAAATATACAAACAATTTGCGATTTCTAGGGAACTGTCAATAATATATTATTTAATTTTGACATGTAAGTAGGCAGCTAATGACACTAGCGCACCGTAAAATTTTCCGTGCGGGCGCGCGGAAAAAGCCCATTTTTGGTGCGCTATGAGCATGTAAATATAGTGTTTTCAGATAGGTATAATGAAAACTGTTTGACTAAAATTTTGAAGTGTCGAGGAATATTTATATTTAATTTCTGGATAAAGTGAGTTTTTCGCGAGTCAAAATGGGCGGTGTTTAAGTATGGGATTTTTATTGTATCGATAGATCGAAAGGGAATATATACGAGTGTCTATGAAACATGGGACAACTATTTGGAAAAATTGGTTATTGGAGGCAACAATTGTTCTACCGGGTAAGTGCAAAGCTTTTAGGAAAAGAGTAGTTTAACGATTGCTCTAATTTTATTGTTGGGGTGAACCACATGTACAAAAATCGTTCGTATTTATGCAGGTGTATTACCGGTTCTTGTATTGACGCCAATGCACAAAAAGTTTTATTAAAATTAGGGAATTATCGGTAAACGTAAAATATGAGGGTTTTACGGGATTTTATTTGTTTTCAAAATAAAAGTATGAGCTCTTTTATTGAAATAAATTTGGTGTTGATCGATGTTTCCAAATTTATGGTTTCAATCTTTGGTTGAAGCTAGGTATGATTTTATTATATTGTTATTGTTTTTAACAAAAGATGAATTGAATTCATTGTAAGTCATTTTATTTGAAAAGAAAAGTATATATATTTTTTCCTAATTAGAAAAATTTTATTTGAAAAAAATACTATTTGATTCATTGGAAAAGAAAAGTTGTTCAAAAGAAGACCTCGCATGTTAATCCGAGGCATAATTTATTGTCCTGAAGGACAGGTGACTAAAATTAATCAGTGCCTTACAAGAATTTTTCAAAATTTAGTGAATTAAATTATTTTAAAAATTTGTGGAATGTGTCGAAAAATCTATTTCTGGCCATTCCGCTGGTGACAGCTGCCCGTATGATATTCAAAATATTATATGTATTATTTTGGTCTTATTTGAAGCAAAAAAGACCAGATAGTGTGACTATATGGGACATCAGAGAAAAATAGTGTTAGTAAGTATGAATAATTTATTTTTGTTAAAAGTACGGTATATTATTGACTACAATTTTACACAGGTGACCAGTGGCGGGATTGAAAAAGTATAGTACACATTTTTCAGAGTAATATAAGAATTTAATTATATATTTTTTCCGATAATTTTTTTTAGAAAAAAATAAAATTAAAAAAGTTGTTAATAGTCAATTGACATCTTTTATATATACGACACTTTTATTTGTTTGATTCAAATACATTTTATTTGATTCAACAATTTGTTTTTTCTGTGTGGTCTGCAAAATGCGCCCTCTTGAAGGTTGCGCCCCTGGCAGCCGCTCGCCTGACCAGCCCCTAGCTACGACTCTGGTTACTAGTTTCAAATTCACAGAACTTCATATTCTATTCGCAACAAATATTTGTTACGTGTGTTAAATTTCCATAAACTTAAACAACAATTTTAATTATTCATAAAATACATCGAAAGTGTAGTGAGAAGGCTCCGTCAAGTTCTAGCATCTTTGTCAAACATTCTGCAGACATATTTTCAAGTGCAAATAAGCTTGAAAGCTTGAGTTTATTATATATACCTTTAAAGAGTACGGAACTCCCAGACTAGAAATTTTGTACAGTGCATCGGTAGTGATGTTTGGCTTCGGATATTGGTCCTCCGTAGGAATGTCTTGTAATTTTTTTTGCGGCCTCGTCTCACTAAAATTCAAGACCTCTTCAGCCCATCCGTAAAAATTTGGTAGAATTACTCCTCCTATCGGATACCTGAAAAATCATATTCCTATAGGAAAAAAATGGAAGGAAATACAGAGTGTTCTCAAAGGTGAGGGATATTTTCAACAGGGTGTGTCAATAAAAACAATCTTAGCAAAAATCACCTATACAGGGTGATTCAAGAGTACTTTGACAAACTTCAGGAAGTGATTCCTCACAATATTCTAATATGAATTGTCCACATAAATATATGTCCGGAAACGCTTCGATTCCAAGATACAGGGTGTTAAAGTTTTATTTTTATTTTTGTTTATTAAATAACTTTCGAAATACTGACCTTAATTGAACGAAAATTGGTTATGAGAAGTTTTTTGAGGTGTCGAATTCGAACCTGATGTTATTATTGCTCTTACTCGTAGGGGGCGCCACCTACACGTCTTTTTCTTTTTTGAAGATTCATAACTTTTTTAAGCGCACTTCTAGCACATTTTTCAGTAAAAAAAACAATTCCTCTATCATATCTAAGTAAAAAAACTACCCTTGTTACAAGTCGATTATTTGATAATCGATGCGTGTTGAAGTTATTACCATTATTTTGCATTTTTCACAAGAATGCTTAGGAAATGAATTTGACGTTTACTAAGTAGTTTTGTTTTTTTGTGAGGGGCGTAGTTTTGTTTTGTTGAAGTTTCTGTAAGTTTCAAAAAAACACTAATTTTGAAAAAATTGATTATTTAAACAATCATGCTCATTTAGCCGATATGCATTTCGTTTATGGCCTTGCGGATGGCAATGCGCGCGAAGCAAGACGTATTTCCAGGAGCGATTTCCTAATCGAGTAGGTACTGCCTTCAGATCCAACATTTACCAGTCTCCACCGTCGTTTGACAGAAACAGGTAGCTTTAAGAGGGCAGCTGATATTATTGGAAGACCACGAGCAGTCCGAACCCCAGATTTGGAAGAATCTGTTTTGAACGCTCTCGAGGAGAATCCAGAAACAAGTACAAGAATAATTGCTAAAGCTCTCAATTCTACTCAGTCCACAGTTTGGAGAATTATCAACGATCAACATTTTTATCCATACCATATTCAAAGGGTACAAGCTCTTTTGCTACGAGACCTTTCCCAACGCATTACTATGTGTCAGTGGTTTTTGAGAAAATTGGCTGGAAATCCTCAATTTTTAAGATATGTAGGTACTCTCCACGGACGAGGCAAACTTCTCCCGAAATACTATCACAAACTTTCATAACAACCATGTTTGGGCTCTGGAAAATCCGCACGCAGTTAGTGAAAGACATTATCAGTATCAATTTTCTGTAAATGTATGGGCGGCAATAATTGATAATTACTTGATAGGTCCTTCCTTTCTTCCGTTCCGACTGAATGGCGCAACTTACAGTGACTTTTTAGAAAATGAATTGCCAGGACTACTTCAGAATGTACCATTAGCAATTCGTATCCGCATGTGGTTTATGCATGATGGGGCTCCGGCCCATTTTAGCGTTGTAGCCAGGGAATTCCTTAACACTGTCTATCCAAATCGATGGATCGGTAGGGGTGTAGAAGAACCTAACCCGCTAGATTTTTATTTTTGGGGACATTTGAAGTCACTAGTTTATAAAACTCCAGTAGCGAACGAGGAAGATCTAAGAAACCGAATAGTAGACGCCTGTGAAACAATAAGAAACACACCAATAATTTTTGAACGGGTACGAGATTCAATGACTAGAAGACTGAATGCCTGTATCTTCGGTGAAGGTGGACAGTTTGAACAATTTATTTGAATACAATTTAGTTTCCTTTATTTTATTCTACATATTCAAAATTTCTTGAAATAAAATGTTGATATTTCTTGCAAATTTTATTAAAACAAATACAGATTTTGCACCCTTGATACAAAAATAACTATTTCAAACGAGTAAAAATAAATAGAATAGGTGGCGCCCCCTACTACTTACTTAAACGTCAAATTCATTTCCTAAGCATTCTTGTGAAGAATGCAAAATAATGGTATAACTTCAACACGCATCGATTATCAAATAATCGACTTGAAATTTTCAAGTCCAAATATCTATAAAACGATTGCTTATAGCGACTTGTAACAAGGGTATCTTTTTTACGTAGATATGATAGAGGAATTGATTTTTTTACTGAAAAATGTGCTAGAAGTACGCTCAAAAAAGTTATAAATCTCCAAAAAAATAAAAAGACGTGCAGGTGGAGCCCCCTACGAGTAAGAGCAATAATAACATCAGGTTCGAATTCGACACCTCGAAAAACCTCTCAATACCAGTTTCCGTTTAATTAAGGTCAGTATTTTGAAAGTTATTTGAAAAAAACGAAAATAAAGTTTTATAAACTAGTGACTCCAAATGCCCCCGAAAAAAATCTAGCGGGTTTAGATCTAGGGACCTTGGTGCCCACGCCTGGTTAGGTTCTTCTACACCCCTACCGATCCATCGATTTGGATAGACAGTGTTAAGGAATTCCCTGGCTACAACGGTCAAATGGGCCGGAGTCCCATCATGCATAAACCACATGCGGATACGAATTTCTAATGGTACATTCTGAAGTAGTCCCGGCAATTAATTTTCTAAAAAGTCTCTGTAAGTTGCGCCATTCAGTCGGAACGAAAGAAAGAAAGGACCTGTCAAGTAATTTTCAATTATTGCCGCCCATACATTTACAAAAAATGGATACTGATAATGTCTTTCACTAACTGCGTGCGGATTTTCCAGAGCCCAAACATGGTTGTTATGAAAGTTTGTGATAGTATTTCGGGAGAAGTTTGCCACGTCCGTGAGGAGTACATATCTTAAAAATTGAGGATTTCCAGCCAATTTTCTCAAAAACCACTGAGACATAGTAATGCGTTGGGGAAAGTCTCGTGGCAAAAGAGCTTGTACCCTGAATATGGTATGAATAAAATTGTTGATCGTGAATCATTCTTCAAACTGTGACTGAGTACTATTGAGAGCTTCAGCAATTATTCTTGTACTTGTTTCTGGATTCTCCTCGAGAGCGTTCGAAAATTCTGGGGTTCGGACTGCTCGTGGTCTTCCAATAATATCAGCTGCCCTCTTAAAGCTACCTGTTTCTGCCAAACGACGGTGAAGACTGGTAAATGTTGGAGCTGAAGGCAGTACTCGATTAGGAAATCGCTCCTGGTAAATACGTCTTGCTTCGCGCGCATTGCCATCCGCAAGGCCATAAACGAAATGCATATCGGCTAAATGAGCATTATTGTTTAAATAATCCATTTTTTCAAAATTAGTGTTTAAAAACTTACAGAAACTTCAACAAAACAACAAAACGTTTAACTGTCACATATTGTAATTACCAAAACTCTTACTTAAACGTCAAATTCATTTCCTAAGCATTCTTGTGAACAATGCAAAATAATGGTTATAACTTCAACACGCATCGATTATCAAATAATCGACTTGAAATTTTCAAGTCCAAATATCTAGAAAACGGTTGCTTATAGCGACTTGTAACAAGGGTAGCTTCTTTACGTAAATATGATAGAGAAATTGATTTTTTTACTGAAAAATGTCTAGAAGTACGCTCAAAAAAGTTATGAATCTTCAAAAAAGAAAAAGACGTGTAGGTGGCGCCCCCTACGAGTAAGAGCAATAATAACATCAGGTTCAAATTTGACACCTCAAAAAACTTCTCTATACCAATTTCCGTTTAATTAGGGTCAGTATTTCGAAAGTTATTTGAAAAAAAACGAAAATAAAAATAAAACTTCAACACCCTGTATCTTGGAAACGAAGCGTTTCTGGACATATATTTATTTGGACAATTCATATTAGAATATTGTGAGGAATCACCTCCTGAAGTTTGTCAAAGTACTAGGAACAAGTAAATAAATTATTTTTCCTTTTTGATGCATTTGTATAAAAGCTTGTCTTAATTTTTTTCTCAATCATTTTTATTTAATACTTTTTAGTCATTCATGAAATTCGTCAACCTATTTAATACTGACAAAAATTGATAATCTATTACCCCAAAAAATCCACATACCAATTTTGAATAGAATCCGACCATGATAACAAAACACCTCGTCTTCTTGGAGCCGCCTACTTGAACTCATGAATTTTTACTAAAAATCATTATGTCCGACTCCAAAAACCCCCACACACCAATTTTGAATGGAATCGGACTATAATAACAAAAGTCGTCGCCATCTTAGTACCGCCATCTTGAATTCGTAAATTCTGACCAAAAAATCATGATCTTTGCCCCCACTTACCCATTTCTATTGGAATAGGGCTATAACCACAAAAGTCATCGCCATATTGGAGCCGCCATTTTGAATTCATGAATTCTGGAAATGAAATCATGATGTCCAGTTCCAAAAGCCCCCACATACTAATTTTGAATAGAATCGTACTATAATCACAAATCTCGTCCGCCATATTGGAGCCGCCATTTTGTTTTTTCTTTGGCAAAAATTCCGTAATGCATTATAACCGGAATAATGAAAACATTCCAAATTTCACGTTAATCGGACAACTAGAAGTAGGTCAAAATGTACTTGCAAGATTTGAACTAAACATACAATTATTAATTTAAATGAAAGCTTGAGAAAATATTTCATGGTGTTACGCTCTCAGACATAGAAAATGATTTGTTTTGGGACAAATATTCGCCCCAAACAAATCATTTTCAATTTCGAAAGAAAAATTTAAAAAAAGCTGCCCGAGCTGGGATTTGAACCCACGCTCACCCACGCACCATTTCGTGAACCAGCTCCTTAGACCATTTTTGTATAAAAAATGACGAGCTACAACTTTTGAGACATGTTCTCATACATCCAATAGTTCTGAAGTTATAGCTCAAAATCAAGAATTTTAGATGTTATGCAATTTTTGTTAGGTCAATATCTCTAATGATTGGACTGAAAAGCCCAAGAGAAAGTAATATAATAATACATCAAAAATGCTGAAAAAGGGAGGGAACCAACTACGTGAAAAAATGGATGAAATGATAAATGGCTAACCTAACCTAACATGCCCAATATTTAAGAAAGGGAACTTGGCATTTTGTTGAAAAGTATAGAAGCTGCTTGACACCTATTACAAAATATTAGGATATGTATTAGAAAATTAAATATACAGGAGATTTGGAATAGTAGGAACAGGGACCAAAAAAGTTATTTGAAAATAATGAAAATTAACAATTGGAAAGAGACAGCAACAGAAAGGAATTGCCAATGAGAGTGCAGAAGGCACTCAAAGAGAAAAGGTCAAACACCTTCACAAGTAATATAATAGTTGATATATATATATATATATATATATATATATATATATATATATATATATATATTAAATTGCTTTCAGCCTTCTAGACCTACACGACCTGTAAAACACTTATTTGAACGATTTCTACATGGTGTTAAAAAAAGATGGCTCATCTTTGAGAACACGCTGTATAGGATCCGATTGGACGCACCTGGTTAAATTTAAAATTCATATCTATCACATATCTTACCTTGTGCCCTTGAGATATATTGATTTGACTTCGGGTTTCAAACAGAATCCAGAATCGTTATAACCCCATCCGTTCCATTTGAGTAACTCCTGTCTGCAACAACAAAATCGGTCAAGTACAAGTACCTAATGGAGTAAAACCGGAAGAATAAAAATATTCTCGTCCGGTAGACTAAATAACCTCTATAGATGGAGAGCTGGCTACGAAAATTAAAAATAATAAGGTGCAAGGGAAATTTTTACTTATAAACTTTCCTTAGTAGCTGACGAGCACATATAAGCCGGTAGAGAGACATTATTTTGAAAAAAATTTATAGTAATTACAAAAGTTTTGAAACTTCAGTAGAATGAAAAGTACGTTCAAATGATATTAAGTCTGATTTTACAACCCTTTTTTCTGAATGGAAGATGTTGAAAATCAGGATTTAATGAATTTTCACATTATTTGCAAAAGTTCTGCAAACTTTCGAAGTTTTGAAAAATAGCAATTTATATCTTTGATACATTTGAAACCTTTCATCAAACAAAACGGAAATGTTTGTTTTATCGAAAAACAATTGTTGTTAATCCTAAATTTTCGATGAAAATTCCAAAAGATGCAAACTTGAAAAAATAACTAAAATAATGTTCTTGAGAAGAGTTTTAATTTGCAACCTCTTGCCTCAAACGGAATATATATTTTTTCAAGAAATTGTTTTTTTTATTAAAATAAGTATCAGAATTATTACAAAAGTTTAAAATAATGGTTGCAAGTGAAGATGTCCTCACGTACAATGTTATCATTAATTTGCAACCTCGTCTGCAACATGGAAATGCAGGTAAAAACAAAATAAAAATATTTTCGTCTTTGTACTCTACCAAAAAAGGAAGTTCTCCAAATCGGACAGACAACTCATTTTACCAATTGGTGGCAGTATAATAATTTGCAAACTATGTTACAATGCGGAATAAAAAAATATATTTATTTTTTTATTTTTGCAACCTGTGTTATCTGAATAATAAAGATTTTTATATAATAAATGACATTCATTGTGTTACCAAGTTTATCGACCAAGAAGTTCGTCAACGGTATATTAAATCATTCAATGTTGAAAGCTAACGTTTTCGATATGAATTCTTAACATCATATTACGATTAGAAATTTCCATTAAAAAATCCTTTGAGTACGTTTGATAAAGGATCGAGAATCTCTCGACACGTTTTCATAATTTTCCTGATTCATAAAAAAATTGAAAAAATATTGAGATTTAAAAAAACACCACACCCATCTAAACTTTCTAAACAAAAGCAATACAGTTATATCCTCACAGCCCTTATTGAATAAAATAAATATTATAGTTGAACACTTTAAATGCAGTAGCAGCGACATTGTTGCAGCATGAAAACAGGAAATGCAGTCTAAACAGTTCTTTGTCTGTTCTAGAAAACGCAGATATCGGGAGCGTCGGTTAGACTCTCCTGGAGACAAATCAGTTTCATTTTGTTTCCCATCAAGAAGTTTATTCTGTATTTCGATATAACTACAAGTTTCAGTCAATCTCTCGAATAATTAACAAGTTCATTTCATCCTTCGATATATCAAGTTAGACGAGTTTCCAAAGCATTTGGAAATAAAATTAAAATTATTTTTTTAAACAATTTCGCTTGTTTTCCCGACGTAACAACATACCGATCTGGAATAAACATCGCAGAATACAATTTCAAACAACCAGTACAAAATATAACATATATAAGAGATGGATAATCAAGTATTTAACTGGACCACTGTAGACATATGTATATACAGTGCTTCTCAAAAGTCCGCTCCCCCCCCCTCTTATTTTTGGAACGATTATACATAAACAAGTGAAATTTGGAAACTGAATATTAAAGGTTGTAAACTTCCCTACTAGTGATGATAGATGACGAAATCGTCAAAGATGACGTCACAAGGCCATTGTGACCAATAATTTTAAATGGAACCCTACGGCAAGCGACACCTCTTTTAAAAGGTATCGAAAAAACCTATTCAATGATACCAATTTTGTTTGTGTTTATGGCAGTTTTGGCAACTCGCTTTTAAAAAACGCAAAGCTGTGATGAATTAAATCAGTTAATACTAAAATTCCAAGCTCCGCCTCTGGATAGTTGTCAAATAAGCTGACGTTTTTGTTAGTTTCCCTAATTCGACGTTTTTGTAATTGTCCAAGTTTTTGTACATTTAATAATTTGTGTATTGTTGATCGAACGTTTAACTGTTTTAGCAGCTTTTGGTACTTTTAATATTTTTGTACATTTCAATAATTTGTTAAACTGTTGTGAGCCGAACGTTTAAGTGCTTCAAGAAGCGAAATGGTACGTGCTTTAGGTGATAAAGTAGCAGCGATCCTAATTATTGGTGAAACTGGACAAAATATTCATGCAGCAGAACGCATTTTTAATGAGAGGTTTCCTGATCGCCCCGTTTCGAGGACTTATTTGAGGGAGCTTCTTCGTAAGTTTGAAACAACGGGTAGTAATAATGATGCGAAACGATCTGGCAGACCACAAATTTCTGATGAGAAAAAAATTGATATACTGGCAGAAGTAATAGTTAATCTCTCTTCTTCAACAACTCACGTTGCATCTACCTGTGAAGTCTGTCGAAGTACAGTGTGTCATGGCGTCCAGTGAACAAGTTGTCAGTGAGTGCTCTGATAAAAATACAAGTTTTCTCTTTGCATGTTGCAAAAAAAAACAGTAAACGGGTATTATGTGTGTATAAAGTGTAGTGGTGTCTTCCACAAAAGCTGTTTACAAAAAAGTACTCCGAAATATATAAATAATTATAAAATAATCTGCAACTTTTGTGCAGAAGATGACATTGAGGACCACTTTTACTCAGATTTAGTGGAAAAACTGAGAAATGAAGCACAGCAAAAGGAAGAAATCATCATGAAAATGAAGAATGATCATATGAAATTTTACAATGAAGCTCTGGAAATGGAAAGTGAATTTGTAAACAACATTCACCAATACAAAAAACAGTACACAGGGTGTTGAAAAAAAACAAATTTCATCCGTACAAATTAAAAATGGTTCATCGACTCTCAGACGACGACCCAGACCGAAAACTAGAATTTTGTGAAAATATGGAAACTAAAATTAACCAACAACCAGACTATGTCAAAACAATTTGTTTTAGTGACGAAAGTATTTTCTATCTAGATGGAAATGTAAATACACAGAATGTGAGGTATTGGAGTGACGTAAATCCTCACCTGTTTCGTGAAACACATACCCAATTTCCCCAGAAGGTGAATGTTTGGGCAGATATCCTGGGAAACCACATCGTTGGGCCTCTTTTTTTAAATACCTATTTAACTGGTGAGGTTTATCTGGAGCTGTTGCAAAACGCAATAGAATCGTTAATCCTTGAAATTTTGGAAGATAATCCAGATGAATTCGGCAATTTGGAAATAACATTCCAACAGGATGGTGCTCCTCCACACTATTACGGTGCAGTAAAAAATTGTTGAGCCACGCGCAACATGGCTACTTGAAAGGGAAGTCAATCGAGACAGCCATATATGAATTCATAGAAAAAATTATTACTGCATACGAGAATAAAAATATATCAATGGGTATCTTTCTAGACCTGTCAAAAGCTTTTGACAGTCTAGATCATGAAATTCTGTTGAAAAAGCTGGGAGATATGGTATCAGGCCCTCATAATGGATAAAGTCTTACCTGACACAACGTAAACAAAAAGTAGTTATAAATAGCCAGGGAATTAAATATTACTCAGAGGAAATTACGACAGTGGTAGGTATCCCTCAAGGTAGTGTCATGGGCCCTTTGTTATTCATATTTTACATAAATGATTTAGCCTTAGATATTGTGAATAATGAAAATATCAACTTAGTGAATTTTGCAGACGACACAAACATTTTAACGGTGGGTTGGTCATTAAATAATCTTTTAGAAATCTCAAATGAAACACTAGAAAAAGCACAGAAATGGTTTACCATGAACAAACTCATACTTAACGAAGATAAAACAAATTATATTTGCTTTAGGACTAAAATGAAAAACAATAACATACCTGAGATGCTTCAAGTACAAACGCAGATAATAACACTGGCGGAACACACAAAATTTCTTGGCGTACACATTGACCAAAACTTAGATTTCGAAAAACATATTAGGGAAACCAGCACCAAATTGTCATCTATCTGTTATGCATTTAGAGTAACATCGACATATTTGGATGAGGGTGCAAAGCGAACCATTTACTTTGCCAACTTCCACTCGGTGATGCGTTTTGGCATCATCTTCTGGGAGGAAGTAGCCGAACAGAAAGTATTTTTAAAATACAAAAAAAGCCATCAGGATTTTGCTATGTCTAAATTACAAAGAATCCTGTAGAGGTAAATTCAAAAAATTTAATATAATGACCATGGCCGGGACCTATATATATGAGTGCTTAATGTTTCTGTTTAAAAATCGCAATAAATTTGAGTCGCACAAGATAAAACATAGACTAAACACAAGAAACCATAACACCGACTATAATATCCCAATCCACAGACTGTCAATAACAGAAAAGTCTCCAGAGTATGCGTGTATTAGGTTTTTAATAAATTACCAGAAACAGTCAAACAAGAAGTGAACATAAAAGTCTTCAAGAGGCTTATAATCAATATCATAGTGAATCTAGAACCATACTCTACTAAAGAATATTTGGGAGAATAGATATTTTTACGAATGGATCCTGCATTGAAAATAAGACAACTTTATTCATTTTAAACTTTATTCATTTTGAACTTAATATTTATTCATTTTAATATTTTAACTGATACAAATACTTGTCTTCAAGTCTCAAGATTGATTCAATCAACTTTATATGACACTATTTTCTTTAATTCTGGTTACTGTGATAATGTATGTTATTTTTGTTTTAAATGTAATGTCACTGTGATTGTTATTCTTGAAAATAAAGCCCTGTTCTATTCTATTCTATTCTATTCTAAGACGGTATTTGGATGAAGAGCATCGTGTTTTAAAACAACGTATTGTTGCAGAATGTGAGGCTGTGTCCGCAGACACATTTGCAAAAGTACGAGAAGAGTTTAAAAATAGGATATTTCACTGTCAGGAAGTAAATGGAGGTCACTTCGAGCTTCGAGCAATTTCTTTAAGTAGATACTAATTCTTAAATCTGTAATTAATATCATACTGAATGGCATTTAAATTTTAATGTTTACTAATGAGCCATTCAAACTGCCATAAACACAAACAAAATTAGTATCATTTAATAGGTTTTTTCGATACCTTTTAAAAGAGGTGTCGCTTGCCGTAGGGTTCCATTTAAAATTATTGGTCACAATGGCCTTGTGACGTCATCTTTGACGATTTCGTCATCTATCATCACTAGTAGGGAAGTTTACAACCTTTAATATTCAGTTTCCAAATTTCACTTGTTTATGTATAATCGTTCCAAAAATAAGAGGGGGGGAGAAGCACTGTATACAGGGTGTTATGTCATAAGTGTCCGATATTTTACAGAACGATTCCTCAGTTATTTATAAGGTGAAAAGTTCATATAACCATGGGTCCGCAAGGCCTTCATTTTTAATATACAAGGTCTTAAAAATGTATTTTTATTTTGTTTTTTCGTAAATAATTTTTAAAATAGTGTCGATATTTGGACAAAAATTGGTATTTGGGGATTTTTTAATATGAGAAATTCAAATTTGATCTTAGTTTGGCACTTAATTATAGGGGACGCCGCCTACAGGCCTTTGTCTCTTTTGGGGAGTCACAAAAAAATCGATTCCTCTATCATTTTTACGTGAAAAAGGTAGGCTTTCAAAAGTTGCTACAAGCAGCCGTTTTCGAGATATTTTGATTTAAATTAATCGATGCATCCAATCTTCTTCTCATTGATTCGCGAACTCTTTGAAGTATCAAGTAGGCTAGTAAGTTTATTCCAATGTTTTTTTTTGTGCGGTTATGTCAAAAATAATATCTTGACGCATAGTTGAATAGTCTTATTTATTATTGTGATTATTTGTTAAAAAATGGTAATGTCAAAGATGAATTTCAACAAACTTTGAATAGTTTAGAATAAGAAAAGGTTTTCCTAGAAAGTGAGCAACAAACCCAAATTTTGTGAGATTAAACAAAAAGTGATGGTTGCCAGGAAGAAAAATAACAAGCTTTAGGGGGTTGTAGATTTTTTTAAAAAGGAAGCCGTACAAAAATTTGATGAAGAATAAAATGTGAAAATAAAACAATAAGTAAGCAAATCAACATTTCACTGTGTGTTAGTTGTTGACTTGGCACAGGTAGGCTTGCTACGCTATGTATATTATTATTCTTTTTTAAGTAAGTAAATCAAGTTTATTCAATTCAAAAGTAAGTAACATGACAATTTCACAAATCATAATATCATTTCCAGGTGTTAATTACAATTTCAATTTAGTTATTACAATTTCAATATAGTACAGAGCCGCATAGCCATCTCACTCCATATACTGGAAACCTTTCACCTAAACGTGCTTGTGTTGTGTCAGGTATCCCATATTTAGAAGGAGATTTTTTTTATGTCAATTAGCGTCTGTTTGGTGATTCTGGAGAATGGAGGTTTGAAAAATGTATGTTCAATATACATTTTCAATTGTGTCGTACAAATGATTTTATGGCTATTTTGTATTTGTTAATATTTGTGATATTCCTGGACTCAGATGGTAGTAGGTTGAAGAGTTTTGGGCCAAAATAATATACAAATCTCTGTGAATGAGTTTTTTTAATTAATGGCATGTGAACAGACCCTTTTATAACAGATCTGGTTTCTTTCTCAATAGTTGTCCTCAGATAGTTAGGTACCTTTATTGTGAAATATCCATATTAAACATGAGTAGGAATAAAGACTTCTTATATTGAATAATTTGACTTCCTCATAGAGCTTTTTTGTAGAAAATAATCGGGCCTTTTTATAAATAATTTTTAGTATAGTGTTTTGCGTTGTTTGTAAGCTTCCTAAATTTTTTTCAAAAGTTCCTCCCCATGCTGTTATGCAATACTTGAGAACTGACTCTGCCAGTGAATAATATAAAGTGAGCATGTTTTTACGAGATAGGATATCTCTCAGGGAATACAATTTATGGATGAGTTGTCTTAGCCTCTTGGTCATGCATAGCGTGTGTTCATCCCATCGTAAATGTTGATCCACTATAACTCCTAGATATTTTAGTTTATTTGTTTTTTCAATCGCAGGACATTGACAGATATTTTGAGAGCAGTTTATTGTATGTATCTTTAGAAAATTTTCGTTTGGTTGGTAAACAGCGAACACTGTTTGTCAGTGTGATGGTCATACATTTTGTTTTATCGACGTTTAGGCTAAGAAGATTATAGTCGAGCCATGCTTTTATCTTTTTCATTTCATTTTCTGTTTTTTTGTAGACACTCGAGAAAATTATGACAGTATCATCAGCGTAAGATATAATATGGCCCAAAAAGTTTTTGATTTTGCTATTACTGTTTATATATACCAAGCATAGGATGGACCCTAATATGGTACCCTGAGGTACACCTACCGTAACTATTGATGTGTCACTGAGTTCGTCGTTTATCTTTACTCTTTGTGTTCTCTGTGATAAATAGTCTCGCATTAAGTTAAGTACCAGTCCGCGAATTCCATAACTATATAATTTATTCAAAAGAATTTCGTGCGAAACGGTGTCAAAGGCCTTGGCAAAATCAAGGAAAATGGCTATGCATTTGTCCGATCTGTCCAGTGCCTCCACACCGCTTCTCACAAAATCTAGTACCGCTTTTTCAGTATTTGAATTTTTTATAAAGCCGAATTGTCTGTCTGTTAACACTTTATTCGTATCGAAAAAATTGATAAGCCTTCTCTTGATAGTATGCTCAAAGATTTTTGCAAAACTATTTATCACAGAGATTGGCCTATAATTGTCAGGTTCTCCTCGATCACCTGACTTATGTACTGGTGTGATAATAGCCTGTTTCCATTGCTTTGGTATTTTACCTTTAGTGTATCAAAGGTTTATCAGATGTTCCAATGGTTTAATAATATGTAAATGTATAGACTTTATTGTTTTTGTGTTGATTTTATCTGGTCCAGGGGAACAGTTATTTTTTAATTTACATATAATGTCTATCAGTTCGTTGCACGTCACTGGTTTAAAAAAAAGTGTTTTGTAAATAAAAATATCCTCCATGAGATCTTCAGATACAATGTCAGTGAAAAAATTATTTAGTACGTTAGATTTTTCATGGTTGTCAGAGACAACCTCTCCATTTTGCACTTTTAATGGTAAATCTAGGGTTTTTATTTTTGCTTTAGTATTATTTGATATTTCATTTATTATTTGCCAAGTCTTTTTGGAGTTTCCTTTTACTGTGACAAGCTTTTGTTGGTAATATTGGTTTTCAGTAAATTTTATTAGACTGTTGACTCTATTTCTATATTCAGTGTATTCCCTTTTTAAATCTTCGTTTTGCATTTGTTTTAAAAGACATTTCTTCATTTTGTCTCTTTCACGTATAGATGTAATAAGGCCATTTGTTATCCAGGGTTTGATTTTTTGTTTTTTATTTGACATTTCGTACATTTTAATTGATAAAGTTATGTAATTGTTTACTTTTCCAATAAATATGTCATAGGATTTTTGCACATCCTGACAAGAAAAAATTTCTTTCCATTTTTCTTTTTCTAGGTGAGTGTTTAATTTATTATAATCTATTTTGCTATATGAGCACGTTTTTTGGGAGGTATTTAAGTAGGTTTCATGTGGCCCTTGGGTTAGCAAAGACGTAACAAAATGGTCTGTTAAACTTGTTTGAATAACTGACGGTATTATTTTATAGTTTTTGCAACAATTTTTTCGGCTTACAAAAATGTGATCTATTATACTGCTTGAGTCATTTGATACTCTAGTGGGGACATTTATATATGAGAGAAAACCATGCTCATCCATTATACTAAGGTAGTTTTGTACCTCATTTGACTTTCTATCTAATAGATTTATATTCTTATGTATTATGTTATTATTTCTAAACGAAAAGTAACAACTTTCGAGACATTTGTGTGTTTTTTATATCACAGTGGTTATTTATATAAATGTTTATTCTGGATTTTCTTATGGCTGCCGGCCCTGGGGAAGATGGACTACCATTGTTCCATTTATAAATATTGATTACTAAAAAAAATACCCTTTACCACAGACTTGTTAATTTAACATATAATGTGCATTTCATTTACCAAGGCATCATAATGACTAAGTAAACTACACTTGTCTGCAGTTTACCGTCTTCTACCTAACTTGTTTATTGAAATGCGCATAAAGGTGAAAAAGGAACATTGGAGTGGTAAATATACTTTTTATTCTATAAAAAATAATTAATGGAAATGACAGCAGAGTTTGCACTCTAGTCGTAGAATCTAAATATACGATAATTCATATTCATAAATGGAATTTTTGTGAAATTTCCGGTGAAACCAAAAGTCCGAAATGTTGATTCTATAAATAAAAAAACTAATTTGTTATCATCATCATCATTTATTTAATTTCATAGGACAATTTACATTTTACATTGTACATTGTACAGTCATTTTATAAAGTACATACAGTTGATAGAGAAGTAGAGAAGACATTATTTAGACTATTTACAGCTCACAGGTTTTATACACAATAATATAATATAGTGTGAAAGACAGAGACAAATCATACAAAAACTAACAAACAGTGCTCTAAAAGAATTCATTATATTGTAAAAACAGTTGTCAATTAGGAATGTTTTCAATTTGGTTTTAAAGTCAATCAATGATTTACTAGTTTTTGCGTTGTCTGGTAACTTATTAAAAACTTTTAAACCCATATGATCAGGTGACCTATATGATATTTTATTTTTTGAGAATGGTACATTAAAATGTCCTCTTTATCGAGTGGAATAATTGTGAAAGTGTCCATTACGTGAAAATGTTTTCTTATTTTGAAACACATAAATACATAACTCATATACAAATAGGCATGTGAAAGGCAAAATATTGTATTTGATAAACAATTATCTGCATGATACTCTACGTGGGACTTTGGAAATGCATCTAATAAGGCCTTTTTGAGCAATGAGAACATGCGATACATCAGTAGCATTTCTCTAGAAACAAATACCGTACCGCAGTATTGATTCTATTTGTGCATAATACAAATTAATTACTTGATTTGTTTCCAGTACATCTCTCAAATTAATGAAAATAAATTTCAAGGAAGATAACTTAGTTGTCATTTTTTTACAGTGGTCTCATAAAACTTGAACTTGAAAATAAAATCTTAGAAATACTTGCAGTAAGAACATTTGAGTGAGAGCAAGTGTACAGTGTAAAATTCCTGTTAGTAGAGAAAGAAAGAAAAGAGAAGAAAAGTACACAATGCCAAGTGGTTTATTAAAACATTTTGGAACACCTTTACTGAGAGAAGACTTGACTGAGGGTAGACTTGAACTGTGCGGGGCCCACAAAAAAGTCCAAGGAGGTGGTAGGACGAGGTAGATTCTCATCTAGATTGATGCATAGGAATATAATCGAATTGTGTACTATTTTATTGTTTATACTATTTTTTGCTTGTTTTATGTGATTCTCTTCTACCACTCCTATTAAATTCTTATATGTAAAGTAGAGCCAGAAATCTAAGAAGGTCGCAAATCAATATTAGCCGATGACCCTCATTATTACCTATTGTTCGAAATATAGATAAGCAATAAAAGTGTGTGTCCCTTAAAAGATTCCCAGGTCCGGATTAAAATATCTCATGAAATAGTTTGGCATTTTAATAATAGTGGGCTCTCCATTATTTTTGGCTTTTGTTCACAGTTTTGTATTTAAATTTATTTGATAATAAAAAATCTCGTAAGGTTGATTTAGAACCCTTGGTAAGGATATGTTCAAATGTGTGTAAATAATAAAATTTACTTACCTGACCACCACTCAGTACTAATGGGCTATTAACGAGATTATAGCGATAATGGTCTATTTACGGTTGCAAAATAAATAACCTACCAGATTTGAAAAACAAGACTGTTTTGAGAACTGACCGCTTTCCAATTTCAGAAATAAAAGGGGGAAAGTTAAACAACATTTAGTCATTACCTACCTAATATTCCGTTGTGTCAGTTGTGTCTATTCGATTTTTGTGTCGTGAAAAATGTGGCGTCCATGGGCTCATCCTGAAGCTAGTACTTCAACTGGTGGTCGTAGTACCACTAGTCGACAAATGTTACATCCTCATGGGAAACAAATTATATTAAATGTTTATACTTCCCTTCTGGAACGTGGAATGTCCAAGGATCAAGCTGGGCAAGAAAGTGCTTCTTTAACCGTATTCCACATTGTTTAAAATTGTAAGTAACCCTATTTTAAAAAGAAAGAAACGAAAAGACTCTGGCGGTTCAAGGAAACTAGATGGCTGTGATGTAGATATAATTCGAAGAACAATATATGCCTTGTATAAAGAGCAAATTGTCCTACATTAGATATTTTAATGCAACGGCTTAAAAAGAATGAAACTGGTATCCAGTGTTGCAAAGAGACTTTAAGGAAGTCTCTTTTACAAAACGGATTTAAATTAAAAACTCACTAGTAGCAGAAAAATATAATGGAATCTGTGGCCTTAAGAAATGGAGATTTGAATATTTATTGGCAATAAACGAATTTAGAGAATATGGTAGAACAGTAGTGTATTTGTATGAAACTTGGTTCGATACACACGATATTCCAAACAAAAGTTGGGTAGACTCATCTGACTTCTGCCAAACTAATGCGCCTTCTAATAAAGGAAAACGCATTACGATAATTCACGCAGGAACCGAAAATGGTTTTATACCAAATGCGTTGTTTTTATCGGCAAAGAATATTAAGGACTCTTTAGTCGATTAACATGATGATACTACAGCCGAATTATTTGAAGACTGTTTCCAAAATAAACTCTTACCAAATATTCCACCCAACAGTATTACCACAGTCGAAGACTAGATAAAGCACCATGTTCAAATGACACCAAAGCCACTATACAAGAATATATCTTAAATAATGATATGTACTATGAGGAAAAGTACACAAAAAACAGTTACTAGAAGTTTTACGCAGTTATTCGACAAAAAAGAAATATTTTTGTGATTCATTGGTTGAAAGCTTGGGACATACGGTGCTCAGACTTCCTCCTTATCACTGTATGTTTAACCCAATTGAACATATATGGCATCAGCTTAAGTCAGCAGTTCGAAGAAATAATACTTCTCCAACCTTAAGTTCAACTGTGGTAGCTCTTATTCAAACAGAAACTGCAAACATTCCTGATAGCAGCTGGGCCAAGTGTGTTTCCCATATTAAAACGGTGGAAAAGTCATATATGGATACAGAAAAAATTCCCAAAGAAAAGTTTATTATCAATTTGGATGGCGACAGTGAAAGTGAAACTGATCTTCGTGAGTAATTTTGTTTATCGAGAAACTGAACTTTTTATAAAGTATAAAGTTTGATATTTTACATTAATTAGGTATATCATATATTATTGTATAATATAATATAATTTTATATATATATATAATAATATATATATATATATATATATATATATATATATTATTATCATATATTATATATAAATAAACAATTCTCAATTATATTCAAGCGATTTTTCTTAATATTATCTTAACCCAATATCATTATACCTACCTATAAAACAAAATTTAATGGCTAGGGCAGGTACAACTCTGCGTAGAATCCACCGCCTGCTGATAACTCAAGTGGTTGATGATTTACGACCTTCTTAGATTTCTGGTTCTACCATACATCTAATTTTTATGACTTAATTTTAACTGACATTTTATTTTATTTATCTTTTTTGTATTTGACGATTTCCATGCTTATTAAGTCTCAGGAAATAAAGAATATTGTCTTGTAGGACCTACTGCCGTACAAAATTAACGGTTCTGAAGCCAGGAAAAAAATATATTTTCCGCAAATCTTTGCCCCCAATATAGGTGATTTTTCACTGTACGGCATTTGTATATTTAGATTTTTATAACTACGTAGATTCAATTTTTAGCAACCCCGTACATATTTGCCGGTACAGAGTGAGAAGGCCCGCACGCAAACTCTTACTTATAGGCCAGTAGATATAGACAATCAATTAACATGAATTCCAAAAGTTTTCAAACTTCAATGGTATGTTAGTGAGAAGGCCAGATTTGGTAGTATAGAAATAATCATTTAATGAGTAATAAAATGTGATGAACGGAACATTGTTTTAATTGCAAAAAGTTTTCATGCTTATTATTGCACTGAAAATTCAAAAGTTCTGAAACCGGCCGTGTTTTACAACATGCATTAAGTTTGCAACCTTGTAAAAGTTACGGAACCTTGTTTTTTGTCATTTGTTCAAGTTTTTCATTGTAATTAGTTTAAAAAAATTACAAAAGTTATGCAAATTGGATATGTGAATGGGAAAAAAGTTTAAAATATTCACATACACTTGCAACCATTTGTGACATCACAAATTTGATTTTTACAGGTAGGTATGTATTTCTTATAATTTACCTATCTACTCGACTTTCTTACTCCAATTGAGGTTTCGCATGAAAAATTCTATTGAATCCGAATAGAGTACTGAAATGTAATTGACACGTAAAAATCATTTTCTTGATTTATAAAAATTTTGAAAATAAAGAGGGAAAAACATGTTATATAGTTGTATGCCATAAAAATACAATTGACAGTCTTTTTGTTATTCTGGTAATAAATCATGTTACTAAACTGCTGTGCATTCATTAATCTGTAAACAAAACACTGTGACGTAACACAGTTGTAGGTTAATCGTACTAATGTACAACTGTACGAGTGTTTTTTAAATCTCAATATTTCCTCAATTTTTTTATGAATAAAGAAAATTATGAAAACGCGTCGAGAGATACCCGATCCTCCATCAAACGTACTCAAGAGTATTATTTATGCAAATTCCTAATTGTAATATGATGTTTTGAATTCACATCCAAAACGTTAGCTTTCAACATTGAATGATTTCATCTACCGTTGACGAGCTTCTTCTTGGTCGATAGTTAACTTGATAACACAATGAATGTCATTTAATAGGTAGAGCTCATCCAGTATTGAAACGACCTTTTGGTAGGTAGAGAGGGGGAAAACACGAGTGGACACGATTTGCTGTGCTACGGCGAATCTTGGCATGCAGCGTTTGAAAGGTTAGGTTCGTTTAATTAATAAATAGGTAGTGAAGTTATTTAGTCAACTTTGCAATAGTTTACTCGTTACCCTGCTAAAATGCCCAGTGTTAAGTACTATTCAGTAGCGGAAAAAGAAATAGGAGTGTTAGGAAAGTTATAGGAGTGTAAGTTCTCTACGTCTCGTGAATCGCCCATACCAAATAATTTGGTACGCCTATGGAATTTCTATTAATAGCCATAGTTAGACAATGGTTCGGGTATCTTCGATAAAAATTGGTTGTTAGGTGGGGGAAGGCCAAAGTGGTCGTTTCAATACTGGATGAGCTCTATATGAAAATCTTTATTATTCAGATAACACATGCGCCATCTGGAACGCTAGTAATCTCTATTATCAAGTAGGCCAAGTGTTTCTCAATTGATGCCAAATTTTACAGGTGTAAGTGCAAGCACCAGGGTTTTTGTTGTAATAATTAGGTTATTTAGTTTTTGGAAAAACAGAATAACTGAGATGTGTATACAGGGTGTTTCTTAATAACATGCTTATATTTAAGGAGGTTATTTTTGGGTCCATTTTGAGAAAAAAAACTTAAAGGTCTTAACTTTTGAACTACATATGGTGCTACAGTTTTAAGAAAATTCTTTTTTTATGATAACTTTGGTATGACCCTATATATTTTTGTGTGCATCTTATATGCATCAAAAGGCATTTTCTGCTGTACAACAACCAGCCAGGCCAGGCGGTTGTATGCAGACCGCGTTCCAAATAGAAATACCGGATGCACGAACATTTTCAAACATTCATAGAAGGTTGTGTGAAAAGGGAAGTTTTGAACCAGACAATCATCTAAAAGCAGTACTGTAAGAACACAATACATTGAGGTAGCGGTTTGAATTCAATTGAGGAAGATCCCGGATAAAGTACACGAAAAATTTCACAATAATCATTTTTGGGTTGAAGAAAACCCACATGCAATCTTGGAATCATCAGGGACAGTTTTCCGTTAACGTGTGGGCTGGAATATGCGGTGATTATTTAATTTTTTCTTCATGCGAGATTGAATGGGCATAATTAATGGCAGTTTCTCGAAGAGCTTTGATGGATAATGTTCCCATTTTAATAAGAAATCTATTGTGGTTTATGGACGACGGGCGCCAGTGCGAATATTCCAACCAAAATTACAATAATTGCTGGATAGGTCGCGGAGGACCACAGGCATGACCACCTAGGTCCCCGGACCTCAATAGTTTAGATTATTTCCTGTGGGTCATCTGAAAACATTGGTTTACAGCACACCAATTCATACTGAAGAGCAGTTCTGAGATCGCATCATAGTTTCTTGCGAAACTATTAGAAACAGTACCGGCATTTTCCAGAGAGTGCGTGAGTCCATGAGAAAAAGAGCAGAGGCATATTTGCAAGAGGGCTTCTTCTTCTTTTTCTTCTATGCACATGGTGGCTGCCTCTTCACTTGGGCCCATTCTGCGCCCACGTGATCTGAGAATCAGCTGGGCATGCCGATTTCTCTGGCGAAGCTCAGCAGTTTCCTCAGCTGAATCTCTTTGACATCTTCTGGGTTCAGAATTTAGCTCCCCAGGTTAATCTTCCTCTGGTGCACCAACGTGGGGCACTCAGTTAAAGGAGAGCTCACATTTTGAACATCTGATTCAATTCATTTCTTTGGCGTTCAGGGTAATTTTGTGTTAGCATTCCAAAATGTATTTAGAATTGCAATTTTATAATTCTACCGTTTAAAAATTGTTCTCTTGCATACATTTTTGTTTAAAGTTACATTGTTTTTTCTCGTAAGTGGTCTAGCGAGGTGCAAATTAATGAATTTTATTTTTTTATGCGTAAACCGTACGTCAAACGAAAAAAAAAACAAGAGGCCAGATTTGCTCAGAAAGGAATAAGGATTTGAAAAATAATTTTTACTTTATGTTTTTACTTTAAGAAAAAGCAGAGGCTCTTTAAAATGATTCAGTGCAAATCCCTCGCGAACGCCACTGGCAAGAATAACAAATTATATTGTACAGCAGAAAATGCCTTTTGGTGCATAGAAGATGCGTAAGTACTACGTTAAACAAAAATATCTAGGGTCATACCGAAGCTATCATAAAAAAAAATGTTAAAACTTTAGCACCATGTAGTTCAAAAGCTAAAACCTTTAGGTTCATATGGAATTTGGTTCTCAAAATGGACCCAAGAATAACCTTAACTATTAGCATGTTATTAAGAAAGACCCTGTATAATAGTTGCTATCTTGTCAAGTATCTTGTCACAGTTTGTATATAAAATTCAGTTTTTTTCAAGAATAAAGATATACAAAACTGACTGTAATGATAGTAATATCCCAAATGTTTAGTTTGTTGCAGACAATTTCGTAAATGAGATGTGTTTTTTCAATTGGTTTTTGCCATAAATCTCAAAACCACAGCATTTTTTAATACAGATTGAAAAAACCTTTCAACTGAGGTTGCAGGATGTCAAATCATCATAATTGACATACTGAGTTTATTCCATTTAGCTGTTCCACACTGTATATGTATATTTCTAATGAGATTATATCGTAAAATACTCCTAATTGCAGTATCCGGTTCGTTAACGTAGACTAACAAATAATGATGTCATTTTAAAAGACTCGCAAATATGAGAGACATTATATAAACTGTGGTAATGTGTTCATTGTACCATGTGAACCATTCTCTGGGAAATGTCACCGTTGCTCGGAAATTGCATAAGATTATTTCGGTATTTGATACCTACTAGATAGGTTATACAAACAACATAAGTTTATAGTAGTATGCGGAGACTTCCACCTAAATTTCATTAATATACACGACCGGAATGTTGTTAATGTCATTAATCTGTTCACAACATTTAACCTATCCGGACAAGTCAAAGAGATGACCAGAGTAATAACAACAGCAGTTCCTTAATCATAATATTTTCACCAATATAAACGCGGAATTATGCACATGCAATGTAGTAAAACTGATATCTAGTGCTTTCGTAAAGTACTGAATAAATTCATTTTTAGCCAAACTATCAATTTCTGAGCAATCTCCTGAAACAGGTCGATTTTTAATATCAATTTGCCACATTTATAAGGGAAAATTAAATATACAGGGTTATCCACATTTGACTAATGACGTCCGCGACAATTTTGATGATGATGATGATTCCTGTAGGAGAAATGACGTCATCGGTATTTTTTTAATGGCAACTCCATTTTTCATTAAGGAATGTGAAAAGGTGATTATGAATATGGGTGAAATGAAAATAAAATAAGAAAAACTATTTTGAAATATGAAAATACTAAATTTAATGGCAATGATAGCTTCAAACAACGGTCAATTAAATGTTCAAATTGTGCACCGTTAGCTATCTGACTATTTCCATTACTTGACAGTAGCCTTAGTGACCAGAATTTTGTTTTTATTGCTGAATAGTTTTTGTGAAGTTATTTCTTTAAAGAATAACATATCTTATCGTTTGTCGATACATTATTGAGTAGTAACTTTGTCATTTCATGGAAATTCATTAAATTAAATGAACGAGAAAGAATTGAAATTCTTTGCATGATAGGATTTGGAGACAGAATGCGCACCCAAAGAGAAGTAGTTGAATTGTTTAAAGGAACTCATCCTGATCGGCAACATATTAACCAAAGCATGGTGAGCACAGTTGGGTCAAAATACCGTGAATTTGGGCATGTCCGTGATCTTCCTAAATCTGGTCGACCCTCATCACCAGAAGACGATCAGCTTAATGTTGTGTTGGCAGTGCATCAAAATCATCACACAACACTCAACCAATTGGCTTCTGATTTCAATATGGCAGCGTCTACAGTCCACAACATTCTGAGAAAAGCAAAGCTCCATCCTTATAAGGTACGCCTCATCCATGAGCTGAATGAAGACGACTTTGATCGGCGAAAGCAATTCTGCGAACAACTGCAACAGCTATGCAATAATGATAATAATTTTGAAAAGGGAAACATTCTCAATTGAATATTGATAGAAAGATTTTTCTGTGAATTGAAAAATCCACGATTAAAATGAAGTTATTTTTTGTGAATGTCTAACATCTGATTTTATGAACATCCTGTTTATATTTTCAACAAATCGATAATAATTTTGTAAAAAATATATTTTTTTCTGACGAGGCTACGATTGTTTTGAACGGCCACGTCAATAGGCAAAATTGCTGTTATTGGGCTACCGAAATATGATGGAGTATCACACTCAAAATCCACAGAAAGTGAATGTATGGTGTGGCATAGTCGACGGAAGAATTCTGGGTCCCTATTTCTTTGACGTGAACCTGACTGTTGCAATATATTTGGATTTTCTTCGATTCGACCTTATTCCTTCACTAATAGCTCCAGATCTAGAGGAACTTGATCTTCCGAGAACTGATTTATTCTTCCATCTCCCCATTATGCAGCAGCTGTCCGCGACTATTTAGATGTGGTGTTTCCGAATCGTTGGATAGGGAGAAGGGGACCGATTGAGTGGCCAGCTAGATCTCCAGATTTAACGCCCCTTGATTACCTCTTGTGGGGTAAGTACTTAAAGATTGAAGTGTATGTTGATTAGCCGGATAATTTAGAAGATTTAAAAGCAGGAATTCGCCACGAGATACAATGTATACCTCCTGACGTTATTGACAATGTTCAAAAAGAATTTATTCATCGTCTTGGCTACTGTCAGATAGCAAACTGTGCACAATTTGAGCATTTAATTTTATCGTTGTTTGAAGCTATCATTGCCATTAAATTTAGTATTTTCATATTTCAAAATAGTTTTTCTTATTTTATTTTCATTTCACCCATACTCATAATCATCTTTTCACATTCCGTAATGAAAAATGGAGTTGCCATTAAGAGGAATACCGATGACGTCATTTCTCCTAACGAATCATTCTGTATGTATTAATTAAATTCGAAAGAATGCCCAAATGAAAATAAAATCCGACAGCTTCGAGCGTTCTTTCCAAAAATTATTCCATTAATTTCTACAAATTTATCCTATTCCGAATTTAAGGAAAACCCTATGTGTGATATATTTTTTAAATCAGTTTTCCATTGAGATTCCAATAATTGAATAATATATAGGGTGTTCCATTTGAAAAAATTGTCGGACATCTTAAATGTGGCATATCGATATTAAAAATCGACCTGTTTCAGGAGATTCCTCAGAAATGGATAGTTTGGCCAAAAATGAATGTATTCATTACTTTACGGAAGCACTGTAACAGATCACAGATATTTGGGTTTATTCAATCAATCCCTGTCGAAGAGTCATTCACTGGTTAAAAAAGACAATTCAACGATGAAAACTTGGATAATTTCTATAATTCATTGATCAATGAGGGCTGGCAAGAGGTAAATATATTTTCTCATTTCTGAATAGAGTCTATTCCGAAATAAATGCCGGTTAAAAGATTGCCGCAGTGTTTTGTGACCTGTCAAAGGCATTTGACTGTGTTGATCACAAAATACTGCTGAGAAAGCTACAACGATATGGATGCAGAGGATTAACCTTTGAATGGTTCCATTCCTACCTAAAGGGAAGGGTCAAAACAGCAGAACTATAAAAAAAAGGGAAATTAATTCGGGAGTTCCACAAGGTTCTGTATTGGGTCCCATCCTTTTTTATTATATGTGAATGACCTCACCAAGCTCAATATCTCTGGAAAGTTCACTCTCTTCGCAGATGACACAATCATACTTTGGAATAATAAAAACACTTGTGAGTTGCACAACATAATCTCTGCCGACTTAAAGTTAAAGATTGGTGTGATGCAAACATATTATCTTTTAACTTAACAAAAACGAATGTAATATCATTTAGATGCTCACTCAATGAACTTTTCTTTGAAGACAGATCATTGGAAACAAAAAATAACACAAAATTTCTAGGATTGTTCATGTTAAGGATCATGTTAAGCAACTCACTGGCAAAATCTCTTCTGGTTGTTATGCGGTTAGAGTGATCTTTAAAGAATTGGGGTTCAACACTGCAAAAATGGCTTACTATGCACTCATAGATTCTCACTTACGCTACGGAATACCGTTTTGGGGAGCATGCAGCCCAACCTTATTTAAAAGTTTATTAATTTTACAGAAAAGGGTAATAAGGTATATAGGGAACCTTAATCCAAGGGATTCCTGTAGAACCTTCTTCAAAAACCATAAAATTCTAACGGTAACTGCATTATTCATACTGGAATCGTTGTGTCTAATAAATAAACATATACTAAACTTTACTGCGTCTTCTTCCCACTATAACACCCGGAACATCAGACACACTCTGAAACTCACAGTGCCAACTAAAAACATCACCAGAGACTCCATATTTTTCAATGGTGGGAAAATGTACAATCATTTACCTCTGTACATAAGATCTGCCAATATAAATGACTACCAATTCAGGAAGTTAGTCAAACAATTTCTATCTGATAGATATTTTTATACTTTGCAGGAATATTTTAACGAAAACTTTTAACTGACTCACTCATATTTTTTATATTTATTAATCAAGGTGCATTTGAATTGTTACCTTCTATGTTTACTCTTTTATAAATTTGACTATTATACACTTTTATATATACATATATTCTTATACTCTATTTACTTTTATATTCCAATTAAATTTTTGATTGCAATTTTTTTTATTTTTTTTTTTTTTTTAACCAATTTAAAATTTTATTATTATTATATTATTATTATTAAATACACAAATTGATGTTGATTTGAAGTACAATACTTTTATCTGAATATTTTATTACTATTTTGACATTGGATTTCCTCTACCTACTGAAAGTATCAAATTGTCAGGCAGGAAAACTCAACAAATGGGTAACACCCGAGATAAGGGAGTGGTCGCGGAAATTGCGCGACATGAACTTACTGTACAAAGAAACCAAGCTTGTAACTTTGTACCAGAAATATAAGGCTGAAAAAAAATAATACAAGCATGCGATCAGCAGAGCTAAAATAGTGCACAATGACAATATTATTAATAATTCGCGGAATAAAGTCAAAAGTACGTGGGCTATGTTTAATAACGTAACAGGAAAACAAAAAAGAACCTGGAAAGTATCAAAATTGAAATTAATGATGAATGTGTTACAATTCCGCAGCAAATTGCCAAATCATTTTAGTGATCACTTCGATACATCTCGGTAAAGAACAGGTAAATGTACTTCTTCCAACCAAATAAACCCCAATCAGTTCAAACAACATACAACCACCATGTCCTTGAAACCAACCTGCTCCAATGAAGTACGGCGTACTATAAATACCTCCAAAATTTTCAGTTGGTGTTGATGAGATATATCTCTGCATAGAGCCGTCTAGCTTCCAAAAATTTCCATTGGCACGACCATACATAAAATGCATATCGGCCATTTCAGCGTTAGTGTAATTATTCATATTGATTCAAAGATTCAAAAGACACAATTGAACTTTCAACTACCGCATAGAAATCAAAGCGACTTGACAGCCACCTACTAGATTTTTTCGATTTTAAAATACTACGATTGAAGTTACAAGTCGCGCAAACAAAACGTGACAGCCACCTACCAGATTTTTTCGATTCCATTTACAGAAGATCCGTTCATGGACAATGTTGTATTTTATTTTTTTATTAGGAAACTAATGCTTTTACAGGAGCTAAAAGAGTTTTGCAATGAATCGTTCTTTTCAACACGTATCTTTAAATAAGGATTTTTTTTTTCTGTAAAAAGTACTGGCAAAAAATAGAATAGGGGTTGCATGTTTCGCCCCTTTAAAAGATCACAACAAAATAAAAAAATATTCATAGGTAGCTTTTTTATTGCTAGAACATGCCCACAAAATGTTATTTTTTCAACTCTTCAGCAATTTCAAGAAAAAAAAAATTTCTGTGACGGGAAAAAAGTTTGACATTTTATATCTGTTGACATGTAACAAAATATCACTTTTTATGAAATTACTTTTTCCATCATCAGATCGCTAGAGGAAAGGAATATAAACACCTCACTGATCACATGGATACATGCAATGCTGAAAAGCAGCATCATCGTAGCTGCTCTCGGAGAGGAAACGGTCAGAATGACAGCAGAAAAAGGTTGTCTCCAAGGTGAGGTTCTATCGCCTTTGCTGTGTTCATTGACCCTGGATAATCTAATAGTGAAGCTACATGAATCTGGAATTACGACTCAAGGTTACGCCGATGACCTGGTCGTCACTATTAGGGGCAAACATGACGGGATAATATCCAATCGCATGCAGACAGCCCTAAATTTAATCAGAAGCTGGTGCGCAAAGGAGGGATTAAATGTAAATCCTAGCAAAACAGTGCTAGTTCCATTCACAGAGGGGCGTAAGTACGAACTGAAAGCCCCAAATTCTGAATGGGACTCGGCTAACTTTTTCCAATGAAGTCAAATACCTGGGCGTCATAGAAGAGAATACACGTCAGATATTCCAAGAAGCGAACATGTGAAGGTCTCTCTGTTCGCCGATGATACGGCTTTGCTTTCCTCTGCAGCTGACCACCTGATGGGTGTCGTTTACTTGCAGAATGCATTAGACGACGTCCAGCAGTGGTATCTGGAGTGGAAGATAAAGCTAAATGGGTCGCAAGAGGAGCAACCCGGAGAGGGGAGTGACTATCTCTGGAAGGGAGATAGAATGGTCAGAGCAGGTCAAGTACCTGAAAGTTACTCTGGATCGCCGGCTCACCTGGAGACCACACGTCAATATTGTCAGAGACAAAATCGTCAAAAAGATCTGTGCACTATATCCCCTGATTAACAGGAAGAGCAAACTGTCCCTTAAAAACAAAGTCACGATTTACAAAATGATGTTCAGGCCTGTCATTTTGTATGCCTCGGCCGCCTGGGGCCAAATCTGCAGGTCTAGCATTGGCATCCTGGAACGGGCGCAAATGAGAGTCCTGCGGATGATAACGAACGCTCCGTGGTACGTGCGGAACGATCGAATCCTCGAAGACCTAAATCTGCCTTCTATCAGAAGTATCATTAGAGAACGCAATCAGAAAGTATTTGATTGTGCAATAGCTCACGAGAATCCGCTCGTGAGGGAAGCCACCGATTATATTATAGACGACCCCTCGCGTTTTAAACGTCCCAGGCACTCTCTGGAGTGATGGGTTACCTACAAATCCATACAGGGTAGCAAAGCTGCATCCTCATTAGAAATTACTATTATTTAAAAAAATTACGATCGGAATTCCCTCTCGGTCATTGTTCGAGATACACCATCATGGCAAGGACTAGAGACCGGTCTCTAATTCTTGACCAACCAAATTCTAAATTCGTGAACGGCCGTGGCCCACTTATTTGATGTCTAAAGAGTAAGAGCCTTAGGGCTACACTCGGCTTATAAACAGTGATAGGAGATCCAGATATAGAATAGAATAGAAATTTATTAACCATTCAGGTACAGATAGTACATATGGCACGTCATAAAGTGATTGTCATAAATAAATAGATAATATAAATATTATGGTGAAATAAATAAGTACTATACAAAAAACATATAAATAAAAAAAAACATATATAGGAATAGCAATAGATGGGGATAAACATTTACAAACAGGAAGGCACTATTCAAACCTAATATACAGATAGTTGGTTATCATCCAAGTATTCATGTATGCTATAAAAACATTTATTCACAGGAAGTGTTTTTACCTCGGCTTTGAATTTAAGTTGACCAGGAATTTGCTTGATTTTCAGTGGAAGTTTATTATATAATTTTATTGCATTATAATGTGGTGATCTCTCTTTCATATGCTAGTGTTCGATGTGTAGGTGCCATTAAAATATTGCTGTTGCCTGTGTTGTGTCCATGTGCAGTTGAGAGAGTGGGTAGGTATTTCAGATTTTTTCTTGCGTACATCAGACACTTAAAAATATATATACAGGGAGCGCTTAGGATTTGATTCTGAATCATAATTGGTTTACAGCTCTCTAAATATCCAACTTTAAAAATCAATCTTACGATGTTCTTTTGAATTACAAAAACTCTTGGGAAATTTTTAGCTCTACCTCAACAGATAATGTTTTGAGATATGTGTGAGTATGCTAAGGCATAATAAATGGTCAACAAGCCAGCTGTGTCAAGACAATACTTCATTTGAGAGACTGCAAAGTGAGAGCTATTAAGTTTTTTACAGACACTGTCTATGTGATCATCCCAGGTGAGCTGACTATCTATTTGCGATCCCAAAAACTTCACTTTCTCAGATAAATTGATATCTACATCACTCTTTATCGGATTGGGAATTGGGCGTCTAAGATAGAAGTTCACTGTCATCTTGATTTGTTGAAAATATAAACAGGATGTTCATAAAATCAGATGTGGAATCATCTGCGACTGAAAGATAAACTTTAGTCACTATCTTAATTAAGACTGGAACAGAAAATCAAATAACTATCTGAATGAAAATGCAAATTTTCAATTTCAGATTTTTTCTTTTGAGTTAGGGCCTTTTCAGAATATCTATCAGATGTAGTTCAATGTCCAGCGTGGCTTTAGCCGGGGAAGTAGTTGTTTTCTGTTAGACATTCACAAAAAATAACTTCATTTTAATCGTGGATTTTTCAATTCACAGAAAAATCTTTCTATCAATATTCAATTGAGAATGTTTCCCTTTTCACTGTCATCGTTTTATCTATATTGAGTACTAATGAATTACGTTGGCACCAGGATCCAAATTCATCAACAACTTTAAAAACTTCCGCTTTCAATACTTCAATATCATTGCTAGCGATTGTAATCGTAGTGTCGTCAGTAAACATAGTTATGTGAGCTTTTATATGTTCAGGTAGGTCGTTAATAAAAATAGTGGAGAGTAGAGGTCCCAGGACAGAGCCCTGGGGGACACCCATTTTCACAGGATATTTTCTAGAATTAACATCACCATATCTCACTACCATATCTCGTGCTGTCAAGTATGAGGGTATCCAGTTTTACATGTTCAGGAATGTTTAGGATAAAGCTTAGAAACTAATTTGAGAGGATCCACGGTATCAAAAGCTTTCAATAGGTCAAATAGAAGGGATACAACATAATCCCCATCATCAATCTTTAAGAGACTACCATGGAACAGTCCAGGGGCGGATGGGAAGGGGCAAACCGTCCCGGGAAGCTATTAACAGCGGCCCGGTCAATTTTTGTAAAAAATAATAAGAGAACGTCTTAGGGAGCCATACAAAAATCGTTAAATTTATATAAATGAAAATAGGTCCTCTTACTTAGGTACTTCCCGAAAGCTTTTAATATTTTTTCAAGAAATAAGACATAATATGTACAGAGGATAATTAAAAACTAATGACAACTAAGAGTCTGGTCCTGGTCATTGGTATTGAACAGAACAAAAATTGTCAAACATATTACAATTTTTGAAAAGGTGCTAAATATCTATATAGCAATGCATTACATCAACTGAACGTCATACAAAACTTAATTTTGAAAACAATAAAGAGAAAAGATTGGACTTATTTTACAACAAATCTTTATGATCATAATATCTTGAATATACGATTACTGTATACAAATTGAGTCTACATATATAGAAACAAAAGTTTGAAAAAGTGTCTCATTTTTAGTTATAAAACAAGACAAACAACAATCAAAAGCCTTACAACTCCACAACTCGGTGATTAATATAAAAATGATTTTTCGAATAAATCACTTAACTCGGCCAAAGCATTGATCACTTCCTCATTATCAATTTGGTTTGATACTGAGGATTCATCATCATAAATGATTCGAGTTTGTCATCGACCAGTGAATTTTTTAACCGATCCTTTATAAATTTTAAAATGGAAAATGATCTTTTACACTCTACTTGGGAAATGGCCAGCGTCAGAAGATATTGATAAGCAGTAAAAAGTGAAACATATTATATTTTGAAATTATATTTTTATAGATCTGCTGATATTTGTCATCAGTTTTTTCCGTATCATTGTCTAGTTGGCCAATGTCTGGTTTATATTTATGCAGCTAGCAGTCTCCTCTTTCTCAAACGGAAATACACACAGTTTTGTCACAGCACGTTTCATAACACTGCCGTTGACGATCAGGGAGACGACTCGTACAATCCCGTCTTCTCCTGGATGGTGCAGAACCCGCCCCATATGCCATTTCAATGGAGGTGCATTATCTTCCTTGACTAAGACATTGGTGCCTTCCTTGATGAGGTTTGGTGCGTTTTCCTTCCATTTAACTCTAGACTGTAATTCCGACAAATACTCCCGGTGCCATCTGGTCCAAAATTGTTGAACAATATTTTGTAACCTCTGGTAATGATTCAACCTATTTTCCGGGATATGAGTAACGCTGGATTCCGGAATTGCCGTTAATGTCTTTCCCACCAAAAAATGAGCAGGGGTAAGAGGGGTTAATTGATCGGGAAGCGAGGTTAATGGACACATGGGTCTGGAATTCAAAATAGATTCAATCTGCACTAACACGGTATTGAAACTCTCAAAATGTAAATGGGCATTTCCTAAAACTCTTTTCAAGTGGAATTTAGCACTTTTTATGCCGGCTTCCCACATACCTCCAAAGTTTGGAGAACAGGCTGGGATGAAGTGCCACACTATATTGTCAGCTGATAAATAATTGCTAATTTTATCAGTTTCTTGAGTCGAAAAATCGCGATAATTCAGCGCTTGCGCCAACAAAATTTTTCGCATTATCCGAATAGAGATCAGATGGTTTTTCTCTTCTGCCAATAAATCTTTTTAAAGCATTCAAAACACACTCGGTCGTCAGATCTGATACACATTCTAGGTGTATAGCTTTAGTTGTCAAACGAATAAACAAACACACATACGCCTTTGTTAATTTTGCCCCTCTTGTTGAGCGATCTTTCACTAAAAAAGGTCCAGCATAATCTATACCCGTGTTGTGGAAAGGTAGATATTGATTCATTCTACTTTCTGGTAAATTACCCATCAAATATTTTTCCGATTGTGGTTTTACTCTAATACGAGTAATGCATTCATGAACTATTTTTCTTGCTAGGTTTCGTCCTGATAAAGGCCAAAAACGTTCCGTTATGGAATGAAGTAACATCGTAGGACCACAATGGAGTAGTCGTTGATGTTCATGAATGAAAATTAATCTCGTTAATTTGTGTTTTGGCGATAAAATTATTGGATGTTTTTTCTCATGTTTCCATTGATCTTTGGATTCTACCGCCAACTCGCAATAATGACTTATCGTCAATGAATGTATTTAATGACAACAAATTACTTCGTTTGTGAAGCGATTTTTTGTTTGATAAATCAAAGAATTCTCGCTGAAATGCATCCCTTTGAGATAAACGAATTAATACTTCTAAAGAACCTTGTAATTCGGCGACAGATAAATTTCCTGATAACCTTTCATCCTTGTTTTTTCTTGAAATTGCGATGAATCTCAGGCAGTATGAGACCACCCTTTGAAGTTTTATCAATGACGAAAATTTCTCAAATATATCGATACTAGCTTCTGTACTAGTGTGATGGACAACTCGTTGCTCGCGTTCTTCTAATAAGTTTCCTTCAATAGATTCATTCGTGTTTATTGAAAATTGCAAATTTTGACCTTTCAGCCACTCCGGCCTTGTCCACCAAAATTCAGAATCGATCAATTCTAAAGTGCTCATGCCTCTCGAAATCAAATCCGCTGGGTTATGTTCCGACTTTATATGATACCAATTATTTAAATTACGTGTCTAGGTATTTTAACTAAATTGAGGCGCTCTAAGCTATTAAGCTGCGAGGCAAACTTACATCCCATCCAATTTTTTTTGCCATAAAGTTCGGATGAATAACTTGGCAACAATTTTGATTGGTCCTAACAAACCTATCTTTTATTTTATTACATTTTGTATTTTTGTTTGAATTTGAATGAAAAAAAAAACTTATGTTTTTTGTACCTATAAGAAGAAGATGCCATCCCCCCCCCAAGCCTAATTCCTAGATACGCCACTGTTTAAAACAATATATTTTTATTTTTTCCCAAAATTGAGGCGCACCCCCTGAATATGACTATGTTTTACCCTCCCCTGAAAAGTTGCCTAGATCTACCCTTGTCACTGGTAGTATGTCATATACCAAAAAGGATTTTTTTTTGTGCTGGTAGGATCAGTGAGGAAAATGAGTTGCAAGTCTTATTGATGCTACAGGAAAATCCTCACTTCCGGAAACGGATAATTCACAAAGTAGTGCGAACAGAATAATATTGAAACATAAGTTCCACCTTTATCATCTGACCCTACATTAAGAATTGTATGGTAATGATTTTGGAAATAGAGTTCCATTTTGTATTCAAATGAATGGCATGATTGACGAAAATTATAATACTTCAAACAAAATATTGTTTTCTGATGAAGCAACGTTCAAGAACAACGGGTTGGTCAACATGCATGTGCATGAATTATTATGCAATCGAAAATCCTCATTAGTTGAGGACTGTTGATCCCCAAAAGCGATGGTCGCTAAATGTTTGGATTTTGAAATCACATTATTGGACCCTACTTTTTCGATAATTTGCTGAATGCAGAACTATGAAAAACAAGATCATGGAAGCCTTCCGGTCAACTGATGGAGCAATGCTTGCTAGCAGTGCCGGATTTATACTCACTCACGCCGGGGGCTAATTTTTACGATGCCGCCGCCAATTAGTATTAATTGTCAGTTCCAAATACCTATATATATTTATGGTTTTATATATATATATATATAATTTTTTTATAAATACTTTTCTGGTTTTTTTTATGCGAACTCATCAATGACATCATCAAAATTCAGCTCTAATAACAAGTCACTGTTGAAAAGGGAAACATTCTCAATTGAATATTGATAGATAGTGACTAAGGTTTATCTTTCAGTCGCAGATGATTCCACATCTGATTTTATGAACATCCTGTTTATATTTTCAACAAATCAAGTCACTGTTGATATTCAAAATCGATAGGCTATTCAAAGTACAAGTTTAACCATTTTCAATTGCAGAAGCTGTTTCTATATAGGGAGCAAATAAAAAACTCACTTCGCTAACACGAGCGTATACAGAGTGACCCATTTGAAAGCGAGCCACCTCTCTAAAACTGTTATTTATTATCCGATTCAGAAGTTTTTTTTTTTTCAGTAGATAGAGCATCAATAGTTCTAGTTGAATGCCATAAATTCGAAATAAAAATAAAAATTTCACGGCCTACTTCGAATTTTTTTCATACTAGCAATTTTTTTTAATAAAATTTACGACGCCACTGGATTTGTGATGCTTCCAAATGGGTGTGACCAAAATTTCACGATAATTTTTTTTTAACAGAAATATAGCATAAGAAAAATATTCATATCAATATCGAAATAATTCAAATAGTTGTCATATAAATCACAATTTTGTAAATAATATGGTTTAAAATACTCCTTCAGAATATAACAACTCTATGTGGGATATGTTATGTCTCTTAGAACACTGCAGTTTGTTGTCAAAGAATAGAAATGCACATCTTTACATCCAATAATATAATTAGCAATATTAAATAACATAAATGAACTACTACAAAAGAATGTATTGACATGACAGTGCCTACACATTAAATTTCGGACTTTTCAACCAAATCTCCATTTAATTCGATACATTTATCGTATCGTTTTCTAATGTTAACCATAACATTCGATAATTGGTTTGGGGTGATATCTCTGCAAGCGTGTCCTATTCTTTCAAGCAGTTCCTCTTTGCTCGTTGGGCGAGTTTTGTAAACTTTTTCTTTAACAAAGCCCCATAAAAAAAATCCAATGGAGTCAAGTCCGGGGATCTGGGGGTAACTCGATCAATGCACTAATTCGCCCTATCCACTGATTAGGAAAATTTTCTTCTAACCAATCTCTCGCAATCCTGTTATTGTGGATGGAACAGCCATCTAATTGAAATAGAAGATGAGCCTCTTCTGCCAGTGGAAGTTCATCCATAGCGTTGGAAAATTCGTTTTTCAAAAATTCAAAAAATGTTGACCATTCAAATTGCTTTAAAGAAAAAGGGGGCAATTATTTTGGTATGTAATATTCCACACCAAACATTTATTTTTTGGGAGTACTGTCTTCTGCAATTTATCATTTAATGTGGATTTTCACCCGTCCAGTATCTTGTATTTTGAGAATTAACTGTTGCATTGGTTGTGAATGTTGCCTCGTCACTGAACAAAATTTGTTTCAGGAAATTCCTGTTATTTGGATATTCTCCTTGAGCCTATAAACTATACTCCATCCTCTTTTCATTATCGCCTTCTTCTAAGGTGTGAAGAAACTTTGGTTTAAAGGGCTTCATCTTATTATATTTCCTAAGATTTCACGCGGTAAGTTAATGTCCAAACTTGCAATTCTCACACTTGTTTTCGGATTATTCATTCAGAATTATTTCGTCTCTGTCTTTGTACAATTTTACTATTCTTCGGAATATGTTTACAAACAGCTCCATACTGATTGAAAATTTGGTTTATTCGGTCAACTGTAGCTCTGCTAATATTTCGACGCTCCGGATGCATGTTATTGATAATTCTACATACTTCCCTTTCTGATCTGTGGTTGTTACCACGAAGTCTTACTATTTCGATTTTTTCCTGCAAAGTCAAATTATCAGCCATACTTCTTTATTAGTGTAGGTACTTGAGGAGTTATAAACTTCACTATTAACACTGACAAATTTGTGTCTTTTCGGTTATTGTTCTGATGACTTGTTATCTCTATAGCAACTAAAGTTACAAAGCCTCCTAATAAAAATAATATTTTTGAAATGTGGTATCCCAAGCATGTTTGAATGAAACCAAGATTGATATTTGGAATAACTGTCAACCACCAAAGAGGCACTGCGTGAAAGAATAAAACAGGCTTGCACAGATATTACCCCAAACCAATGATCGAATGTTGATCGAATCTTATGGTTAGTTAGCATTAGGAAATGGTAGAATAAATGTATCGAATTAAATCGGGATTTAGTTGAAAAGTACGAAAATTAATGTGTAGGCACTCTCATTTCAATCCATTCTTTTGTTGTAGTTCATTTATGTTATCAATATTGGTTATTATTAATTATTGAATATTGATTACTATTTGATGTAAAGATGTACATACATACATAACTATCTCCTATACTATGGAGTTACGTTTGGAAGAAACATAATTTGAAGCCATTTTGAATAACTGCTGTTTACAAACTCGACTGCTAACGACCTGAAAGAGCATTTTAAACGATATTTTTAACAAGATTGTGATTTATATGACGACTATTCGAAATATTTTGATAAAGTGATATGAATTTTACTTATGCCATATTTCTGTTAAAAAAATAATTTTATCGTGAAATTTTGAAAGCATCACAAATCCAGTGGCGTCGTCAAATTTTATTTAAAAAATCGCTAGTATGTTTTTTGGATTTTTGACCTAGAAAAAAATTCGAAGAAGGCCGTGAAATTTTTATTTTTATTTCGAATTCATGGCATTCAACTAGAACTATCTACTGAAAAAAAAACTTCTGAATCGGATAATAAATAACAGTTTTAGAGAGGTGGCCCGTTTTCAAATGGGTCACTCTGTATGTGAAGAAACGGAACGAAAAATAATGTGTACTACTCGTAAACATTCTCCGTCGGCGAACGGTAGATCAAAAGAAGATCAAAAAAGCCGATAGTCAACGTGGGTTTGAGTGACAGCTGTTTGAGTGACCGCAAGCCAATGATAATGCTTGTAGGTGTGTCTATATCTATGAATTCTATCATAAGCTCAGAAGAAACTTTGAAAATGCATTTCCAATCCAACGAATCAAATCAAAGAAAAGTAAAAAACCTTGGATAACCAAGGGAATCAAGACATCAGCCGAAAATATGAGATGCTTGCATAGTATTGTAAGCATACAATCGAACCATTCTTTCTCAGCTATCATCTTACATATATAACCATATATCGAAAAACCATTAGACTGGCTAAAGAAAGTTATTATAGAGAAGGACTAGAAGGGGCTAATAATAGAAGCAGGAAATGCTGGAAGATAATGAATGAAATAAGAGGGGAAACCAATACACACCAACCAATTGACCACAATGAACTCAATTCATACTATTGCAGAATCGCAAGTAAGCTCACTGAAAATATCCAAGCAACTAACCCATCTTTAGAATACATGAGAGATATCTATTCTCCAAACGAGTTTTTTCTAACCGACACGAATCTTAGCGAATTAAAATAAATTTTGAAATACATCAAAAATAAAAATTCCTCAGGATTTGATGAGATATCAATAAAAATAATTCAAAATCTACCCGATACAGCCCTAGTAGCTATAGTAAGACTTATCAAATATTCTTTCAGAACCTTGCCTTCATTCCTGAAAACTCCAGTGGTCGTTATACACAAAGGGGGTAACGAAAGTGATCCCTCTAACTATCGACCAATATCTATCATTCCGAGGTTAGCTAAAATATTAGAAAAATTGGTAAAACATCGCATCCATAACAATTTGGGATCCAACAGAACAAACCTACCAACGATGTCCTATTTTTGTTTATGTCAGAGGTATACAGGAAAATCAACGTCGGTATTCTGTGATTTTTCCAAAGCGTTTGACTGCGTGAATCACGAAATACTGCTCCAGAAGCTTCAACACTACGGCTTTCGCAATACGAGTCTGGATTGGATCAAATCCTACTTGTTGAATCGGAGGCAGTTAGTGCGCTGTAGTACAGACTCAAACATAGCTAATATCGAATATGGAGTGCCACAGGGGTCAGTTCTTGGTCCAATCCTGTTTTTGCTATACATGAATGATATCACCGGTTTGAATATAACGGCAGATGATACTACCTTCCTATGGCACGACAAAACTACGCAAAACCTACACGATAAAATAGGAGAGAGAGAGAGTTAACAGCAATACAGAAATGGCGTCACTCTAATTCTTTAGTACTAAACTTGAAAAAAACCAATATAACATTTCGTTGCAATCTCCCAGAAATATATACTGGTACTGATCACTTATGCAATAAAACATCAACTAAGTTTCTCGGGTTAGATATTGATAATAAGTTAAAATTTGAAATCCATATTAAATCCCTCTGTAGTAAGTTGGCATCTGGATGCTACGCCATACGGGTAATTTCGAATGAGCTAGGATACTCAGCAGCAAGGACTGCTTACTTCGCTCTCATAGAGTCACATTTGAGGAATGGTATCGCATTTTGGGGAGGATGTAGCCAATACCTACTACAAAATGTATTCGTTCTACCAAAAAAAAGATATATTTGTAAAGCCAAACCAAGAGATTCGTGTCGAGAGCTGTTCATAGAACACAGAATCTTAACAGTTAAATCCCTTTACATTTTTGAATCAGTCAGCCTCATACACAACAACAAAAATCTTCTTGAAATAACTGATTCGCAACAACAAACGACAACATAACAGCATTAGACTACCAAGACCTACCAACACAATGGTAAAAGATTCCATTATCTACAATGGCGTCAACATTTACAATCACCTGCCTCCTAGCACAAGGAATATAACTTGCTTTTGACGGTTCAGGGAGGACATTAAAAGAAAATTGATACAGCAGCCATTTTATGACCTTAATTCCTACTTTACCACCACATTCTAGCTTCTTCTATTGTCTATTTTACATGTTATCACATAACTATTTTCAATCCTTATAACTCTCATATATATTTTATTTTACTTACTTAGCTTCAACTTTTATATTTATTTTAATTTTATTTGTATATTACTTATTTTATTTATACTTTACAAAACCATATTCATGTGTTGTTACAAATTCATGATATTTTAATTATTTACAATGAAACATTATCAACAGAATCTTCGGTTTATTTTATAGTCTTACCGTTGTATAGTAGTTCTAATCCCAATTGGACCGACATAAAAAGTTTCGGGAAGGGATTCTCTTTGCAGTCGCCGCCTTGATATAGGCGTCGGTATATTATTCTTCAGTGGTATTTTTTCAGTTACTTATTCTTACAATCATAGCAATTGATCACCCCATGTAAAAGTAGACACATGTTATCTCAACTGAATTTTATTATTTGTTTCGAAAGGTCTCCAGAAAGCCATATTGATAAAATTATTTTCATTGGATAATTCCTAACCTCGCCAACACACGGCACTGATTAAGGAATATTGTGAACTGCGTTAATCATGTAGGAATCATGCGGCTTCAGATAACAGATGTCCAATCCAGCTAGCCGAGCTTCTATTCCTTAAATATATTTGATAGCGCCTTTACTAATGATCTGGGCAACTATAGACACGCGCCAGAACTTTTTTATGATTGTACCAGGAACGCTTTGAAAGTAAAAACACTGGTAGTATATAAATTTCCCATTTCCCGGGCAGTGCAGGGCAGTGCACATGAACACTCCTCGTAGTGCTCTTATTTTTATTGCCGTCCCAATTGGGATTAGAATAACTATACTATCGAGTATTTGTTGTGTGGATGTATCATATTTTAAATTTTTTCACAGACACTTTAATTTATACATTTTTATTATACAATTTATATTCATTGCTACTAAGCTTTGTCCACGATAACTTTTTCTTCTGACAAAGTATATCTTGATTGATTGATTGATATACGTTGAGACTAATAAATCACCAGTTTTAGGAGGTCTGAGTAAATGAAAGCCAGTAGTGTCTCTGGTCTGGGATCGAAATAGGTTTTTAAATACTCTATAGTTGTGATGTGTTTTGTTGAAAAATATGGCTTTTTTTCGACCATGGGAAAATGAAATTATTATTACTATTAAGACCCCCTGGGTACGTCCTTGGAGTCCCCAATACGGGTGCATTTTGGATTGCCAATACTACCCAATGACACATAAGGTGTCTGAAATATGACAACGGAACAGTAATAAGTACCATTTGAAACATTACAAAGATACGTTCCAGAAAAATATCGTAAACATTTCATGTGCGGAGCAGTGTGTCTGTAATGTTTCAAATGCACAGATAAAACATGTTAACAAAAGACACATATCTGAATCATCCAAATATTTCCTATAAAATAACGTAAAGGAAAGTTATGTTTCTGACACAATAAAAATATACTTACAAAGAAATATTCAAATAACCCGCCCTATTATGATTGTTTCGTCAGCCCACCAGGCACTAATCACGTGATCAGTTGTGACCAATGAGGACATTCAGACATTTACTCATCGGCCAACGCCAACTGGACTGGCCATTTTGTGTCTTGTGATTCTTGGCTCTTTTGTTTGGTTACTTTTATCATTTATCAGTTTTATCGAATGTGCTTGGACTGCATGGCCCTGAATTTCAATTTGAGGTCTAGTTCAATGACTATAAATACTCGTCAGAAATTACAACAGGTATGTAAATAATTGATATACGATCCCTAGTTATAGGTTACAGGTTCAATACAGAAATAAAAATTTTGAATTTGAATGTTAAATAAAATGTAGCTCTGATATGCTCTTGAATTTTTATTTGTGTGCATCATATATAACTATCTATAGTGTGCATGCTGTTTTTATATGAGAAGCTTGTTAATAATGTTTTTTTGTTTTATACACTACATGAATTATCAGATAGTGCCATTAATTTGTTTTGAATCAACAACGGTTATAATGGCTCAGTTAATGGCTATATTATATTGTGAGATTAATTCTAGACAATTCTTCACTGCCATACTTGTGTGGTTAGAAATTCAATGGACCAATCTTGGACCAATATCTGTTTGTAATTTTAATTATTATATTTTCCATGAGTTGCATTTTTATTAACAGCTATTTCACTGATAATACAAATATGGATAGACAAAGAACTGAAGTTACTGAAAGGTGCACCTCAACATGGTTTCGCCAAGCAGTCCTTAGATATAAGAGGGAAGGAAACAAATAATTAGCAGTCTTTATATTGTATGACCAATACTATTGTATGACTAATAAAGCATGATGAAATCCTACCTGTTTTTTTGGCTTTGCACAGTACCTTCTCAAATCAATTTCATGAATCAATAGGTATATACTGAGAATCGATTCAGAAATTGTAAAAATTTATTTTGAGCTCTTTTCCTCTCATGCATCATACATAGGATATGTTTTGTATCTACCATGTTCCAGAAACGTGTCAGATGACACGTAAAATGATTGGTTTCAGCATTGTTTCAGATATGTGTTTTTATGTATTCATATTCACTCATTGAAATATTCCTAGGAAACGTTTCACACTTAGGTCATTTCTGGTTTCTGCCATGTTTCAGGAACGTGTCTGACTCAAAAGATGAAATGTTTCAAATGGAAAATGATCTCAGACACATATTTTGGTTTACTAGGTAAAGTTTTGATAAGATTATTAAAGTTTTTTCTCGGTGTTTTGGGACATCCTGTACCTATATAAATAGAAATATTTTTTGAATGTGCCTCATTGTCAAACCTATAGATTAAAAAAATCGATAGGGCTTTGATAGAAAAAAAGTTATGGGCCACCCTGTATAATTAACATTTGCGATACCAATATTTTATTCATAACTTTTTTTGAATTCATTTTGCAAACAGGTGAGTTCGCAACACAAATCTAATGCAAATGAGCTGTTATCAGTTTTACGCTCTGCAAGGTTTAAAAATATGTATTTCATGTTTATTTGTGGACTGGTCGTTTATTATAACCTCCTAAATGTTTTTGGAATAATACCTATTTCCGAACAAAATATTAATGCAAGTTCCGAATCGATCTTGGGAAAAAAGTACAAGCTAAAAGTATTAATGTGAAGTTATCCACGGTTTTCCGTCCACGCTTTGTGACGTGTAGAGAGTCGCAGTTAGGATGGAGGAAATTTTACGCGCAGCGTTGCCAAGTTTCCTAGATATCATAGCCGCGAGTTTGATGCTTATTTGTGCATATTTTTCCCAATAATGAATGATTGTTGATAATTTTCGACCATGATTCATAGATTAATTCTTAGAAGTCAATTCGGATATATCTTTCGTGGTTATGAGTTATGGTTATGAGTGAAAACATTGAATCTAATAACATCATTTTTGGCATATTTTCGCTTATATCTCGGTTAATACTGGACGAACGTCAACAATTTTTTCACCCAAACGATCTGAGTAATCCATAGAATATACCCATAGCCTCAAATCAATTTGGGGCACCGTCCGGAAGACAGGAGAAAATAAAAACTGTCATTTTTGACATATTTTCGCTAATATCTCGGTTAATATTGGACGAACTAAAAAAATTTCTTCGCCAAATTGATCTGAATAACCTATAGAATGCACCTGTACTCTCAAATCAATTTGGGGCGCCAAAATTTTCTGTCCACGGTTTTAAATCTGAATATTTCATAGTTATTATTGGACGCACTAAAAAATTTTCTCTATCAAAACGTTTGGAATAATCAACAGAATGCACCTCTAGTCTCAAAACAATTTGGGGCACCGTCTGAAAGACAGAAAATGGATAAAACTATAATTTTTTACATATTTTCGCTATATCTCGGTTAATACTGGACGAACGTTAACAATTTTTTCACCAAAACGATCTGAGTAACCCTAAATATACCCATAGTCTCAAATCAATTTGGGGCGTCGTCTGGAAGACAGGAGAAAACAGAAGCTGTCATTTTTGACATATTTCCGATTATTCGGTTAATATTGGACGAACTAAAAAAATTTTCTTCGCCAAAACAATCTGAATAACCTATAGAATGCACCTATACTCTCAAATCAATTTGGGGCGCCAAAATTTTCTGTCCACGGGTTTAAATCTGAATATGTCAAAGTTAATATTGGACGAACTAAAAAATTTTCTTCGCCAAAAAATCTGAATAACATATGAATGCACCTATACTCTCAAATCAATTTGGGGCGCCAAAATTTTCTGTCCACGGTTTTAAATCTGAATATGTCAAAGTTAATATTGGACGAACTAAAAAATTTCTTATCAAAACGTTTGGAATAATCAACAGAATGCATATAGTCTCAAAACAATTTGGGGCACCGTCTAAAGACAGAAAATGGATAAAACCATAATTTTTTACATATTTTCGCTTATATTTCGGTTAATACTGAACGAACGTTAACAATTTTTTCATCAAAACGATCTGAGTAACCTGTAGAATATACCCATAGTCTCAAATCAATTTGGGGCACCGTCCGGAAGACAGCAGAAAATAGAAGCTGTAATTTTTGACATATTTTCGCTAATATCTCGGTTAATATTGGACGAACTAAAAAAATTTCTTCGCCAAAACAATCTGAATAACCTATAGAATGCACCTATACACTCAAATCAATTTGGGGCGCCAAAATTTTCCGTCCACGGTTTTAAATCCGAATATGTCAGTTAATATTAGACGAACTAAAAAATTTTGCCAACTCAGCCTGACCATAATGTGTCCACAATTAGCCAAAGTGATAGTTCCACAAAGGGATCTATAAAGTTTTCACATTCCACTCCCAACGCTCATATTGATCATTCAGCCTCTTTACATAGTTTTTCAACTTCTCCATTCTCCAAACCGGAAATTTCTTTGGATACTCCTTTGCAGAGCAAAAAAGAGATCAGCTCCGATTTCTATACCTTATCTCCCGATTTAAATTATTTCCAAAGAAAGGCACACATTCATGAAATGATGCCAGTTGATACTATTAACATCCAAGATCCTAAATCTTTGCCAACAGTTTACAAGAACTGCACATATCTAGACCATTTATTACACTGAAGAATAACTCAATTTCTAATTTTAGTCTTCACACAGAAGATTTTTATAGTAATTGGCGCCGAACGAAAAGATAAAAGATTATCCGCCCAGCTCAATTGAAAGTTGCCTGAAAACGACGCTGTTACTATGGATTGCCATTGATAATGCATTTTGTTGACCATTCTTATTCTAGAGTAACTGATATCGATGTTTTAGTACTGACAGGTATGCCAATAGTACCGATTAGATCTTCCAGAATAAAAATAATGGCCAATAAAACGCAGGTCATCTCGATTGTTCCGACTGAGGCTACTTTCAGACTAGGCGGATCGCGGAAATGTCAAATTTTAATTTTAGGCCAATGAAAACGTTGGAATTCAATCTCAAGGTCTTTCCGGCGTAAATTGTTAAATTTCAGTCAACTTTTTCTGGCGGAAGCATAAACAAGAGACAAGAGTTATATATGGCGGAAGTAATCAGCAATCCTAAATGTAAACGGTGTATGGGTTTAATTAGTACTAAAATGGACGAAAATTTAAGATATATATTTAAGCTGTCCCAAATTTTTAATATCCGACTATAATATCTATTGCTTGTTTTAGCACTTCAAATGCGTAGATCAACAATTTTTTTCAATGTATTTCTCTAGCTCTTTGAGACCTGTTTTTCATTTTGACTAATTTGAGGCACATAGCTCCAATGACTAATTTCAATTCGGACTTCATCATGGATGGAGATCGGTATTTAATTAATTAGAGGTTAACTTTTCAAACGTTTGATGATAGCGCCAAACAGCTGATTTCGCGGTTCCGCATAGTGAGAAAGTATTTTTATTTATAGCGGAAAAATGATAAGGAATTTGACATTTCCGCGATCCGCGTTCCGCCTAGTCTGAAAGTAGCCTGATCGTTCTTAAGTAGAGAGCGTAGGGGAGAAAACCTTAGATCATATATGCTATGATATATGATCTAAGAAGAAAACCTATGACTGAAACACTTCAAAATTGTAAGCGGGTAAAATGCGGGTATTTTGAAATTCCCGCGGGTAAAATCGGGTATTTTGGGTCAAAGTAGCGTGTACTTTGTTGATTTGTCATTGGCAACACTGGGTACTACTCAAATCCTATGCCATGTGGAACCGTTTACAAAACAGCACGCGATTTAATTTGTTTTGTCTTCACAAAAATCTAAACAAAATATAATCAGTCGGTACACAGGGTTTTTAGGAATCTCACTCCAGCGTTAGATGATTGTTGGAATAAAATGCGAACGGTATTCGGAGTGTGACGATTGCGAAGGTACCGAGATATTCTGTTGTATTGTTACTGTTTTGGCAACATTGTAACTGGACTTGGGAAATATGAAACGTAGGGCGTAGGGATAGTCAGCGCTGCCGTTTTGAGAATAATTACTCCAATTGTAAGCAATTTGAAATCTTTGGAGTAATCGTGGAGTAATGACGACTTGTAAGGATTTTGTAAGCATTTGCACTAACGGCTAAGGAGTGGGAGAAAAGTGTTCACCTTTCTGACTACTTGTGTTTGTTTCGTGTGGCACATAGTCAATGACCAGTCATGTCATGGCACAGAACTCGTTAACTCTTCACGTTTGTTTATCGAAATTCAAAATTGACATGCCATATCTGAAATCTTATCTCAGCCTCAGGCTTCTATGAGTTTTATCATTGTTTAGATTATACTATGGTTTTATCAACAGGTTTCAATGCTACCAACCCAACTTCTGACCTAGCGCAGAGTAATGGGAAACACGCATGATTTCATTTAAATTTTTCTTTGACTCAGTTCGATCCTCAAAAATTACATTTTCTAAAAATAATTTCTTAAATCCCAAAATTTTGTCGAAGTTTTCAAGTTGAAAAGGGCCCCCTAATTCAAACCCGATTTGACCTTCACTTGAATAACTTCCCCCAAACACTAGCGCCAACTGTGGTTGTTTCAGGAATTTTTTAGTTCGTCCAATATTAACTTTGACATATTCAGATTTAAAACCGTGGACGGAAAATTTTGGCGCCCCAAATTGATTTGAGAGTATGGGTGCATTCTATAGGTTTTTCAGATTGATTTGGTGGAGAAAATTTTTTAGTTCGTCCAATATTAACCGAGATATTAGCAAAAATATGTCAAAAATGACAGTTTCTATTTTCTCCTGTCTTCCGGACGGTGCCCCAAATTGATTTGAGACTATGGGTATATTCTATGGGTTACTCAGATCGTTTGGGTGGAAAAATTGTTAACGTTCGTCCAGTATTAACCGAGATATAAGCAAAAATATGTCAAAAATGACAGTTTCTATTTTCTGCTGTCTTCCGGACGGTACCCCAAATTGATTTGAGACTATATGTATATTCTATGGGTTACTCAGATCGTTTTGGTGGAAAAATTGTTAACGTTCATCCAGTATTAACCGAGATATGAGCGAAAATATGTAAAAATGACAGTTCTATTTTCTCTGTCTTCCGGACGGTGCCCAAATGATTGAGCTTGTTATTCTTGTTATCACGTTTTGATGGAGAAAATTGTTTTAACGTTCGTCCAGTATTAACCGAGATATAAGCGAAAATATGTCAAAAATGACAGATTCTATTTTCTCCTGTCTTCCGGACGGTGCCCCAAATTGATTCGATACTATGGGTATATTCTACGGGTTACTCAGATCGTTTTGATGGAAAAATTGTTAACGTTCGTTCAGTATTAACCGAGATATAAGCGAAAATATGTAAAAAATTATGGTTTTATTCATTTTCTGTCTTTTAGACGGTGCCTCAAATTGTTTTGAGACTATAGATGCATTCTGTTGATTATTCCAAACGTTTTGATGGAGAAATTTTTTTAGTTCGTCCAATATTAACTTTGACATATTCAGATTTAAAACCGTGAAGAAATTTTGTCGCCAAGTTGATTTGATGTATGGTGATTTATAGGTTATTGTTGGGAATTTTTACGTCCATATTAACCGAGATATAGCGAAAATATGTCAAAAATGACAGTTTTATTTCTCCTGTCTTCCGGACGGTGCCCCAATGATTTGAGGCTATGGGTATTCTTCAGATCGTTTGGGTGGAAAAATTGTTAACGTTCGTCCAGTATTAACCGAGATATAGGCGAAAATATGTCAAAAATGACAGTTTCTATTATCTCCTGTCTTCCGGACGGTGCCCCAAATTGATTTGAGGCTATGGGTTCATTCTGTTGATTATTCCAAACGTTTCGATGAAGAACATTTTTTAGTTCGTCCAATATTAACTTTGACATATTCAGATTTAAAACCGTGGACAGAAAATTTTGGCGCCCCAAATTAATTTGAGAATATAGGTGCATTCTATAGGTTATTCAGATTGTTTTGGCCAAGAAAATTTTTTAGTTCGTCCAATATTAACCGAGATATTAGGGAAAATATGCCAAAAATGACAGCTTCTATTTTCTGCTGTCTTCCGGACGGTGCCCCAAATTGATTTGATACTATGGGTATATTCTACGGGTTACTCAGATCGTTTTGATGGAAAAATTGTTAACGTTCGTTCAGTATTAACCGAGATATAAGCGAAAATATGTAAAAAATTATGGTTTTATTCATTTTCTGTCTTTTAGACGGTGCCTCAAATTGTTTTGAGACTATAGATGCATTCTGTTGATTATTCCAAACGTTTTGATGGAGAAAATTTTTTAGTTCGTCCAATATTAACTTTGACAGAAAATTTTGGCGCCCCAAGTTGATTTGAGAGTATAGGTGCATTCTATAGGTTATTCAGATTGTTTTGGCGAAGAAAATTTTTTAGTTCGTCAATATTAACCGAGATATTAGCGAAAATATGTAAAAATAGTTTATTTTCTCTGTCTTCCGGACGGTGCCCCAAATTGATTTGAGACTATGGGTATATTCTATGGGTTACTCAGATTGTTAACGTTCGTCCAGTATTAACCGAGATATGAGCGAAAATATGTAAAAAATCATGGTTTTATCCATTTTCTGTCTTTCAGACGGTGCCCCAAATTGTTTTGAGACTAGAGGTGCATTCTGTTGATCATTCCAAACGTTTTGATGGAGACAATTTTTTAGTTCGTCTAATAATAACTATAAAATATTCAGATTTAAAACCGTGGACAGAAAATTTTGGCGCCCCAAATTGATTTGAGAGTACAGGTGCATTCTATAGGTTATTCAAATCAATTTGGCGGAGAAAATTTTTTAGTTCGTCCAATATTAACCGAGATATTAGCGAAAATATGTAAAAAATTGTTTTCGTTCGTCCAGTATTAACCGAGATATAAGCGAAAATATGCCAAAAATGATGTTATTAGATTCAATGTTTTCACTCATAACCATAACTCATAACCACGAAAGATATATCCGAATTGACTTCTAAGAATTAATCTATGAATCATGGTCGAAAATTATCAACAATCATTCATTATTGGGAAAAATATGCACAAATAAGCATCAAACTCGCGGCTATGATATCTAGGAAACTTGGCAACGCTGCGCGTAAAATTTCCTCCATCCCAACTGCGACTCTCTACTCGTCACAAAGCGTGGACGGAAAACCGTGGATAACTTCACATTAATGCTAAAAGTAGTGTTTTCCGAAATTATTAAAATTATAATTCCTATCATTCAATAAAATTGCATGTATAGAGTGGATATAGAATCGAGTTCCATATACCTAACTAAAGCTTCCTAACACGAAAGAAAACAAATAGCAAACCTAGGGTGCTCCCCTGAAATAGATCGCACGACCTAGTACACTGAGAAATCGATAAAACAACCCAAGTAGGTAAACGAAAAAAGAGTCCAGAAAAATTAATAGCGACGGAAGTGTTATATAAAGGATACAATAAACTCACCGGTTTTTAGGTATTGCGCTCTTGACAATAATAGGTCCTTCTTGATTAACTTCCGGCATTTTGTCACTAATTTTTCACGCTGCGGCCGTTTACACGACTAGAAGGGTGAGTAACTCCCGCGTTCCTAAGTAGTTTCATACAGACTCATTTTATATTTATGATATGATAACGAGAACGTCTAGCTAGGCGCATCATAAAAATAGGAGTGTTGATCAAACGTAAATCTAATGAATGAGGCAATTGTGGATTTTATTCATGAGTCAATCACTTCAAAGGGTGGAGAGTATAGAACTCGACGGTCAACGGGAGGGACTGAAAAAAGACGGAAATAGAGAATGGAGATGTATGTTCGAATGAGAGAGATGGAGTGAACTCGATACGCCAGATTGTGCTCTGGATTAGACAGACGCCTGAAAGACGCTTCACAACGTTGTCGCTTCTCTCAAAATATTGGAGAGTTGATATGAATCGGATGACGCCGAAACTGATAGTCGGGGATTTGTATAGTAACGTAAATGTTTATATGTATTTCTTTCCTCTCTCAAGAAATGTTGCTGAATAGAAAAACTGTAATATTATAAAATTGGGAAAAGTTTGAAAAATAAAAACGTTTTTGAAATTTCCCAGCTTTTTAATTGTTGAGTCTTGTGCTGCCACCTTTCAGAGAGTAGACTAACCAATTGAATCGTGAACAGAATATCAGTGGGTACAGTGGCCAGATATCTTTAGCATTGTTTGAAGAGAAGATTATCTTCAAACAATATATTTAGCATTGTTTATAGCTATAAACAATGTCTTTAGCGATGTGAACCTGGCAGCCACGATTCCCCAAACTCTGCCGAAGATACAGTGGCGTGTAATTTAATTTTTCAAAGGTTGATTGTGATTATATCCGTCAAATTACGATGGATATAGTCCTGCAACTGATAGTCGGAGATTTGTATAGTAACGTAAATGTTTATATGTATTTCTTTCCTCTTTCAAGGAAAATCACAAACACGAAACGTTGCTGAATAGAAAAACTGTACTATTATAAAATTGGGGAAAGTTTGAAATTTCCCAGCTTTTCAATTATTGAGTGTTGTGGTGCCACCTTTCAGAGAGTCGACTAACCAATTGAATCGTGAACAGAATATCAGTGGGCAGATATCTTTAGCCATTGTCTAGAAACGCTTTAGCGATGTGAACTTGGCAGCCACGATTCCCCAAACTTGGCCGAGGATACAGTGGCGTCGTAATTTAATTTTTCAAAGGTTGATTGTGATTATATCCGTCAAATTACGATGTATATATTCCAGCAGCTGATAGTCGGAGATTTGTATAGTAACCTAAATGTTTATATATATATTTCTTTCCTCTTTCAAGGAAAATCACAAACACGAAAAGTTGCTAAATAGAAAAACTGTACCATTATAAAATTGGGGAAAGTTTGAAAAATAAAAACGTTTTTGAAATTTCCCAGCTTTTTAATTATTGAGTGGTGTGCTGCCACCTTTCAGGGAGTAGAATAACCAATTGAATCGTGAACAGAATATAAGTGGGCAGATATCTTTAGTGGTGTGACTTGGCAGCCACGACTCCCCAAACTTTGCCGGAGATACAGTGGCGTCGTCATTTAATTTTTTAAAGGTTGATTGTGATTATATCCGTCTAATTACGATGTATATATTCCAGCAAACGGAAAACATTTCATTATGAATCAGATATTGAATTTTTACACAGCAAAGTAGAGAAAGTAAAAAAAAGGAAAACATTAACAATCGGACTATGAACTGGCATTGGGAATTAAAAAAAAATGTTGAAGAGTGATGTATTTATGTGTGTATTTATATCCCTTTCACCAAAATTTTCACAAAGTCGGATTTTTAGAAAAATATACGATATACTGGTTTCGAAAATAAATAAAACTATTTGACATTTTATGGTCCAAACTGCAGCGATGGCGGATGGTGAGTTATGTATTTCCACCTGAAAAATACTCTCCCATTCACCAAAGTCGGAGCTTTTGATGAAAATGCACTCCTCTTCACCAAAGTTCCTGTAAAGTCGGAACTTTTGAACAAAATGCAATCAACTGGTATCGTTAATGAAAAAAAAGCCATCTTATGACTACAACTGCAGCGATTTCATTTACTGAAAAATATATATTACCACCTGGAAAATGCTCAATTTATTGTCTTTTTACGAAATCTCCATTTTGGCGAGAACTTTGCTGAGAGGAAGAGCATTTTCCACCTGGAAATACATATCTTCCTCCATACGCCATCATTGCAGTTTTGATCATAAGAAGGCACATTATTTTTTTAATTTCCAACAAAAAATCTAGGGGCAAATCGCAGCACTGAATGAAGAAGTTGACGAAGTATGATAAGAAGCAACGAAAGAAGTTACTGCGGCACGAAAAGAAGCGAGAAAAGAAGTCAGGGCAGTGCGAGAAGAACATAGACAAATTAAAAATAAAGAGACTGTTTGAAACATTGGCGATCTTGACCACCAAGTTTTTGGTACGGCCAGTCGCGCATGGAGGCGCTGCCCGCAATCAACAGACGACTGACATGATAATTTTCCAATTTCGACATTTGTCAGAAAATGACAAACCACGTAATAATTCCAGAATAATTCTACTGTTAATTGTCATCGAAAAATTAATTATAGAAATTATACTAATGGACTTGAATTATGAACCCAATGTCGAAAATGGAATGTTTTGTTATTCGAGTTGACGCTGAAAATCCTCGAAATATTGTTTCATAAGGTAACATATAAGCGGCTTTTCACAAACTGATACTTTTTTCCATCCATCAGTTGCAGAAATTTTTTCACGAACTGATACTTATTTCCGTCCATCAGTTTCCATTTTCTATCATCATTTGAGGAAGTACGAAGAGTATCATCAAACTGGAGTATTTGTTAAGTATACCTACTCGTTCTCCTTTGTGCTAATAAATGAACAAAATTATTGAAGGTTTGTTGTAAATGTAATTTGTTTTTATTTTGGTTGATTTGATGATAAGACTGAAGAATATTTTCAATTTTGTTGTTTTTCGGAGTTTTATTGTTTTGTCTGTAGTTGTACCTTGTCCTAGATACAATAAAATGTGTTTTTATAGTGTTCAACTTATTATTCTTGTTTTATAAGATCTTTGATTTTGTTCTTGATATCATGAAATAAAGATTCACTTTGAAATTTTATTTGAACCACGAACGAACTAACAGATTCTACGAATCGATTACTGTATATATTTAATTAGTGATCGATTTGCCATTCCTGTATTTCATATGATACAACCATTCATATGGAATAGAAGAATGGCAAATCGATCACTTATAAAATATATACCATATCAATCATATAAAAGTAACACATTTGAAAAACTCGCCTTATCTCATTCGGTTCTACCAACTGTATTTAGTTCGGCCAGTTGCGAGATATGTCGCCACTGTCTAAACGTGGTGCCAACTTTTACTGCAGGTTTGACAACTCTCTTTATTTTTAGTTTCTCTATGGAGAAGAAGCAGAGAAAGGAGTGTGGGCGGTGCGAGAAAAACTAGAATTGAGCTACGGGTTAAAGCTACACGATTCTGATTGGCTAGAGCTTATTAGTACCTCCTACTCAGATAACGACTCTCTTTGTGTTAGGCAGACGTGCAAAGGCTCTTCCAGCTGGCCTATCCAGAGGCCCCGGATGATGTTTAAGGAATAGTTGACAGATTGAGATAAAGGACCTTGAGATCAAATGCAGTGAAGCTTTTGTGGAAGCAGCTTTCAAAACCTCAAGGCCGAAAGTGAGAGTAGTGTCGATCGAAGAGCCTCATCAGGAAGGGACACAAATACTAGGAAAATAAGAACCCAGGAATAGTAGCGCTAATAACCAATCAAGAGAAAACTGCTTATGATGTGGTAGGAGCGGAAATTTCCAGGGATAATGCAGGGTGAGGTTGCCACCACGTTTGTCATCACTTTGGAGGACACCCCACGTTCCCATACTCACCTACGAGGACAGGATCGTCGAAAGAGTCAACTGTTTCAGATGTGGTAGGAGCGCAAAGAGAGTAAACGTTATCTGACTAGGAGGTCCTAATAAGCTCTAGCCAATTAGAATCTTGTAGCATTAACTCGTCATAGTGACGTACATGGACATGAGTAGAGGTAGCCCACGTAACATACAGAGTGGTCCAATATACATTCAAGAGCCTATAACTCTAAGATGTCTGAAAACCCTGGTGAATGAACTGATTCGATATTGTTTAGATTTTTGAGGGGACACCACCTGTTACTTCAACAGAGCTTCTCTCTCTGTGGTAGATGGCGCCGTCCAAAAATGTTTGTCTATATTCTCGCTTAATGTCAGAACCTAATTTCTGACATCTGCAGCATCTTATATGGAATTATTTTCAGTGTTTTGTCGGTATCTACGTTTTCCATTTCTTTGATATGAAATCTTGTTTAGCTTATTCCTGAGTTTGTTCTTCAAACAATCACTTGTTCATTAGTTCATTAGTGCGTGAGGAATTGTTTATTTTGAGGTAGTGTAGTGTGTAAGGATACTTTTTGTAGAATGGGCCACATTTGTATTTTGTGTGGACTAAAGCCGCAAATTTTTCGCGAATTTTCGCCTGTATTTAATACCAAAAGCAAGTACAAATCTTGACGAATTGACTAATAATGATATTTCCATAGTTCATTATATTGTATGCATTGAATTTTTTATTTTCTGCAATTTAATGACAATTTCATTTCCGATTCTCCGTCTGTCAAAATGAAGTTAACCTCAAATTTAAATCGTACAAAATACGAAAAACAACACGACAGTGCTTTCTTTGTACAATGTTCGGAGACTTCGAATTCTAGCTTTGCTATTGGTGAAGTTTGACAGATGTCTCTTTCCAACCAATAGCAAAGCTAGAATTAAAACCCGCACACAGTTCGCCTCAAAAAGAAATCTGAGGAAATAAATATACCCTGTTACTGAATTGAAACTAAATCGAAATTGGCGCCATCTGATACGCTAGTAATCTCTATTATCAAGTAGGCCAAGTGTCGCCTAGTCGATCCCAAACTTCTACAGGTATAAGTGCAAGCACCAGGGTTTTTATACATCTTATATAACTCTCAGATACCAGAGTGTGGAGAGGGCTAGTCCGCCACTGTCCAGAGAGAATGGTGGCCATAACATGTCCATATACGTCACTATGACTCAAAAATGATCTTTCATCTCTTTCTATTAGTGTCACCATTGTTTTATGGGGAATAAACTCTCGTACTCAGATAACGTTTACTCTCTTTGGTGGGAGCGGATATTTCCATAGATATCGATAGGTGAGGTTGCTACCATGTTCGTAAAGTGGGTTCCTTAAACGCTTCGGAAAATGAGAGCTTAGGAGCATATTCATGGACCGCTCCATACTCCACGAGCCTGAAAAAGCACTCCTACGCTGGGTACACATGAACGCTTGTGGCGTATTGTTTTCTGATTGGCTGCTGGTTGAGAAATTTTGATTCTGTGTCATTCAGTAACCAATCAAGAAACTGTATTACAAGCTCTAACACGAAAAACGAAAAACTGTCATATGACCTAGGCAAACTCACAATAGCTGCGTTTTGTTCACGCCTTCCGTTTTGGACTTGGACCAACCGATCCTGCCCTTCCGTTGACTTGAGTTTTGTTCGTTTGAAATGCACAGTTTGTCAAAAAGTCTAAAGATTATCTAATGGGACATGACTGATTTGATTTTTATTATCCACTAGGAACATTCACAATACGACCAACACCTCAGCTGCACGTGAAATGAAAACAGAACAACCAAAGGGAGAGATATAATAAATTGTGTATTAAACTTTGATGTTTTTTCTGTTATAAACTCATTTTAGGCAATGAATCAGCTCGAATGATTCCAGTTGTTGAGAGAACTTGATCTTTTAGAGTATTTTAGATGGCCTGAGAGACATATACAATTGTCTAGAAAATCTTAGTAAAAAATAACAGGATATCAAAATAAATGTGTTTGCAATGTGTATTTCTCGTTTCTCAAGTATATTTTTGGGTATTTTGTAGAATATGCCATTTATTCCATGAAGTTTTCTGTCAATCCTGCAATAATTGAGGAACATTCGAAATAAGGAGAAATTATTCCTGGGGAACACGCCCGTTTTCTAGACAATTTTGATTTGCACATGAATATTACCACCTAGAAAGCTCAGCAACAAACTGAGAAATTGGAAAAATGTTCAATGTTTTTCATAATTTAAAATTGAAAACGCCAATTTTTTCATCACATTCAAAAACGTACTGCTAGCGCTTCTGAAGGACGTATGTATCGTTACTTCACACAGTTCAATTTTTATCCGCTAGTTGCTTCGAACTGTCAACTATAATTTCATCTGCCTTCGTAAATTAAAAATGACATCTTACAAGGGACATTTTTAAATAGAAACCTTCCTCACTATGGGGGGTTTGGCGCGGTGGGTTAGCGTCCGACTCATGATCGAAAGGTCGTGAGTTCGATTCTCGGCCAGGGCAGAGTTTTTTCTATTTAATTAGTGAGAATTAAATGTTAAATTTCGTAGCCGGGCCGAGGATGGTCCTCGACGATTCGCTGTTGCGTTCAAATTAACAGTGCTGCTCCTAGGTGGCGTATGGAGTTAATAACAAGGCCTACCTAGAACACTGTGTGAATGATACATTCTATGTTTGTAATTGTCCCGCCGTCATAGACGTGAATGCAAAAAATTAATAAGGGATGCAGTATTGCTTAGAGCAAGACTATCTGCATTCCCTCGAAAACACTTCCCCTGTCTACGCCGGTTGAAGGCCGGATGGGAACGGATTTTTCGCAGGGGGGATGTCCATAGTGCGCCATACTGGCAGCAGAGGACAATAAAATGAAAGAGAGAGAACCTTCCTCACTAGCTGACAAGCATAGATAAACTAATTTGTCTATGCTGACAAGTGTGTAGCTCTGCACTCTCTGCAGGCAAGTCAGTTCCTGGGCTGAAAGCGGGGGCAAAGCGGGGGCGGACGATCAAACTAATATTTTTATCATCATAGTATTTTCAATTGTTACTGAAACAGGTTGAATTTATGTTTGGGTTGAAAGAAATAGCATTGACTATCAATATTCCTGAAACAACTACAATTGGTGCTAGTGTTTGCGTAATTTTATTTCATTTTTTCTTTGCATCAGTTCCGCCTCAAAACAGACAGATGAAATTATACAGTTCAAAGTAACTAGCGGTAAAAGTTTGAACTGTGTGAAGTATCGATGCATACGTCCATCAGAGGCGCTAGGAGTGCGTTTTTGAATGTGATGAAAAAATTGGCGTTTTGAATTATGAAAAACATTGAACAGTTTTTCGATTCATAAGTTCGTTGCAGATTTTTCTAGGTGATGATCTTCATGTGCAAATCAAAAGATTTTAGAAAAGGGGCACATGCGTGTTCCCTATTGTAAGTTTCAGGTTTGAAAAGATCATTGACAATTTATTCTTTCCTTTCCATACACGTTCTTTATTTTCACTTCCAATTATCTCCATGTCGATAACAATATTAAATAGTAATAATTTAGCGCAATATCGCCCACATGTCGTGTGCCTGTAAAATGTGTTGCATACATTTAGGTAACTGCCGAAGAACGATTTGGGTTATTCGCAAAGGAAGGAGTGCGAGATTATCACCGAATATATTTCTTACAGAATTAACAAAGAAAATTGTTTAAAAATTAAACACTATTTCAGTGGCTAATTGTCGTTTTCTTGATGAAATGTTTTAATAAATCAAGTCTGATGTCGACAAAGCATAACCACAGAAATAACAAAATTTTTGCGATTATGGTCTCCACTAGTATGCTTAAAATAAAATATATTGATGATTAGTTTAGTAGATAGCTTATCGCTTTGCACGAAATCGTGTTTTGTGTTCCGCTTTTATGTGATGACGTCGAGTCTGTGTTGGCTGCATTGAAACCACCGAACTAAAAGTAGTGACGTTTCGAAAATGGCGATTAACTGTCACTTTGTGTATTTATAAATATTTTTTAATATTTTCATATGTAGTCCAAAATGACTTTCATTTATAATTTAGTGCTATTTTTTCTTCATTGACCAATTCTGCAATGGGCACAACTGGACACAACCTGGATACATTCAATATAGCTGGTGGGTTATCTTTGATATCGACAATACATAATTTTTCGTAATCTTCAATTCATGATAAATAAAGATAATATATAATAGTGCATGCGAGATAGTTGAAAATGTGGGTACTATGTGTGAAGGTGCTGAAACACACTCCTAAATAAAGTCGAAAATGGGTTCAAGTAAGTTTTCTTCCCAATATAGATTTCGTGGACTTTGAGACCATATAACTGTGAATACTATTTGTAATTGCTCCAATCTCGGCGTTATAAGTTCACCTCATTTGATTGTTTTTATCATGAGTGTGAGTCACTATTCTATAGTCACCATTCAATTGGATACTCATGAAGTTTAAAAGAAGAAAATCAGCAAATTTCACAGGTGATTTCAAAATTTACGTTTTCTTGATATTTATAATCATATATGAAATAAATTGACTCGTAAGGTTGGCAAACCTCCCTGTATTAGAAAAACATTCACTTGGAATTTGTCATACACTGTACTGAACATATATTTTATTAGTTATTGAGTCCTTATTCAATATATGACAGAAGATAACAGTTGGCGACGGAGGATAACAGTTGGCGACGGAGGATTATGGATTCTGAGGTGTTTGTGAAGTTGTTGGAACAGCAGAACAAAATTCTGGAAATGCTCACACTGAAGGTAAACACTGACAAGTTACCAAAATCAAAATCTGAAAACACTGAGTTTATCATCGAGTTACTGGCCAGAAACATAGTTGAATTTGTACCAGATCAGGAAAACAATATCACATTCGAATCTTGGTATAAGAGATACGAAGATCTGTTTGTTCTCGATGGATCGATGGCAAAAAGTTGGATGATGCAGCCAGAGTTCGACTTTTACTATGAAATCTCGATACTATAGCACATGAAAGGTACACTAACTTCATTTTGCCGAAACACCCCAGAGAAATTCAGTTCGAAGAAACTATAAAGATTTTCAAGAAAATTTTGGGGAAACAATGATCTATATACAAGTGTCTACAGGTGAATAAAATCGAATCCGACGATTTTTTAACATATGCTGGTATTGTGAACAAACATTGTGAAGCTTTCCAACTGAAGAAGCTGAATGAGAATCAATTCAAATGTCTCATGTTCATAATTGGTCTTTTATCAAAAATTGACAAAGATGAAAAAGACGACATTTCTTTAGAATATTTAGTGGATGAATGTCGAGTTTGAACACTCTCATTGAACACAGAACTAGTACCACAGTTCACGCAGTTTTCAACAAGGAAAAGAAGAGAAACTTCAAAGCAGTTTCGACAAACCCAGAACACCTTGTTGGCAATGCGGGAAGATGCATTTCAAGAAGGGTTACAGGTTCTCTAAACACAAATGTGGAGTCTGTTCCGAAATTGGACATAAAGAAGACTATTGTTCCTGTTTTATAGATAAAACGGCAGAAACTTATCATAACAAAAAAACTAAGGGGTTCAAGAAGAATAAAGGTCAAAATAAAAATACCAAAAATATATCCATCAACCAAATTAATTCTTCCCGAAAATTCGTTACTTTGGTCATCAATGTGTACAAACATCACTTCAGTTTGACACTGCGTCAGATATCACAATCATGATGAAAACGTATGGAGAACAATTGGCCAACCAGAAATAATTCAAACCCAGGAAGTTGTTATGTGTTCAATGCTTCCAGACAAGAGGTGAATTTACTTGGGAGAATAAGCTGTCAGGTGATACTGGGTGATCATTCACAACCGATAGAGAAGACATGTCATGAGATCAATCAGTGAGTTGAATATATTGGGAATCAACTGAATTGAGGAATTTGGATTATGGGACATTCCAATTAATTCAATCTGCAAGAAAATTGATTCATCTTTCCAGACACCATCAAAAATAAGTTTGGAATACTTAAAAGGCACTTTTCCAAAAGTTTTCAAGGATGGTTTGGTACACTGAACCAAATGAAAAGTGAAAATACTTCCAAATCCGGTGTCAAACCTATTTTCTGACCGAAACGACCAGTAGCATACAATGTTAGGCAATTAGTTGAGGAGGAATTGGACCGATTAGAGAGAGAAGGAGCAATTACACCTATTGATTTTTCTGATTGGGCTGCACCAATTTAGTAGTTTGCAATCCGAATGGAAAAATTCGTATTTGTGCAGCTTGCTCAACAGGCCTAAACGATGTCATAGAATCACATTGTTATCCATTACCAGTTCGAGAGGATACTTTTTTGGAATTTTAGAATGGAGTTATTTTCAGCAACCTTGGACTTATCTGATCTTATCTACAAGTCGAAGTTGACGATTAAATCAAGAAACTTCTGACAATTTCAACACACAGAGGGCTATACTTGTTCAATTGTCTTTCTTTTGCAGTCAAGATGACCAGAATCTATACTTTTGCTACATGACAATATTTGTATAATAGAAACCTTATACACTCAAAAAAATGCAACAAGTTAATATTTGATAAAATTTGGGGTCTCATAATTTTTTTATTTTTTGTTCAAGTTTCATATTTTTTTTAGCAAACTAGATAAAATGACTTATTTTAAGCATACCCAGGATTTTGTTAAATGCTGGTGTGCCAGTTGTTATACAGGGTTAAATAAAAGGTTCTTTTACAACCTTGATTTTAAAACACTGGAATAAATTTGTAGCCAAATTCTATGAAAATACCAATTTTTGTTAAGAAACGTTCCTTTCCTTGTTTTTTGGTTCACAGCTTTAGGAGCACTGGTTCATTTTTATGAGCGAAATGAAATTGTCACAAACAGTTTACTTTGTTGCCCTTATGTTGGTGATTTTTTTTACGCAAGACCTATACTTCAAGTGCGGAAAATTGCGCAAAAGCTGTTGCTCTTGTTGAAGATAGACGTAATTATGAATATGTTGCAAGAATCCTTCATATTCATTGCTCTACCATCAAACTGGCAGGAATAAGCGTAGGGGCAGGTAGTGGCAGAAAATGGTATTGATGACATACTTCTTCACGTTATAGCTCTGCAGAATCGTTATTTAACATCAGTGCAGTCAAGAAATCAACTCCGAGGTACAAATGTAAGTGTGTGGACAGTTCACCGAAGATTGGAGTTTGGTTTGAAAGCTTACAGACCAGCAACTGGACCCAAATTACTTTGACGTCACCGAGTAGCTAGACTGCAATTTGCCACTGAACATTTACATTGGAATTTAGGGCAATGGAACAATGTTCTTTTTACTGACGAATCCAGATTCTGCTTACATTCTCCAGATGGACAGAAAAGAGTATGGAGAAGGACCGGAGAAAGATTTGCAGAGTGCACGTTCAGTCCTCATCTGAGCTATGGAAAAGGTTCAGTAATGGTTTGGGCAGGATTATCCCAGGACGCCTATACTGAGTTGGTGGTCATCGATAGATCCTTGACGGGTCACCGATATATTGAGGAGATAATAAGCAATTATGTTGTACCTTTTAGTGGATTTATCGGCGATGGCTTTATCCTAATTCAGGATAATGCGCGGCCATATACAGCAATGTGTGTTACACAATACCTCGCAGAAGTTGGTATTAACAAAATGAACTGGCCAGCATGTTCGCCTGATCTCAACCCCATGGAGCATGTGTGGGACATGTTTGGTAGGCGAGTCAGAGATCGCAAAGAAGCGAATGGCTTTCTTTTAGCCCTATGGCAGGAATGGAAAATATTCCTCAAGGTGCTATTTGTAACCTAAATTTGTTGTAAAAATTACGTTTCTTTGGGTTAGTTATGTTACAGTTGAATTGGTTTGTTTTGAAGTTGAATTAAAGTCTGCATTAATAAATTTTCTTTTTGTTTCTTTTTCTGGAAGTTGCAATAATGGCTTATTAACACTAAACAATATATTGTTGCCTTTTTATTGCTAGACTCATAAACTAAGCTGTCAAACTGACATTAGGGCAATAATGAGCAAAGCTCTCTTGTCAAAAAATAACATTTCTTACAGTAAACTGTTGGTGACAAATTCATTTCGCTCTTAAAAATGAACCAGTGCACCTAGAGACGTGAACCAAAAAACAAAATGTAAGTAAGAAAAATTGGTATTTTGAAAGAATTTGGCTACGAAATTATTCCACAGAGTGTTTTAAAATTAGGGTTGTACAACAACTTTTTAATTAACCCTGTATAATGATTAATACGCATTTAACAAAAGAATGAATATGCAAGTTGAAATTAGTTATTTTATCTACAGTTTGCTAATAAATATGAAAATTGAACTAAAAATAGAAAAATTATGAGGCCTAAAATTTTATCAAATATTAACTTGTTGCGTTTTTTTTTGCATGTGAGTGTACTTATGCTGGAGGACTGTCTTTTCAGATTTTCGGAATTAATGAAACTGGAGGTAGTCATATCCCAGACAGCACTGGATATTCCATGAATATTCATAGAATATTATTTTTGGGATATTGGAATATTTTAAATGTGCCAGGGATATACATATCTTTTTTGGAATATTCCTAGAATGTTCTGGTGGGGAAAATTTTACGTATTCCTTGAATATTCCATGAGGAATATTCCTGGAATATCCAGAATATTCCATGAATATTCCAGAAAGAATAAAGAATATTCCATGAACATATTCTATGAATATTCCGAGAATATTCAAAGTAATTCAGGAATATGATAGTAATATTCCCTAAATATCCTGAAGGGTTTTCAGAACAAAATAACCATTCCCTGAAATTTCAGAAATTAAGAAAATAAAGAAAAATACAACTGTTTCCCCACATGAGTATCCTCAAATATAAAATCTTGAATGACACTTTTACATCAATAATATGAACAAGCAATGTTTTTGCTTACATTCGCCAAGAAACAAAACATTTCAAACATTATGTAGTAGTGCAATACGTAATTGTTTTCCTCAGAGTATTTGTGGATTGGAATTGCAGGTTCCACTTAGAAAAAAAAAACATTTGATTTCTGCAGACTGTGCACCCCTTCCCTACAATGAAATAAAACAACATGAATTTGAACAGGTTATAATAATAATAACACATATTTTATTAACCCGTTTCTTCTGTCAGTACAGGGATATCTCTGAAAAACAAGAGTTGCAAGATCGAACTACTGCTATCTGAATCAGAAAAACTTGAATCCATGCTATCACTAATAGTTTCAACTTGATTACTTAACTGTCCTTTTGCATGCTGTGACGGAGTTTGTGTGAAAATTGTACAGTTTCCTGGTGTACTTCCTTATACCAAGCACTGCTTCTTTTTCTTTTAGGCATTTTGTAGAAAACGCATTGAAAATGAGATGATCAGTGATATACAAATGAAATTTTTATGGAATGAAATGAATGGTAACATAAAAGTGTACTTACCACACTGTGGTGATTACTAAGAATATTTGTTAAACAATTCCAAACACAGTAGTTTCACATACAAATATGCAAAAGTAACTCATACCAGTAAAAAAAAAAAAAGATGTCAAATGTCAATTTAAAATGTATTCAACTTTACAGCTCTGCCATCGGGTTAAGCTACGACTACCGGATGTACGACAATTATAATTTGCACAGTACAGTAGTGTATTTTTGTAAGCTTGTCTGAATAAAAACTCTGCAAATCAAATACATCTATTCGCACTTTTTCTCATACTTTTCCCATATTTTGAACTCGAAAATGGTTATTGGTGTTCATTCCATTGAAATAAGGGAGAATATTCCATGACTATTCAATACGGAATATTCAATTTTGATTATTCTATGAATATTCATACATGCTTATTTCATGAATATTCACACAGGAATATTCTCACGAGAATATTCGTGGTACATTCTCCCGAGAATATTCCTGGAATATGCATATTGGAATATTCCTGGAATATGCTAGAGGCATGTGAATATTCCATGTATATTCGGAATATACTATTCTCTTTTCGGATATTTAGAGAATATTCTAGGAATATTCCGTGCTGTCTGGGATACTTCAATTAGTTGTTTTTGAATTCCTCTGTGAAATCTCTATAATGACTGATATGGTCCCTAGTTTCTGCACTTTCCTGACACTTTACTTTACTTTTTTTTTCAAACACTGGATTGTTTACGCACAACAATAACTTTTTTCAGATTTGACTCCTGAACAACAAAGAATTTTAATAGAAATAAGAAGACGGAAAACTGAATTACTATTAGAAATACAGGTGAGTTTTTGAATCCTACCAAATAACTTGTACAGATGGTCCTTGAAGTCACATTTTTCCCTTCCAACCCAAGTGCACACTTCATAAACATTTAGTTGTACATATCATTTTCTATAGCAGGGCTCTTCTGATTATGACTTGTTCTGAAATTTCAAATGCCATGATAAATTGATGATGGCGTTTAAAACGTTATCGCCCATGGCGATGAAACTGTCGTTTTAGAAGAAGGCAATTAAGATCACATTGCTGGAATTGGAGTGCCACAGGGTTTAAATTACTTGCAGGAATGAATATACAGGGTGTTAGTGAATAAGTGCAACAAACTTCAGAGGGTGATTCTGCATGAAAAAATAATTACAGTTTTCTATATAACTTTTGTCCGCAAATGCTTCCTTTTCCGAGATACGGGGTGTTAAAGTTTTTCTTAAAAACTGATATTTATTTATTGCTCTGAAACCGGTCGAGATATGCAAATGAAATTTGGTGAGTGTTAAGAGGTAGTTATTGCTCATTTTTTCACATGCAATTAAGAATGTTCATCATTGGCCCGCATACGAGTAATGATCTCAATTTTTTAAGAAAAAAATGTTACGCCACTGAGATATTTTATATTGAAATAATTTTTTAATTCCTCCTTCAATTTGTGACAAAAAATCTCTCTTGCCTTTTTTTCGTATGTGGCGCCGTTTTTATGCAAAAAATAAAACATCTTAACTCGTATTTTTCATTTATTTAATACATTATCAAGAACTATCTAATACAATAACGTTAAACCAGAACAATAATAGAAAATAACACTAATAAATAAATGTGCGCAAAGCTACAGCAAATGTTCAAAATGACGTCCTTCAGACGTGATACAAGATTCAACTCTTCGCCTCATTGATTGTCGTATTCGCGCAATTATTCCTGGTGTATTTCTTATTGTCTCACAGCCGGCTATAATTCGATTCCTCAGGTCTTCAACATTTTCGACGGGAGTTGAATAAACTAATGATTTAAGAAAACCCCAAATGCAAAAATCTAGAGGATTTAAATCCGGAGATCGAGCAGGCCAATGTTCCGTACCTCCTCTACCTATCCAACGATTTATATTACGTGCAATAATGCTAAAAACGGACTGGTGCACCATCATGCATGAACCAGAAGTGTTGTTTCAGCTGTAGAGGAATTTCTTCAAGAAGAACAGGTAACTCTTCCTGTAGGAAATTAAGGTAAGAGTCGCCTGTTAGTCGTTGTGGGAGGAAATATGGACCGATTAAATGATCATCAAGTACCCCAAGCCATAAATTTACTGAAAACTAATGCTGAAAATGAGCTTCAAAGATTCCATGTGGATTTTTTTCAGCCCAGAGGTCGTCCAAAATTAGCATCGTCAGTAAACAAAATGCCATTTAAAAAATTAGGAATTTGAGCGATTTGATGAAGAATCACGTTCAATATGAAACGGATACAATTGGTGTTCTTTAAGAATTTTAAATACAGTGAAGTTGCTTACATTCAGTATGTTGGCAATTTTTCGAGTACTTGTTTCAGGTGACTCCGCAATTAACTCGAGAACTGCTTCTTCTAGTTGCACAGTTCGTACTTCTCGAGGGCGCCCGCAGACAGCCGTTTGTTTCTAAAATGTATCATTTTCGCGCAAACGTTGGTGAAGACGAGCAAATATTGTGTGATGGGGTACCCTACGCCGCCCTGGATACAACTCAGCATACAATCGTCGAGCTTGCCGACCATTTCCATTACTTAGACCATAGACGAAATGCATGTCTGACAATTCCGCATTTGTATAATTTTCCATTCTTTTCAATAAAAGAAAAATTAATTACTTATTATCATTAATGTTATACCAAACTAATAGCTTAAAAATGAAGAAAACCCAATTTGACATTTCGTTGAAATATTCGTATTTAACAGAATGTTGACAGTAGCCTACTAGCATCGCTACTAGATAATGTATTGAAGTAATGACAAATACGCGTTAAGATGTTTTTTTTTTTTCATAAAAACGGCGACCCATACGAGAAAAAAAGCAAGAGAGATTTTTTGTCACAAATTGAACGATAAATTAAAAAATGATTTTAATTTGAAATATCTCGGTGGCGTACCATTTTTTCTTAAAAAATTGAGATTATTACTCGTATGCGCGCCAATGATGAACATAAAATTCTTAATTGCATGTAAAAAAATGCCCAATAACTACCTTTTGAAACTCACCAAATTTCATTTGTATATCTCGACTGGTTTCAGAGCAATAAATAAATAGTCAGTTTTTAAGAAAAACTTTAACACCCCGTATCATGTAAAACGAAGCATTTGCGGACAAAAGTTATATAGCAAACTATCATTATTTTTTCATGCAGAATCACCCCCTGAAGTTTGTCTCACTTATTCACTAACACCCTATATATATATATATATATATATATATATATATATATATATATATATATATATATATATATATTTATATATATATATATATATATATATATATATATATATATATATATATATATATATAAATAAATAATTATGTATTTCCCACTCTCCACAAACATCTAATTATAATAATCTCATCATCTCTTATTTCTTCCCCTGGTTATGAAATAATATGGCTGCCACCTACAATCATCAGCTCATAGTCATATGGTCTATATCAAAAGGAATATCATGAGCTCAAAACTTCATATTATTTTTTAAAATACTTCGAAAAAAAAAATGAAAAAAAGAGTAACCACTTGGAATTTTTTCCACAAATTTATGATCTCGCCTATTCTAAATCCAAATTGACTCACGCAAATCCGGGAGATATGGACCGCTACAGTCATCCAGAATTATCACTAATTCACAGTCCTTATACTCGGGGTATGTTTGAGTGTTTGTAGATAAGTTTATCTATAAATTTACTTCCGTTCGATATGATAGTTTTATCGTTCGCCATTTCGTTTCCGGCGAATGTGCAATTATCGATGTCCTTCAGCTCATGAAATTATTGACTCTTCTAAAGTACCTAATAAGTAAGAAATAATTTAATTTGTTTATGTACATGTATATATCTGTACCCCCGAGGTAAAGGACACCATGTCCATGTTTTTGGATATGAATATAGTGTTATTTGCCTGGGTACAGATATATATATATATATATATATATATATATATATATATATATATATATATATATATATATATATATATATATATATATATATATAACATTGTGGCATTGCAGACAAATTTTTGAATTCCAGAAAAAAAAACAATTTTTGAGCAGGATTCGAGCCCACGACCTTAAGATTACTATTCTTATGATCTACCAACTGAGCTATCGAAGACCACTGGGTTCACATCTGCATTTCGCGATACCGTTTTTTCCCAGAATTTATTGTTAGTTGTTGAAACATGGAAATGAAATATGAAATGTAAAATCTACGTGTGTTATTAATGGTCATCAAGAACAGATTTTACCTATCGCTGACGTCGCCGAATTTGCCGGCTTCAGTCGATGTTCAGGCGCTGATCTTCGGCCACTGAAAACGAGATTATTTGACAAATGTAATTAAAAGAGTGTTTTTTTTTAACCTCTGTGAATATATATAGAAAATTTGTCTGCAATGCCAAAATTTCCTTTCTATTTTCTATATATATATATATATATATATATATATATATACGCATCAATTTGGATTCCAACAAAATGTATTTACCCAGCATGTTATTAGTGTCTTAACATCAAAAATATACAATGCAATAGGCGATCTAACAAAGGCTTTCGATACTATAAAGCATAGGCGTTTGCTAGATAAATTAGAAAAAATTGGTATTAGGGGGAATGTTTTAAAACTTTTCGAAAATGATCTAGTATCTAGTTGACCGAAAGCAGCAAGTTCTGATAAACGGTAAAATGAGTGGCGAAATGACAGTAACTTGTGGTGTGCCACAAGGAACAGTCCTGGAACCTATACTCTTTATCATTTATTTAAACGACCTGCTAACGATGCATTCTACTGGCACCATAATTTCGTTTGCCGACGACGTAGGGAAAACATGGAATGAGGTGAGGGAAACTGCCACAATGAATCTAAAACTAATTTCAAAATGGCTCGATGAAAATAGGTTGTCAATTAATCATTCCAAAACTAAAATTATACCGATCTTTTTATCAAAATATCATAATAGTTATTTATGTAATAAGGATCATAAAGACTATCATCATAGTACAAGTCGTGAATGTTATTGGGCGAGGCGTAGCCGAGTCCGATAACACGACGTGTGCCATAATGATTGTTTATGATTCGTATTACATACAAAATTTTATATGATGGCATTTATATTCATACATTTTCGAAAAATTAAAAACTGCATTTTTGACATGTCACAATGACAACTATTTTTAAAGTATATGTGTAGTTTCAAATATTAGTAGGTTAGTGAGCTGTGCTTTGCCATTTCCTTGACAACGTCAGGTTGTAATGGCAATATTTATTTATCTGCTGTCAAACACAATTGTCACGTAGAATTGAATATAATTTAAATAATAATGAGTGATTCTGAAACTGGTAGTTTACCTTCTGATTTGGAAGAAATGACGCGAAATATCGTGGATTCCCTTTTGCCGGAAAAATCACGGAGTGTATATGAAATAGCGTTTAATCGGTACGAAGAATGGTGTTCTACTAAGAAAATCAAGAATATCACTCATGAAAAAGTATTGTTGGCTTACTTTGAATGCTTATCTAAGGAAAGAAAACCATCTTCTTCTGGTCGTATTATTCGATGATAAGAAGTATTTTATTAACAAGAAAAAACGTCGATATTAGTAAGTACCTACAGCTGGTTGCATTACTAAAACGTAAATCAGAAGGTTATAGAGCTAAAAAATCCAAAAAAAATTCTAAACAAGATGTCACAAAGTTTTTAACGGAAGCATCAGATGATTTATTTAAAAAAGTTGGTATGATAATTGGACTAAGTGGAGCATGCAGAAGAGAGGAACTGACAAATATGCTTATTGAAAATGTGATAGATGAAGGATCCGTTTTTAGAATTACCTTACCGAATACAAAAACAAAGGTAATGCGAGAATTTTTTGTAACATCGGGGAATATCTCAGGATTGAATATGGTAGAACTTGTCAGACAATATGTGAAAATACGACCTTGCAACACAAACCATCGACGTTTTTTTTTTAATAAGAAATGCACGAATCAACCCGTTGGAATTCACACCTTTGGTAAAATGCCAAAAGTTATTGCCACTTTTTTTAATTTACCTCGCCCTGAAGAATATACCGGACATTGTTTTCGGCGATCGTCTGCTTCATTTTTGGCCGATTCTGGAGCTGATCTGTGTACCGTGAAACGCCATGGCGGATGGAAAAGCAATACTGTTGCTGAAGGTTACATCGAAAATTCGAAAGAGCAAAAGAAAACAAATATCAGAAGCAATTTTTGGTGCCAACAACCAAACAGGATTACAAGTTTTCCTATAAGCATCAACTACTGATGTAAAAACTCTAGAATCCATTGGAATTAATATTGCAAATTGTAGCAATTGCTCTTTTACCATTTATTATAATAAATAGTTTTGTACATAGTTATGCATTTTGAATAAACTTTTTTGATCTCACCATCACATGTTTTTCATATAGAATTTCATTATGGTACTTAGTACCATAATGAATTCATTATGGGACTAAGTACCATAATGAGCTTCCTTATGTCATCAAAATTGAGTGACATAACGTTGTCATTATGACATGCCATCAGATAATAGTATATTAAAGTATGAGTGGATAAAAAGGGCTTTAAAACACGCGCGATTTTTCGAGCACGACGGCACAGCCGGAGTGCTCGAAATAGAGCAAGTGTTTTTAAGACCAGTTATCCACGAATACTTTACGTTATTTTTTTTTATTGGTGCACTTTGAAATCATATATACTGGTATTATTACTACAAAAAATAGAAATGAGAACTAATAATGCAAGAAGGTTGAATTCGTGATGTGACATCAGTATACCTTTCGTTGTCATGGAAATGAGAAAAACATTCATTTGCAATTTGTTACCAAAGATCAATATTTGTTGTCACCAGAGCTCAAAAATGAATGATTCTAATATCGATTTTTTTGAATAGTGAGGCAGAATCGCGGTTAATACCGCGAAAATCCAGTGATATATATATAAAAGAATATGAAAAGTTCATCAAATGGATGGAGGAGCACATATAAATGAACGAATTGTGAGTAATATATTATTTGACGTTACAAGGTACTCCTGTCAGATCAATAATAAAAAATTTGTCATTTAGACTTCACGTTTCTCGATTTGTTGATGTTGTCATGGTTACCTTTAAAAAACGCGCGTTTTTTAAAGTTCGATTTAAACACGCTGAGGCGTGCTTTAAATGGATAAAAAGGGGCACCAATGAAAAAAATATATTTATCATTCGTAACCCACTAGACAGTGGTTTTTTATAGAGTAAATAATTCTCATAGACAAGCTGTTCGACAGCTTTTTTGGATGATACCACCTCTTTTTACCCTAAAACTTTGGTTTTGTAGAAGTATTTTCATAGATTGTAACCGATATGGTAGATAAAATTATTATTATTATTTCATTTCCCATCACTCCAATGTACCCCGGAACCCACAGTAGGGTCACCTTATTCTAAGTGAAATGTCTGTCAATTTTCAACTCTTGTGAGACGTCCTGATATTGTAATGCTGATATTGTAATGGCTGTATTCAACTTTTCAGTTTATGATACATTCGGTTTTATGGATAACATTCCTGCCTTAACGTCTTCCATACTTCACTGTGGATGAAACGATCGACATAGGCCTTCCCGTTGCTCATTCAAACACCATTCAACACAAATCTTTTGCGTGAATTCGCTTTGTTGTTAATTACAAGCAATTCACTGGTTTCGTCAACGTAAACAATAAAGCTGGATTTATAGATTGGGACGCAGCCGCTGTCGCTGCAGTTGACGTTGCCGTTCGAAGTTGAAGGTGCAGTTTGTACATGTGTGCGTTTATAAATGCAGTAGCCGCTGTCGCTGCCGCTCGAGGATGACCAACTGTTATCTCCTGCGGCAGCGGCAACGAACGATTGACATGAAACGTAACATTCTGGAGCAGATATGTTCAATTTCTGTGAATTTTGTGCCAATTGGATATTAAGACTTATGGAAATTGTGGTCAATTTGTTAAGTATAGATATAGGAGTATTCCTAGTTTACCAGACAAATGTTTCAACATTAGAAATTTGGCACGTTTGACAAATGACAAATTTCATAATTATACCTGCGCATGCGCTCTACTTCGAAAGTATAAATTGATCTAAATTTTCCCGACTGCTGCGGCGACGTCAACTGCAGCGGCAGCGGCTACGTCTCAATCTATAAATCCAGCTTAAGTCTCCCGTTTGACGGCGTACTGAAGCGATCGCGCATGCTTATCGCTGCGTTCTCGTGCCCAAACAATGGAACAGCCTGCAAATTGCTAAGACCTCACTTGATTTTTCAAAAATTAATTCTTCTGATGGACAACCTATCTATACATTTCTCGCATGTTGAGGTGAATATAAAAGAAAGTAAATGTATTAAAATATTCAAAAAACAATTGCGATAATTTCTACTTGAAAAGTATAGTCAGGGCCGATCCCAGGGTATTGGCCGCCCGCGTGCAAATACCAGATGTGCCGCCCCTCCAGAGATTTTTTTCTTATTTTGACTAATATTTAACGTTGACGTTATAAACTCTTAAACTCATCTACCTGTATAACGTCTATTTCACACACAACGATTTTGGACATACTCAGTGCGTATACCAACGAAAAGTATATAAATCAGTTGTTCTACAGTCTACAGACTAGGTACCTAATCATTATAATTACCTAATCATTATAATTACCTAATTATTAAATAACCTTTCTGGCTTTCTGAGTGGCAAATTTATCAATAATTTCCGTGAAATCTATTTTATCACAGATTTCGGATTCAATAGAGATGATGGCCAAATCTGAAAGCCTTTCTTGTCATATTATTCTCAAGTAATTTTTAATAATTTTTAATTTGCTGAAACTTCTTTCTCCTGAAGCCACAGAAACAGGTAAGGTTAAAAAAATTCTTATTGTTAGAGCAAAATTAGGAAAACAGGAAATGAGATCATTTTTTACTATGATTTCTAATACCTCAATTGGCTGTTTCTTACCTGGAAAAATATCTTTGAATGAAGTTATTTCATTAAACAGTTGTATACCGTCTATATCTTTCACGATACTTCCTTCCTCCTGTACCTGTAACTTAATATCTAAGTCCATGCAGGCTTTCATGAGATCATCACTAGAAATGTTGTGAAACTCATACAGAAAGCACAATATTGAAAAGCACTCAGATAATAATGTAAATCTTTCATTTACCGAAGAGATCGCGTGATCAAGAATTGCAAAATAGAAAGAAGTCTTGAATTGCTGGAAGGGATTCAAAAGGGGTTCATCACTGCCCTCGTAATCAAATAAACGGACCTTTTTCCTGAGCCTCGAACTTGGAAATCTCTAGCAAGTGTTGTGGCTGATTCGACAAATATTTTGAAATTATCGTCTGATCTTTGTGAAACAAAATATTTTTTTAAATTATCTAAGCCTTCAATGCATTCCGCGATGTTTAATTTAGGATTTTGAAGCATTTTACTCAGAAAATTAATTCTTGATAATAAATCATGCCAAATCAAAATTGAACACAAAAATTTGAATGATTCAAGATTTTTAATTATTGATTTTGCACCATTTTTTGTTTTCGCGTCTCTGGTGGAATTTCAATTAAGGCATTTAATGCGGTAATAATGTTTTTGAGGTCTTGCTTTAGAGGTCTAATAGCATTGATACGACTTTCCCACCTTGTTTCACTTAATGGTTTCAAAGTTAGACTTTTCACGTATTTTTTTAGTAAATCCCATCGATATGGGGACGCAGAAAAAAAATTATATACCTCTTGTACCATATAAAAAAATCCAGAAATTTCACCACTGGAGCTGACAGCGTCATTAACGACGAGGTTTAAGGTATGAGCCGCACACGGCACGTATAATGCTCTAGGATTGATATCGAGAATCCGTTTCTGAAGCCCTATATTTATCCCCTTCAAGTTCGATCCATTGTCGTAGCCCTGACCACGTATATCTTAAACTTCGAGCTGCAGACTAGGTAAATAGCTTCTCTAATAGAAAATTGCACAGACCTCCAGTGGTATTAGTTACTGAAAAAAATCCTAGAAAAAATTCTAAAATATCTACTTTACTTTTACCATCAGTAGTGTTCACACATCTAATTACAAACGTTATTTGTTCTGTATGACTAATATCGGGCGTAGAGTCGAGAATTATAGTGTAATATTTGGCTTTTTTGACAATGCGTGTTATCTCATTACGAATAGATTCGGCTAAAATATGAATTACTTCATTTTGAAAATGCTGCCCTAAGTAGTGTGGAATACGTGTTTTTTTATCTTTGTATTTACTGATATTATTAAGGTGTTCTGAAATAACTGGATCAAATTTGGCCAACATCTCTACTGCCTTAAAAAAATTACCATTATCTCTATGATACAACTCCGTACTAGTTCCTCTGAATGCTAAATTTTGACTGGCTAAAAATTGTACTACAGCAATCATTCTTTCAATGATAGCGCGCCATCGCTTTTTCTCTCTATTGTAAACATTTTGTTGTTCCGCGTCAATAGTACAATTTTTTTCCATCCTCGTCTTTATTTCGCACCACGATCTTATAGAGTTAACGTGTTTTAGAGTATTTTCATGCTTATTGAGGTAATCCGAACAATGACGCCAATCAGAAAAGCCAGTACTTACAAGTTGTGTTGAACTATCTCTACTAAACAATTTACATGCAAAACAAAAAATACAATTTAGTTTTATGGAATAGCAGAGCCACGCGCGATTTATTTTCTCCCCGTTCACTAAAGTTTTGTTATAATATGAACAGCTAAATTTTCTGCCACTCTCATCAATCGGAAATTTGAAATCTGCAACTTGTTTGGGACCGTGTTCTACCAATAAACCAATATATTTTTTTGTCAAAATGTTAGGCCAAGTACCTGGATCATCTAGTGCTACTTGAGCAGAGCCCTCTTCCTCTTTGCTCTCATCTTCACATTCGGCTTCACTGGGAATGGGACTGCTTGATGATGATCTTGCAGCTTTATCACCTTCAATGGGTGTGAAATCTATTGATTTATTGTTTGTTTCACTAGTACTGGTGGATGTTGATGGTTGAGAATAATCAAACTCCGCGATTTGATTCAAACCTTTTTGTTCGGGCTCACTTTTATCCGGTTTTCCAAAATACTTTTTCAATGCTCCCGCTTGTTTTGAGATTTCCAAAATACTTTTTCAATGCTCCCGCTTGTTTTGAGATTTCTCCTATTCTTCTATTCTTCTCTTTTCTATAGAAGGCACCTGACTCTCTTTTAGTTTTTCTGTTTTTGGACGAGGACGACATCTAAAGGTAAAAGGTAAGAAGAACGATAAGTATATCATGGCTCACAGATGCAGATAAAATGAATAGGAATTCTTCAGAAATTTTGAAATTGACCTGCGAGCCGCGTGCCGACTGTGATATATATAGTCTTTACAAGTAAGTTGGCACGGCGAAAAAAAATTCAAAGGAAGCCGCAGCGGCGAAACCTTTGAAAAAAAGCCGCCCGGCGAACAGCAGCACGTTTTTTTCAAAGGTTTCGCCGCTGGTATAGTTTTTCCAATATCAATTGCAGAAGCATAAAAAAGTCTTGCAGCGAAATCGTGTGAGCAGCAGTGGCGGAGATAACTAATTTTATTTAGATATTTTAAGATTTCAAAAATACTTCATAAATAATGAAAAATGAAAAAAAAATAAAGTCAAGCTTTTATTTGTACAAATACATTAAGAAAGAAAAATAATTTCATTCATTGTTTGATGTAGGTTACTAGAATATCCTAAAACGTATTTCGATCGGCACACACCAAGACCACAGACGCTACTGGTTTTTAATCTTTCAGAGCTATTAAAACACAATTATAACGCGTGATTTATGACCTTCCAGTATAGACACGCCTATACAAGCATCGATGTCCGACGATTGGCCCAGACGAATCGGTTGTAGAAAAGCGACAGCTGTCACTCTGGTCCACGTTGACTGCGGCTCTTTTGATGTACCATATGCCGAGGGAAAATGTTCACGAGTAGTACAGATTATTTTTCGTTCCGTTTCTTCGCATATACGCTCGTGTTAGCGAAGTGAGTTTTTATTTGCTCCCTATAGAAACAGCTTCTGCAATTAATATTGGATGGACTATACCTCCTTTAAAATTTTTTTCGCCGTTCCAACTGACATCGTAAAGACTACGTATAGTTTTCCCAATATCAATTGCAGAAGCATAAAAAAGTCTTGCGGCGAAATCCTGTGAGCAGCAGTGGCGGAGATAACTAATATTATTAACACGTTCAATGCCCGTGCCCGACAGATTGTCGGCGTGCGCATTCCAATAGCAGTGCCCGCGCCGCATAGGTGACGTCATTGATATAGTCTAGTAAAACGATGAATTATTCAGGGGGCACTCCAGTTGAGTTGTTTATGTGTTAGGGGCACATCGGAACGACTTTAAGAAGAGCTTTTTTTTACGTGGCCACGCGTTAAGTTTTACAGTAGTACCGTGTGCGATAATGCCATTCCAGGGCCATCTGGCGTGAAGAAATTAAGCATTAAAAACCCGAAGGCTCTCACAGATGATGAGATGTTGGCTTTGGCTTTTAGTTAATCCGAGGATGAACCTTTTCAAAGTTCAGGCAGCGAATGGAGTGGTGCAGAAGAGCAGGCGGGAGATTTTGCCGAAGATTTCGAGCCAGTAGAAAGTGATTCAGACAATCCTGAAGTGCAAATACAAACACCAGCAGACATTACTTGGGTAGAAAATCCTGCTGACATGAGAAATGTGCCTTTTAGTGGTCAACAAGGGCTGAAAGTCAACATACCTGGGGAGGGTCGGCCCATAGACTTCTTCACATTATTAGCAGATGACGAATTTTTTGATTTGTTAGTAAATGAGACAAATGCCTATGCCGAATTGGTATTATTGAATGATCCAAATCCCAGGCCACAATCACGAATAAGCCTCTGGAAACCAGTGGATAGACAAGAAATGACAGTATTTTTAGGCCTTCTTTTCCATATGGGGATTATTCAGTTTCCAAGACTCAGAGATTATTGGAGGAAACATCGTTTATATAATTTGCCATTTGGAAGTTTTAGAAGCAGAAATAGATTTTTACTTATAATGCGTTGCCTGCATCTTTCTCCAAATCCTCAAGAAGAAGAACCAAGATCTTCTGACAGACTTTCTAAAGTACGCACGTTAGTGGATTTTTTTAACAATAAGATGTTTACTACTTACAGTCCACAGAAGAAACTGAGTATCGACGATTCTATGCTTCTATGGCGAGGAAGACTTATGTTTCGTCAATATATCAAAAACAAAAAGCACAAATATGGCATAAAATTCTACTTACTCACCGAGAGTACTGGCACAATAATGAAAATTCAAATATACACAGGGGCAGCAGACGATATGGGTGGTGAAAGGCATGCTACCAAAATTGTTCTCAATCTTGCAAACAACTACTTGGATCAGGGATACAGTCTGTATATGGACAATTTTTATAATTCAGTAGATCTTGCTAGGCAGCTTCTAGAAAGAAATACCTATTGCACTGGAACTTTGAGGAATGGAAGAAAAGGCAGTCCTAGTGAGGTGAAAACAGCCAAATTAAAGTCTGGGAAGTCAGTTCAACGTTACAGTAGGCAAATTTGTGTAGTAAAATGGAAGGATAAAAGAGAGGTCCTTTACATTTCAACAGAACATGAAAATGTTCTTCAGGAAGTGACTTCTAGGTCGGGACGAAAGGGAGAAAAACCACTGCCCATCGCAGAATACAATGAATATATGTCTGGAATTGACTTGCAAGACCAAATGATGGCATATTATCCATCGCATAGGAAGACCATCAGATGGTATAAAAAAGTCGGAATTCATATAATTGAAATGATGCTATATAATTCATTTATGATATACAATAAACATTCCGTACAGAAAATGTCATACTTAGATTTTCGGCAATCTATCATCGATGTGTTTTTGCCGGAATCGGCAGAAAATGTCCCTGTAATAAGAGAAGCTCATCATTATCCTTCTAAATGTGAGGTAGCAGAAAGTGGAAGAAAGCTTCGAAAACGATGTCGGTGGTGCTCACAAAGAGGTATATGACAAGACTCACAATACTACTGTGCTAACTGTCCAGAAAAACCAGGACTATGTCTTGAATTGTGTTTTGAACAATTTCACGAGAATCTGCATTGATTTTAAATGTTTATATTTCCAGGTTTTACGTTTCTTTTTTATAAACACAATAATATCGTGCGCCGTTTATTCTTTGCAATATGATTTTTATCTGTGTTTGTATATCACGAAATGATAGGTTTATGTAGATGTATATGTATTTGTTATTTTTTAGGATTGACTTTACTTCCATTATTTAGAATGATATTTTTTATTTTATGTTTTTTTATTACTATGATTATATATATATATATATATATATATATATATATATATATATATCTAATATACTTATATATTATGTTCTTTACTTTTCTTTTATAATTTGTAACCTATTTGCTGTCGCTCAAACGTAGGTTTATTAGATGTGTTTTATGTTTGTTTATGTTTTTTAGAATCTAGTTATGTTATTCAGGATTTTCTCTTTTATTTTCGTTTTTATTAAATAAATTTAGCGATATATTTTAATAAGCCGACAGGGCCTCGTCACTGGGCACTGAGCACTGACATTTGTTGTTGAGTGCCCGTGCCGCAGCATATGCGGCTCTTTGTTTTTTTGCAAAAAAATGCAATATACATGGAAGAAAAAATACCACTATAATATATTTCTATCAAATGACACTATTAAATTAAAATTTAGGGGTGGGTACTGGTAAGTCAATTACCTCATATCAACGTGTTAAAATATATTAAGATTTTAAAAATATTTCATAAATAATGAAAAATGAAAAAAAATTAAAGACAAGCTTTTATTTATACAAATACATTAAGAAAGAAAAATAATTTCTTTCATTGTTTGATGTAGGTTACTAGAATATCCTAAAACGTATTTCGATCGGCACACACCAAGACCACAGACGCTACTGGTTTTTAATCTTTCAGAGCTATTAAAACACAATTATAACGCGTGATTTATGACCTTCCATCGTATAGACACGCATATACAAGCATCGATGTCCGACGATTGGCCCAGACGAATCGGTTGTAGAAAAGCGACAGCTGTCACTCACGTCCACGTTGACTATCGGCTCTTTTGATCTACCATCTGCCGACGGAAAATGTTTACGAGTAGTATAGATTATTTTTCGTTCAGTTTCTTCGCATATACGCTCGTGTTAGCGAAGTGAGTTTTTATTTGCTCCCTATAGAAACAGCTTCTGCAATTGATATTGGATGGACTATACATAAATAAGCCGCCGCGCCGCACACAGGAACCAAACATACTTAGTCGTGTCAAAAATATGGCCCTTGTTTTTTTTTTTATAGAAATTTCAATTTTTTATGCTGCATTGCCGGCTCTGCCATGAATTTTGCTCTCAAATGAAGAATGTGTGTAGATGAGAGTAGGAGAAGATACTAATGGACAATAGACCAACACACAACACAACTGAGCACTAACGTTTCATTTTTCTTCTTTCAAAAAATATCTGATTGTTATAAGTGAATGCGGCCTGCGGCCGCCTCGCGGCCGCCCCTTAGTTTGGCCGCCCGCGTGCGGTGCACGCGCTGCACACCTGCTAGGATCGGCCCTGTGTATAGTGTTGAGAGTTTATTCATTCATTCATTCATTCATTCATTTATTGATACACTGTTCTACAGGTTACACCCAACTACAGAACAGGAATATAAGTTACAAATACAGTACAATACAAAATAACAAATTAACAAAGTAATAATACATATCGAGATTAACTAAAGTAATAGGATTTAATCGCAGAGATTGAACAGTCAAAAATATCAATCTGACAACTTGCAGAATTACAATTGACACACATGTTTTGCAGCGGTGAGTATTTTAAGATATCTGTTCGTGGTGTTGGTAAATAAAACGTGTTGTCTACTCTAGACGATGGTCTAGGTACATTGAAATTGAGTTTTTGCAGAATATGTGGGTCAATAATTAGGTTGTTGATAAGTTTGAACAAGAAAATTGTGGAGTGACAATCACGACGGCAGCTCAGGCTGTTCATAGCGTGTCTAGCCAACAATGCATCATGGGGAAAGCCAATTGGTGGATATATGTTGTCCGTTTTATAGGAGAGAAGTTTAAGGAAGCGACGCTGAACCGATTCAACCTTCTCTATATATAAGTGATTATGTGGGTTCCAGATTATAGATGCGTATTCTAATTTTGATCTGACGAAGGCATAGTATAAGGTTTTCGATGTAGATGGGTCGGAGAAATCTTTAGAGATACGCGCAATGAATCCATACATTCTGTTTGCTGCAGACAGAGTGGCTTCAATATGAGGGGCAAAAGATAATTTCGAGTCGAAAATAACACCAAGATCGGTGTATGTGATAGGCCGTTGGAGGGGAATGTCGTTGATTGAATATTGATATAAAGTGGCTGATTTCTCAAAGTGAATGTCATTACATTACATTTCAGGTTAAGGGACAATTGAAGACAGTCTTCTATCCCATTAATCTCAGAAAATAATTTTAGGTCATCCGCGTATATTAAGCAGTTGAGGTCAATGATCTCAACTATGTCATTTATGAAAGCATTGAAGAGGAGTGGACCAAGGTTGCTTCCTTGAGGTACACCTGAGGTAGATGCATATTCAATAGATTTGAAGCCATTGAATATGACATACTGTCGCCTGTCAGTGAGGTATGACACGAAGAGTTCGATGAGGGTCTGAGAAAAGCCATACCTGTACAGTTTTGATAGTAGTATTCCATGATCAAGTTTGTCGAACGCTTTCGAGAAGTCCGTATAAATGACATCGGTTTGGGATCTCCTATCAGTAGTCTCTGCAATGTATTGAGTGATGTTGAGAAGGTTGGTGGTTGTCGAGCGACCTTTCATGAAACCATGTTGAAGTGATGAGATTTGATTGCTCAGATGAGGATATAACCTGCTGTATAGGAGGATTTCAAACACTTTAGCGAAATTACATATTATTGATATGGCTCTGAAATTTTCAACATCAGACTTATCCCCTTTTTTATAAATTGGGCGAACTTTAGACAATTTCCATAGGTCTGGGATGATACTAGTTTTGATGCAGATATTTATCAGGCTTGTTAGTGGATTAGCCAGGGCATAAGCGCAGTCTTTGACCATTAGTGCAGGGATGCTGTCGGGACCCGTAGTCATTTTTGGTTTCAGCTGTTTCAAAGCTGCCAACACTTCATTTTCTTCGAAATAGGGAATGTCCAGGACTTGTGAATGCGGATCACTATCACTAAATTCGGTTTGAGAACTAATAATGTATGATTTGGAGAAAAAATCAGCAAAGCTATTGAGAATGTCCTGAGGAGTTTCAAAAGATTGTCCTTCGTAGGTCATTCTGTCAGATATGCCAGTTGATCCTTTTTTGTTGTTTATAAATGCCCAAAATTTATTTGGGTTGCCTTTTATGTCATTTTCAGCAGATTTCACATATTTTTTGTACGAATTGTCAACGTCAGCCTTGATCTGTGCCCTCAAGCGAGTGAATTCATCCCGGTCAGCAATGTCCCCGCTGTTTTTGAATGAACGCCAATGCTTAGCCTTGAGGCGTATTAGACGAATAATTTCCCTGTCGAACCACGGCGGATATTTACGCTTGACGTTACCAGTTCGTAGGGGTACACATTGATCCAATGCATTATAAATTTTTCCGTAAAAGTAAGAGCAAGCATCATTTGATCTATCGAAAGCTTCAAGAAAGGTCCAGTCAATATTAGCTATAAGGTCGTACAACCGGGCAAAATCTGCTCTTATGTCGTAAAACCGTAATGTTTTGTTTATATGCTTTTATTCTGAGATGTCGTCATGTTTCTTTTAGAATGTTCTTAGGACAATTTTAATTGAGGTTGATAATTTGTACTTCAAACCTGTGGTTTCAGCTTTTTAGTTTCATCTGAAAATTGAAATTCTGAATTTTGGAATTGTTGTGTGTTTCTATGTGTTTCTATTTATATTTACCTAGATTTAAGAGTATGACTCTTCCTATGCGATTTATGTTGTCACTGGAAAATAAAGATCTTATCTTATAATCACCCTGTATACCTTTGGCCATTGATGAGTTTCTCTTGCTACCACATTTTGGCCTCAGAAAAGTTGAAATTCAAATTTTCCCAATCTATGTGAGGCAGTTTATTGAGTGTTGTTGGTATTACGTAAAACACAATGCACGGCTATCATAATACATCAATTATCTAGATGGCTCATCATGAAAAAATCAATCGAGATGATTGAGGGCGTTACGTAAATCGATGATTTGTTCGAGAGTTTTCATCCGTGTCCAAAAAGAGATTGGATAATCGCCAGTGTTATCATCTATCCTTCCATTCATACTGATAATTCGTTTTATCCAAGGGAATTTAGTTTATCCAATAGTTACGTGTTATTTGCTAGGATTTATCGATGAGTATTTTTGAAATATCGTAAATAGGCCAGTAAATAGAGACATGTACCTCAAAATGGTTTGAACGAGTTTTTTTTGTTTGAACCGGGTTTGGAAAAGTGCGTAATTTAATTATCTGAAACGTTCTCCATCCTAGCGGGTCGGAAATTTGGAAAATTAAAAAAATGGGGGTGACGTAATAAAAAACAAAAAATATATTCAAAAGGGCAACTGATTTTAAGTAAAAAAGGTCCTCTTACAAATTTTCTCAAATATCATAGATTAGCTTAAAACAATTATTAAATCCAAGCAGCTGAATAAATCTGCTATAAATGCGTTAGAAAGGTAAAAGCCTGAGCCTTTTGGTATACATCATTTTTAATACTACAACATGAACTTGATTTAGAAACTTTCATTAATATGATTAAAACACTCCGAAAATCAACTCATTAAATAAATAATCTGGTGAATGTTGAAAATGATTGAAACTTATCTTCTTTTTGCAGAAAATGCTCGATTAATATGTTAGTTTGAAGATTACTATTTTTATTTGCCTCATTGCTAAAAGGTAGCACTTTTAAAAACTTGGCTAGTTAGAAGAGTTCAGTGAAAAATTAGATAAGAGTGCTCGAATCTCGACGAAGAAAGCACGAATTTTCATAAGATAAAATGGGTTTTCAAGGGAAAATATCTACTTTTAGAATATATAGTTATAAAGTATATTTCCACAAATTTTGAATGGTACTTGATTGAACACGTCATAAGCGAAAATGGCTATTTCGACAGTCTCAGTACTGCCTTTCGTAGCACAAATACCTATACATTCTGAAACTCATGGATTAAGAAAACGAGAGTTAAGGTAGTACTTCCCTCAAACGATTTTCTTAGGAAATAAATATGATATGAATAAAATATCATTCTTCAATCCCACAAACTTTTCTTTAGTTTTTGAGATTTGTAATAACAAAGTCGATCACTTTTACATGCAAGGTATAGGAAATCACTACAGAAATGTGTCTAAAACATACCTAAACAATGAACCGATCTTACGACCGATTAGAAAAACAAAATACTAATTTTTTATTAAAAAACTAAACTACTGTGAAAATTTAAATCAATTCTTGTGTTTTGTTCTTGAGTTATTCAATAAAATAAATTCATACTTTTTTGACGTCTGAGCCGTACACTTAAAATGTAGTATTTCATGAAAATTGAAAGTTTATGAAATTGTTTTAAGGAATACCAGAATCGTGTAGAAATTGTTTCCGATATTATGTATACATAAAGTGTAATAGCAGGTTTTTTTGGGGGAAGGGGGGGATTATTCACAACAAACCCTTAATGGTGTTTTTTTCGATTTTAAACAGAAGTCAACTCCATAAAATTACTAAATATAATATATTCGAAAATAAAATACCATGAAATAGACAAAACTTAAATAAACAAATATCTAGAAAATTATAAATTAGCTAACAAATGAGCAACTTCAATTAAAAAACACACATAGAACAGCGATTCATCGAGAAAATGCTGACGGCCTCGTCGGACAACTTCACGTCGAGTGCAATATACACTTACTTTTCGCACTTGTTGCATAAATAACTATTAGACCACTTCCATTTTTGGCGCTGATAGACGTTCCGCCACAATAATCAATGGTTTAAAATCTCCAAACCGACACAACGCTGTGCAGCGTTGTGCCATGTTATGACATCGAGTAAGATAATTGCTGTGACACAACGCCAATCAGCGTTTAAATGAAAAGTAAATATCTAAGAAAAACTGCTTTATTTTCAAATACACATATTACTTATAAAATATTATTACACGCTTTTATTTAACTTGCTTCGTTCGTATGTCATTCTGTCATTCTTTCCGGTTCAAAATTTGTAATCAATTTTTGGAGCACTTGCCGACATCGGATTGGGCTGAAATTTGGCAGGTGTTCATAATTCTGGTGACAATGCATTATTAAATTTTTGTTAGAGTAAAAAACAAAATTGCGGCTTCAAGATGGCGGAAAAGTTTTGTGTTTATGGTCCGATTCTATTCTAAATTGATATGTGGGTGTTTTGGGGTCGGGGATTATGAATTTTTTATCAAAAATCACAAATTCAAGGTGGCGGTCGAGTTTTGTAATTACGGCCCAATTCGATTCATAATTGGTATGTCGGGGTTTTTGGGGTCGGAAATTATGAATTTAGTTGAAGATTATTGATTTTTTTAGTTAAAATTCATTAATTGAAGATGGCTACTCCAAGATGGCGGATGAGTTAATCTTTAGATGGTCTCCTCATTGAGGGACTAGATAGCTCATAACTTACAGGAAAAAGGCCTATAATAACGATACTTTAACAAAAATGCATAGATTAAGGCGTACTTACTAAAAAGCACAAAATAAAATAATCAATAAACAACCTTTTTAAAGACAAACTTTTATTCAAATGCACTAAAAAGTCAAAAATAATTGCTTTGGATGTGTGACGTAGGTTATTCCGTGAGTTATAGATTCAAAAGCTTGTCGCTTTTTTATTCGAATTGAAAACTTTGCGACGACAAGCCAAGATTTTTTGTTTTCAGGAGTAGAATTTTTTCTTGATACTGTGGGTACATCTGAGTCACTCGATGATATACTTCCTTCTGATGAAGATTGTTTATAGTTCTTATTAGAACCATATGCTTGTCATCACTATCTGCAAATGGCTCTTCATCATCTGTAGCCACTTCGTCGAACAGTTGAAGCAACCGTTGCTGATTTCTTTCATATGGATTAATAATTTTGGAATCTTCCATCTAAAATATATAAGAAGAAACCACTACTAATGAATAAAACATTCTAAAACAGGAATAACCTATTTTTATCTTGGTACAGTTTGACTGTTTTTATCATTAATTCACCTTATAAATACAGGGTGATTCAAAAGTACTTTGACAAACTTCTGGAGGTGATTCCTCACAATATTCTAATATGAATTGTCCAAATAAATATATGTCCGGAAACGCTTCGTTTCCAAGATACAGGGTGTTGAAGTTTTATTTTTATTTTCGTTTTTTTTAAATAACTTTCGACATACTGACCTTAATTAAACGAAAATTGGTATCGAGAGGTTTTTTGAGGTGTCGAATTCGAACCTGATGTTTTTATTGCTCTTACTCGTAGGGGGCGCCACCTACACATATTTTTCTTTTTTGAAGATTCATAACTTTTTCGAGCGTACTTCTAGCACATTTTTCAGTAAAAAAAATCAATTCCTTTATCATATCTACGTAAAAAAGCTACCCTTGTTACAAGTCGCTATAAGCAACCGTTTTCTAGATATTTGGACTTGAAAATTTCAAGTCGATTATTTGATAATCGATGCGTGTTGACGTTATTACCATTATTTTGCATTTGTCACAAGAATGCTTAGGAAATGGATTTGACGTTTAAGTAAGTAGTTTTGGTAATTAAATATTATGTGACAATTAAACGTTTTGTTGAAGTTTCTGTAAGTTTTAAAACACTAATTTTGAAAAAATGGATTATTTAAACAATAATGCTCATTTAGCCTATATGCATTTCGTTTATGGCCTTGCGGATGGCAACGCGCGCGAAGCAAGACGTATTAACCAGGAGCGATTTCCTAATCGAGTACTGCCTTCAGCTCCAACATTTACCAGTCTCCACCGTCGTTTGGCAGAAACAGGTAGCTTTAAGAGGGCAGCTGATATTATTGGAAACCAGACCAGAATTGGAAGAAGCTGTTTTGAACGCTCTCGAGGAGAATCCAGAACCAAGTACAAGAATAATTGCTGAAGCTCTCAATTCTACTCAGTCCACAGTTTGGAGAATTATCCACGATCAACAATTTTATCCATACCATATTCAAAGGGTACAAGCTCTTCTGCCACGAGACTTTCCCCAACGCATTAATATGTGTCAGTGGTTTTTGAGAAAATTGGCTGAAAATCCTCAATTTTTAAGAAATGTACTCTTCACGGACGGGGCAAACTTCTCCCGAAATGCTATCACAAACTTTCATAACAACCCTGTTTGGGCTCTGGAAAATCCGCACGCAGTTAGTAAAATACATTTATTTTCTGTAAATGTATGGGCGGCAATAATTGATAATTACTTGATAGGTCCTTTCTTTCTTTCGTTCCGACTGAATGGCGCAACTTACAGAGACTTTTTAGAAAACGAATTGCCGGGACTACTTCAGAATGTACCATTAGAAATTCGTATCCGCATGTGGTTTATGCATGATGGGGCTCCGGGCCATTTTAGCGTTGTAGCCAGGGAATTCCTTAACACTATCTATCCAAATCGATGGATCGGTAGGGGTATAGAAGAACCAGGCGTGGGCACCAAGGTCCCCAGATCTAAACCCGCTAGATTTTTATTTTTGGGGACATTTGAAGTCACTAGTTTATAAAACTCTAGTAGCGAACGAGAAAGATCTAAGAAACCGAATAGTAGACGCCTGTGAAACAATAAGAAACACACCAATAATTTTGGAGCGGGTACGAGATTCAATGACTAGAATACTGAATGCCTTTATCTTCGCTGAAGGTGGACACTTTGAACAATTTATTTTGTATCCTTTATTTTATTTTATTCTACATATTGAAAATTTCTTGAAATAAAATGTTGATATTTCTTGCAAATTTTATTAAAACAAATACAGATTTTGCACCCTTGATACAAAAATATCTATTTTAAACGAGTAAAAATAAATAGAATAGGTGGTGCCTCCTACAAGAAAACAAAACTACTTACTTAAACGTCAAGTTCATTTCCTAAGCATTCTTGTGAAAAATGCAAAATAATGGTAATAACTTCAACACGCATCGATTATCAAATAATCGACTTGAAATTTTCAAGTCCAAATATCTAGAAAACTGTCGCTTTTAGCAACTTGTATCAAGGGTAGCTTTTTTACGTAGATATGATAGAGGAATTGATTTTTTTTACTGAAAAATGTGTTAGAAGTACGCTTGAGAAAGTTATGAATCTCCAAAAAAGAAGAAGACGTGTAGGTGGCGCCCCCTACGAGTAAGAGCAATAACACCCTGTATCTTGGAAACGAAGCGTTTCCGGACAATTCATATTAGAATATTGTGAGGAATCACCTGAAGTTTGTCAAAGTACTTTTGAATTACCCTGTATATGCAAATGTTCATCAAACAATTATTTTTTTACCGTTTTGTAGCCAATCATAAAGTAATTACAATACTAACCTTTTCTCACACAAAACACCACACTGCAATATTAGCTGTATTCTTTCGACACTCAGTTCAGGAACATTCGGAACGTGATTATGAAATGAAGTTCGTGAAATACTGATCCAGATCACAAATATTATTCTTCGAAAGAACTAAGGAAAAAACCAATATTCTTATTTCTATGGTTTTGTTTTGATTTAAACCTCAACCTAACCTAAGAATAAAACTGAATTTTTGATGAAAAATGGATCGGCATATTGAACCAGTAATAGTGGTAAATCGATAATTAATTACGTTACATTCACTTTACTCCTGATTATTTACATCTTTCAGCAAGGATCCGATGTCAACATCTAGCAGTTCAAATGATGAAGATAATGAACGACTGAGACATAAAAAAATGCAAAAATACATTGAAAATGTTGTACGAATCTTCTCTGAAGCAGAATTCAAACTGCATTTCAGAATGGGCAGGCAAAGTGTTCAAGATATAATTGGCCGTTTAATTTTTATGCATAGAACACAAAAGGCATATGACACAAAAACATAAAGGTGAAGTTCGATATGTTCGGAACATTCCAATCACGAATTCCGGTATGTTCCTCAGGGGCAGGGGGATTACGGATCACGTTCAGAAAAAAACTGTGGTGGGGATGAAACACATTTCGAAAGAACAAGCACATCTTGATCATGATCATAATAGCGCGTTTTGTTCAGAACATTTGTATCGAAAGAATACAGCTATTATCTCAAAATCACAAATCAGCTGAAACAATAAAACACCACAACACGGCAGTTTACCGGCGACTAGTACGCACTGCATGCTGTTTGAGACGCTGGACGGCGTTCTGGTTGAAATTGTGGAGGAGATATATGAAATAACGGCAAGGGTTGGGAATGAGAATACATGTTTAATGTGTGATACTACGTCATTGAGGTGTGAACATATGGTGACAGTGGCTATTGGGTTCTCATTATATTGTATGATAAACGCAAACGCTGCCCGGTGTCATTTTCTGCCACCAATCTGAGGACGCAAATCAGCGTTGTGTCACATCACACCTTCAGGAAACGACGCTGATCAGCGTCTCTGTCCTTCAACGTCCTTTTTTTTAAGTTTTTTTTCACGTGACTGTGGCATTTGGGAAAATAACTATAGAGACCTGTTTTACGTGAAAATAGCAGCTCTTTCAGAAAAGATTTTTTTAATCATAAAGTGATTTCCGAAATTAATGCCAAAAACGTTAAAAAACACTTGTTTTTATATTCCCGACCCGCTAGGCTGGAGAACTTTTCAGAACATTAATCTAAAAATTTTTGAAAATTGAGTCCAATGACTGGCCTATAAAATAATGACTCGAATTTAATTTTTTTAATAGAGCGTAATATGTGGAAATCATGGGGCAGCCATTTTTTTGTAGCTTTTTGGATTTTTTTCATGGAATATTGACTCAAACAAAAGATCTCGACTTATCAAAAGTCGAGGCTTTAATAACTTCGAGATTTCGATTGTTGTTGATCGAAAATCGTGTCATTTTGTAGAATTCCTAGACCACTCACCTGAAACGTGAAAATCTATTTTGAATACTCGCCGAAAGATGTCCTATTTAATTTGGATACGTCGATCGATGACAGAGAATTCGGTTATTTCGGTACGTTTTGATAAGGTGCCAAGACGGAAGTGTGAACTATATTTTTGTTGTGCTCAGGAACAATGTGTGAACGGATTTGGCAAAGAAGTCAATAATAAATCATTTCCATGCATACTGCATTGCATAAAACTGGTTTAAATAAAATAAAGAGTGGACGTCTAGACATCACCACTTTTATTAAAAATTTGGGTATATCTTCGCCGTCTCCAAACCCATAAAATCGCACAATCTTCAATAGGAAGAGTTTTTGAGACATCAAACTACCACTGCAATGTCCTGTTTATACATGGATAGAATATGAAACAGGATGTACAGGGACACCACAAAATGCATTTTTTCGCGTTTCTTAATAGCATTTTCATTAATACATTTCTAGTTTTTTCAGTGTTTTCCAAAGTCCATACATGGTTACAATTTTTGTTCAATACAATAGGTTGCCATGGAAATGGAAAAAAATATTGAACAGAAGTGTCGCTTTGACAAAAAAATGCATTCGAGGGAACAGAAAACAATAAACATTTGGTAATTTAAATAAGTAGATAACAACAGTTTGAAGTAAGAATCAGTTGAGATAATTACTCATAACACACAAATAAAAATTTCAAAGTATTATGGAATGTAGCCTCTTAACTAATCATCCTTCAATTTGAATACATTTCTCAATTATTTTACGATTATGCTTGGCTACTTTTCCCATCTCTGGACAATTGATACTTTCCAACAATATAGTGCGCTACTAAATTATGGAACAAATTCGATATTTCGCAAGCAATGTACTTTTGACAAACATCCTGAAAGAAATCGATTTTTGTTTTTAAATGTTGATTTTTGAATGTATATTCTAAAGAGGTTATGTCGCTGGTGTTACTCCATCTGAAAGGTCTTTCAATACTGCATTCAATGATAATAAATAATTTGATTTGTTTGTACAGGGTGAAAAAAATTAATAGTTTATTTCAGTAAGAGAATAACTTTATATCCAACAAAATTCAACATTTAAATAAAATATTCATTTTTGTTCACCCTGTATAAACAATTTAAATTATTTCTTATCATTGAATGCAGTATTGAAAGACCTTTCAGATGAAGTATCACAGACATCTATTTCAATTTAAAAAAATTACCGATTACGTCACCACGTCAAAACCAGTGACATAACCTCTTTAGAAAATACATTAAAAAATTGACATTTAAAAACAAAAATCGACCTTTTTCAGGATTATTGTCAAAAGGCTTGCGAAATATCGAATTTAGCCGCGCACTGTATAAAAATTCGTAATTTTTGTGTCTGTCAAGTATGTATTTCTATGTATTTCGCTTTGGTTAACTAGGAAATACTCTTTTCTTTGATCCAAGCATGACTCAAAAATCGGGCTAAAATGTGTCCAAAACAAAAAATGTGGCTGAAAATTTCGGGAAAATATTCAGTAACTCGCCATAATCTCACAACATGCGATTCTCATATTCGATGCAGTGGAAGGAGGAGAGGTAGAGAAAACTATATTTAATTATATCCAGTTGAATTAAGTCATATTCGACTCAAAATATAGGGATCGTTCAAAATCGTACATATTATAATGTTGAATTATGAAGAAATCCGGAAAGAGAAATAATTATGATTCCCCGTATAAAGTATATAGTAGACCAAATTGATTGAAAACTATTCTTCGCTGGCCGCTTATAGCATAAATAACCGTAAACCAGTACAGATTATACTTTATCGGGTTTGGGGTATAGATCATAGAATCTATTAGTAGAACATTGGTGTGGTGTGTCTGGGCAGAGGCAGCCATGTATGGTGAACATCTGCCAGAAAAATTTTGAGCAGTATTTGAAAGTACCATCCACATAAAAATTCTGGCTCGAGCAAATCTGCTTTAAATTTGTACAACAATCAATGAAAGTGTTCAATACTAAAGATTTATTATTTAATGTGCCACATAGGTTCAAAATAGCAGGTAGATTTTGTTAACGAGTTTGAAATATTATATATAAAAAAGAAAGCTTGTAAACTCGACCTCCTAGAAAGTTTGGAGATCAATATTAAACAAAAAGTCAGAATACTTGCTTAGATTAAATTGAATAATAATTATTTGTTGAATTTTTTTCACCGAAGATTAAACAATAGATGTGAATGTCTTTTGCTTGCTATTTTGATGTGATTTTCGAATGAGATGTAACAAAAGTTCGGGAAACTCTTTTTTAATATTCAAAAATGACAATTGTGACGAAGAAGAAAAAATGTTACATTGACGAAGTGAAAAACCCAGTTTTTTTACGCGAAAAAGTGACTGCTGAGGTTTATCGAAGCCATTTCTTGATAAATCCGAACTTATTCCAGATCAGTGTTTCACATGAATTAGTGCAAAAAGAAAAATATAATATTATATTTGAAACTAAGAAAAAGTAGCCCAATCAATTCTCATTGATTTGATAAAAAATATTTCTATAATTCGATATTCGGTGACAAATGAAATTTTAATTCAGAAAAATGTTTCTCAGATGTGGAAATTACAAATGCGTTGGGTTGTAAGAGGATTACATTTTGTTTTTCAACTCAAGCGCAAATGTTTTGCATAGTTTACACAATTCATAGAAAAGGGGTATCCTCTCAACGCAAAGATCTTCTAAATATGAAGCCATACCTCGGTTTGACAACTAAGAAACCATTTCATGTTTCATTCTTGAATGTGAAACTGCGGTAAGGCTTTGGATTTGAAATAAATGTATGTTGGAATTGTGGAAAATTATCAATGTCAGACACTTGCTTCGGTAGAAAACTTCAATAAGAAACAAAATAAATTAGTTCCACTTCTGGAAGAGTTTCTCGAATTCCAAATTTTATTTTTCAAACAGAAAGAAGAGGTGGAAATCCTAAATGTTCCTTCAAATCCAACGCAGTCTCCATAAAAAACAATTACACAAATGTTCGAACAAATTTAGGCAGACGAAATCTAATTGTTCATCAACACAAAAGGAATCTTGAGAAAACAAGGATACGTAGATCATTCTCTGGAAAGAAAACGAAAAGATCGAAAATTTAAAAAAGTTGATGAGGCCAGTAGAGTAGTGCCTACCTTGGACTCAATTACCCAGAAATTATCCGACTATCCTGAAAATAATATACCTTCCAAGTCCAGGGTAATATCAAAAAACGGTTACAATATTTTTTCTTAGATACAAAAACATATACTTATTATTAACTTTCGGGCCGTTTCTTATTATCACCCAATACTCTATCCTTTTTTCACTGGCAGCTACCACCCTCATTATAAATGCAAATCTGCGAAAAGTTGTTTACCGCTGGCTCAAATGAATTTCATGGTACAAACACGTTTTGATAGGACTTCATGTGTTTTCGAGTTTACTTTTCTTTTCCACTCTGTTTTATCTCTAATAACAATAGAACGATGAAATTATCACAAAGCATCGATGGTCAAAGTACTGATCAGTGACGCTCATTCGGTAAACCAGTTTTAATATTTATTTATTTATAAAACTTTCCAATAAACAATATGTGTTTATAACAATATTAAATTTAGAGTAATAATTGACAATTCATTGATTATTGGATGCATCAAAGTTACACTTGTTACTGCACTGCGTCCTGTGCGCGACTTCGGCAGCTCACTTAAAATGTTTTAGTTGCAAATAGTGATGGTAATAAATGTATGTAGTTAAGTTTTTTTTTACTTACCTAAATGTCTATTTCACAGTCATCATCGGTATCCGAATCAGATGAATCTTCGGGTCCTATTGAAATTACTAGAGATTCCACAGTTTGGTCAATGAAATTATCAAGATCCCACATCTTCTGTTAATACATGATTTACAGCATTTTTCAAATTGTCGCTTGTCACTTTGGAGAACGATGCTAGAAGAAGCTGACGTACATCATCCAATTTAAAGGTAGTGTTGTTCCTAGGAACGTCTCCTTTCACTTGATCCCATTGAGCTCGATAGGATTGAGCTCACAATGGTAAGGAGGTAATCGTAATACAACCATCTTTTTTTCTTTAGCCATTTCGTCAACTACGTACTGTTTGTAGTTTGCTTTGTATTGCCTCACAATAGATAATAATTCTTTTTTTACCATGCTATTATCATGTGGGAGATCTTTCTGCTGTAACCAATCAATTTTTTTTCCATTTTGATGTTGGCAACGCTTCCTTAAGCCTGGAATGGTATGACAATAACGGCATTCGCAGGCAACAGCTCTGTCATTTCTGAAAAGTAGTCCTCGACACATCCGCATTCATCTCCTCGTGGCAATCTTTTGTTGATTTCGAGACGAATTGCAGCAAACCACCATCGAAAAAACCATGCTCATTTCCAATATGGGTGATAATTAACCTACGCTACGCGGGAAGTTTTTATGTTAGTGTCGACCCATGTTTTCTGCACAGTATGTCCTTCGTTAAGCCATGTTTCATCCAAATAATAAATTGTCCTTCCTTCAGATCGATACTCCCTGATCGTTCTTAAATAATTTCTTCTCCAACGCACAATTTCGTCTTTATCTATAAGGAGGGACTTTCTATTCTGCTTTTCCCAGGAAAAGCCTATCTCGCGTAAAAGTTTCCATAATTTGGTTCTGCCTACTTGTGGTAAATCGTGGTCTTACTGAATTGACTGTAGAACTTTGTCTATTGTTGGTATCTCTTTATTTATATAAAAAGAGTGAACTTTCCTTCGGATGGCGGTCCTACCAAAGTCATCGATTGATAGTGGCTTCCTTCCTGAATTTTGTTTTGGTGCACTAATTTTTCCTCTTGTTTAAAAACCTGTAAATTGTTCTTTCACTCACTCCCGTCGTATTAGAACATGTAGACACTATCTGGCGAACGGAACTCGTGGGTTGTTGATAAACAAGTGCATCATGCACATTGAGCACTATAGTTTTTTCTCTTATAGAGTATGCAACAAATGTATTGTGTTTAACTGGTGTAAAGTTTGCACCCGATGCCATTTTCATAAACACTACTCAAAGATCACAAACGTATTAGGAATAAGCAGTAGCTGTCACGGACTCCTCTCCACAGCAAAACAGTGTTCTATTATATTTTGTAGAAACTAGCAGACGGGCCAGAATTCCTTTATTTATTCGCTTTTAATACCAACTAATGATCCTCTAACGAGGCAGGTACATCCACTTTGCATTCATTATCCTTCATAATAACAATTTCGAATTGTATTGGTTTTACCTAAGAAGTAAGCAAATTTTAATTATGAGGTATTAACTAAGAACCCTCATTTTGTAATAATGTCCGATTCTTAGAAACGAATGTACAGTTAAAGTGTATCTCGGGAATTTCCATCTAAATATTTTGATTCGACCTGACTATTTACTATAGTAATTGTGCTAAAATATTTACCTCAATTCATTCATAATAACAAGGGGGAGGGGAATAGGTATTAGTATTATTATATATTCATTTTGTAGGTATTTAACCATATTCTCATAACTTGCTTTTAAGGTGGTTCCCCCACGAGACAGTTGAATTAGGAAATTATTAAAATTTGGCATACGTATTGTTTAACATGTGAACAACACCTCTATAAATTTTAACAAGTTTCACCATCCCGAACCCGATATATATATATATATATATATATATATATATATATATATATATATATATATATATATATATATTGAAGTTGACTCAATTAACACGTAACATATGGACCATGCATAGGCATACAGCACATTATTAATTCTACGTTAGTACTAAAATTAAGAAGTTTATGAAAAACGAGGAGGAGCTAGAGCAGGATATCACAGATATTGTGAAAAAAAATCAATGATTGACCATCTAGTTTGACAGATATAATCTCGAGAAGTACTAAGGTTTAGGCTGCATACGATATATTTTGCAAGCGAACGAGCGAATGGTGGGGAACGGAACGGAGAGACGGCAACAGTGTACGCACGGCCAGGCGCTCAGTTTGAACAGCTCACATGCGTCGTCTGTATAGGCAACCTTTTCTGTCTGTTGAGGCATAGCCCGGATAGTTCCGTCAAAAAGTTTACTCGCAATGTCAGATCAAAAATACTTTTAGAATAAATTTTACGAAAGCAATTGATATTCGTACTATATCTACTGGTACTGAGTACGTATATATGGGCTTTACAAAGTTATTGATTACGATCCGAACGAATTATCAAATTTTAATAATTTCCCAATTTAACTGTCTCGTGGGGGAACCACTAAGTAAATCCGTGTTTACAGTATTAAAGTTCGTAATAAGTATCATTGAATTTCCGTCTTACATTTTGGTAATAAATCTAACGCCTATGGTTTATATTTATTTTGTACCTGAGACCCCGAAGTCGTGCTGCCAGTGAAAAAAGGACAAGAGTATACCAAAAAATGTTATTAGTGAAAATCCCTTCTAAATCCTTAAATAATCTCCCTTTTCAGATAGTTTACTGAAACTTGTTTTCAAATCAAAATAGGCAAAGTTACATTTGATGTAAAAGAATAAATCTCCGTTTATGGTCGGAATTTTCGATCAAAGCGCAAATCCTATTATGTTTTATCAGGGTTGGAGAATAAACCCCATCCTCATTCAACTAAGAATGGATATACTATACGTTTTGGTAGATCACAGCGAATGCTGACCAGTGTATTCCAGCAAAAATTCCGGTACGTGAATAAAATAACCATTCATGTTGTTGCCATTTCTCGAAGAACGTAAAAATCCATCGCGGGGGTCAAACGTCCACATTCACCCGATATACACGCGTTCCGAGACATACATCGAATATTTTATGCATCACCGCAGTTAGTGTATATAGTAGTTGGCTTCGCATTCGAAACAGTAGTTGACAGTCGTCGTTCACGGCTGGCTTCGCGTCATTATCGTTTGCTGCAGCTCGCCCGATTGCCATCAAGTTTACCGTGCCGCGTTCGCGTCGGGGCTCAGTTGTTTGGAATCGGCTCAGCCGGAGACGCATGCAGCCGTGTGCTGCCGAAGAATACGAAAATGTGCACGCGGAAAGTGACATGAGCCTTTGTTACTTCTAGGGTCCGGATTTTTTTCGTTTCTTCAGTGATTGTTTTATAATTTCTGCAGTGCATTGGATAAAATGCTTTTACGATGCGTCACGCCAATTCTCGGACTACTCGATAGTGTGACATTGTTATTGTTTGTTGCAACCAGTAAGTTGAAGTACTATTATTGTCGCGGAATTTTTTCGAAAACGGATCGCGCAAGGCTTTGTTAGTTATTATGTTGTGCTAATTTGCGGAAATCTGGCTAAATTGTTTCACTGGAATCTGGCTAAATGTTTCACTGGAATCTGGCTAAATTGTTTCATTGGAATCGTGGGAAATTAGTTGCGTGAAGTTAGGTTTTCCAGTTACGCATTCCTTGCTTGCATATTTGTTGTATTCAGGTAGAACTGAGTTAACTCTCCCCTTTTTACTACGTGACTTGAGAAGTATAATTTTAGAGACTTATACAGGGTGATTCAAAAGTACTTTGACAAACTTCAGGAGGTGATTCCTCGCAATATTCAAATATGAATTGTCCAAATAAATATATGTCCGGAAACGCTTCGTTTCCAAGATACAGGGTGTGTTAAAGTTTTATTTATATTTTAGTTTTTTTTAAATAACTTTCGAAATACTGGACCTTAATTAAACAAAATTGGTAAAATTGCTCTTACTCGTAGGGAGCGCCACCTACACGTCTTTTTCTTTTTTGAAGATTCATAACTTTTTTGAGCGTACTTATAGCACATTTAAAAAAAAAAATAATTCCTCTATCATATCTACGTAAAAAAGCTACCCTTGTTACAAGTCGCTATAAGCAACCGTTTTCTAGATATTTGGACTTGAAAATTTCAAGTCGATTATTTGATCGATGCGTGTTGAAGTTATTACCATTATTTTGCATTTTTCACAAGAATGCTTAGGAAATGAATTTGACGTTTAAGTAAGTAGTTTTGGTTTTTTGTAGGGGGCGCCAGCTCTTCTATATATTTTTACTCGTTTGAAATAGTTATTTTTGAATCAAGGGTGCAAAATCTGTATTTGTTTCAATAAAATTTGCAAGAAATATCAATATTTTATTTCAACAAATTTTGAATATGTGGAATAAAATAAAGGAAACTAAATTGTATTCAAATAAATTGTTCAAAGTGTCCACTTTCAGCGAAGATACAGGCATTCAGTCTTCTAGTCATTGAATCTCGTACCCGCTCAAAAACTATTGGTGTGTTTCTTATTGTTTCACAGGCGTCTACTATTCGGTTTCTTAGATCTTCCTCGTTTGCTACTGGAGTTTTATAAACTAGTGACTTCAAATGTCCCCAAAAATAAAAATCTAGCGGGTTTAGATCTGGGGACCTTGGTGCCCACGCCTGGTTAGGTTCTTCTACACCCCTACCGATCCATCGATTTGGTTAGACAGTGTTAAGGAATCCCTGGCTACAACGCTAAAATGGGGGGCCCCATCATGCATAAACCACATGCGGATACGAATTTCTAATGGTGCATTCTGAAGTAGTCCCGGCAATTCATTTTCTAAAAAGTCTCTGTAAGTTGCGCCATTCAGTCGGAACGGAAGAAAGAAAGGACCTATCAAGTAATTATCAATTATTGCCGCCCATACATTTACAGAAAATTGATACTGATAATGTCTTTCACTAACTGCGTGCGGATTTTCCAGAGCCCAAACATGGTTGTTAGGAAAGTTTGTGAGAAGTTTTTCTCGTCCGTGAAGAGTACATATCTTAAAAATTGAGGATTTCCGCCCAATTTTCTCAAAAACTACTGACACATAGTAATGCGTTGGGGAAAGTCTCGTGGCAAAAGAACTTGTACCCTTTGAATATATACCATATATATATGGTATTGATAAAACTGTGGACTGAGTAGAATTGAGAGATTCAGCAATTATTCTTGTACTTGTTTCTGGATTCTCCTCGAGAGCGTTCAAAACAGCTTTTTCCAATTCTGGGGTTCGGAATGCTCGTGGTCTTCCAATAATATCAGCTGCCCTCTTGAAGCTACCAGTTTCTGCCAAACGATGGTGGAGACTAGTAAATGTTGGAGCTGAAGGCAGTACTCGATTAGGAAATCGCTCCTGGTAAATACGTCTTGCTTCGCGCGCATGGCCATCCGCAAGGCCATAAACGAAATGCATATCGGCTAAATGAGCACTATTGTTTAAATAATCCATTTTTTCAAAATTAGTGTTTTGAAACTTACGGAAACAGTTCAACAAAACGTTTAACTGTCACATAATATGTAATACCAAAACTACTTAGTTAAACGTCAAATTCATTTCCTAAGCATTCTTGTGAAAAATGCAAAATAACTTCAACACGCATCGATTATCAAATAATCGACTTGAAATTCTCAAATCCAAATATCTAGAAAACGGTTGCTTATAGCGACTTGTAACAAGGGTAGCTTTTTTACGTAGATATGATAGAGGAATTGATTTTTTAACTGAAGAATGTGGTAGAATAAGTACGCTCAAAAAAGTTATGAATCTTATTGGTATGGGTGGCGCCCCATCAGGTTCGAATTCGACACCTCAAAAAACCTCTCAATACCAATTTTCGTTTAATAAAGAACAGTATTTCGAAAGTTATTTAAAAAAAAACGAAAATAAAAATAAAACTTCAACATCCTGTACCTTGGAAACGAAGCGTTTCCGGACATATATTTATTTGGGCAATTCATTTAGAATATTGTGAGGAATCACCTTCTGAAGTTTGTCAAAGTACTTTGGAATCACCCTGTATGAGTCAAGAATGAAATGATGAATAAAAACTCTCGAGTCCAAGTTTCAAAGAAAATGTGTCCAAAAAATTATGCCAACTGAAAAACCCGAATATCTAATACCTACCTACTGACACTGGCGGATCTAGGGAGTTTTTCAGGGGGGGGGGGCATGAGTGAATGTAAATTTGTAACCAAAGTTATAAAAACCATAGGAATGAAATGAAATATATATTTTCTTTTATTTGAAATAACTGAAACCAGTGAACAATAATATAAATAGATGGAAAAAATGTTGCGAAAAAAAAAAACACAATTCAATTTTAAAAAAAAAAAAAAAAATTTATAAAATTATTGTTCATAAAACAAAATATTTATGCCTTTGGCCACTGTTTGCGTATTGCAAATATACTGAAAACAACTGAAATCAGTTAACAATAACATAAATAAGATGGAAAAAAATGTGACGAAACAAACAAATCCGCAATTCCAATAATAAACTTATCAATTTATTGTTTATAAAACAAAATCCTTATGCCTTTGGCCACTGTTGGCAAATCTATTAATAACTAATTGTTCATTGATCGCAATGTCCGGATGGGCGTTAATAATGGCTAAGCCAGATAGCCTATCTTCTGAAATAGTAGATCGGAGCCAACGTTTTATTCGCCTCAAAGAAGAAAAACTTCTTTCCGATGAGGCAACAATGATCGGAAGTGTAATAAGAATTTCTAAAAATGATGTTATCAGAGGAAACATTACTTTATCGCAGTGAGCAAGGGCTCCTAAAGCCTCGTCAGGAATAGGAAGTTTTTCTTCGGAGTTTTTACCCACTTCGCCTTCCAAAACCTCAGTTCGCTTTCGAATTCTGTGAACAAAACCTCCAGATTCTGATGAAAAAGTTTGTTAAATCTTTCCACCAAGGCCCGTGCCATTGAATCCAGAGATGTCATACCAATTTCCCTAATTACCGTGGGTATTATAATGTTCAAATTGAACAAACTGGTTGTTGAACCAATATCAACTATTCAGAACTCTAGGGGGTTATGCCCCCCCCTCCCCAGATCCGCCAGTGCCCACTGACTATTGGTTAACCTTTTTTTGGGCATAATTGCATTTGTTGTTGCCAATTGTCTTTCTCAATTTCATTCAAATTATTAAATGCTTTATTCAGTGTGCAAAGTGTCCATTTGGAAATAGGTATTTAACGAATCTTCGATGGGTTTTTCATTAGAATTTCTGATAGGCATGGGAAGGTAATCTTTTTATCGATTTTTTTTTATTTTTTCGTTGGAAAAAGTCAAGTATAAAAAAACGTGCTGCAATAGTTCTTAGCGATTCATTATTATTCAATGCTGATAAGGCTAAGCGCTCGACTGACCACTAGCAGGGACGTACTCGATACACTGAAATTTTGAGACAAGATCATATGTTTAATTGACGGCTTGTCCTGATTATTAAGAACATTTATAACATAGGTAATCCAAACCTACTATAAAAACGTTAAAAAACAATCAAATTAGTCTAACAAATTACGTGGACAAATTTCAATTCGCGCATTGAAATGTAATAAATGAGATAATTTACGTATTTTCACATCCGTACCTGGAATTCCCGGTAAATATAAAGTTAACGTACACATGCACTCTGAATATAGAGAAAACACTTTTTACGTGTTTTTGCCTCCTGAACACGAATCCGGAAGAAAAAAGCGGCGGTCTCATACCGTTCCCGAGTTAAGAGAACTTTTAAACAAAAATTACCTCTTTTTCAAGCACCGTTTTCTCGCACAAAAATCACTCAAAATGCCTCCTTCTTTTTACCAGCATAAACAATACACCCTAAATCACTTATTTTCGGCAAAACTTTGCACAAAATATCGTCGTTTTTATCGAAAAAAATCCCCCTTCCTACAGTTCCAAATAAACAAACTTCACACATTTGACAGATGAAATTTAGTAACTTTGCCTTATTTTTCATGTTGGTATAAATGAATCACCGCCAACTTTTCGAATTCAAATATGAGCAATATTTTCTCCTTCCTTTACCAACAATATCATAGATTAACCATAAAAAATCATCTGAAAAAAGTATATTTTATTAAAAAAAAAACAATTTTAAATATTTCACTTGGTTTAAAATCTGCTTCATATGCTTTTAATAGCCTATTTTTTAAATCCATATTTTTACGCAAAATGGTGCCCAACAACAATTGCAAACATAAATGAAGGGGAAACTATTGCTCATATATTTGAATTCGAAAAGTTGGCGGTGATTCATTTATTACCAACATGAAAAATAAGGGAAAGTTACTAAATTTCATATGGCAAATGTGTGAAGTTTGTTTATTTGGAACTGTGTAAGAAGGAGGATTTTTTCCATAAAAACGACGATATTTTGTGCAAAGTATTGCCGAAAATAAGTGATTTAGGGTGTATTGTTTATGCTGGTAAAAAAAAGGAGGAATTTTGAGCGATTTTTGTGCGACAAAACGGTGCTTGAAAGTGAGGTTAAAAAAAAAATCAAAAGTGCTCTAACTCGGGAACGGTATGAGACCGTTACATTTTCCGGATTCGTACAGGAGGCAAAAACACGTAAGAAAAGTTTTTCCCTATTTTCAGAGTGCATGTGTACGTTAACTTTATATTTACCGAATTCCCAGCCCTTTTTCTATTGAATGTAACACCTCGGTATCGGAATAGCATTTATAATGAGTCTCCTAGATCTGTGGCAATACCATACCTATATGAAGCCAGCCCAGATTTTCCCAAATTTTTCGCAGGTGCTTTAAAACTACTCGATGAAAAGTGTATAGCAATCTAATTTTTTGTGAAGAAAATAAAATTTTAGGAAGTCCACAAAGGTTGGTTTTGGAACGTCACTCCAGGAAACTGTAAATTGTTATGCAGGGTGACCAGGGGTACGTGCAAGCTTCACAACTTTTTTTTTAATCCAAGCTATCGACTTGATTTTGTTTTAAACGATAAGTCCGACAATGAGGCAAATTCAAAAAATATTTCTATTTATATATCGAATATCCCAAAATAAGATACACAACTGAGTTCTGTTTTTTTAAATGGCAACCCCCTCCCATTTTTGTTAGATTTTCTAATTCGCCGCTAAATTGTCGATGTAACGCACCCTTATATGTAGTAGTTTTTGACTTATGTCAATTTATGTGTCAAAATAGCGTAGTAAATAGACCCACAAAAAAATCATAACTTCAGAACCATTTGAAATAACTTAACCAATTTTTCCAAGTCGATTCCTTAGGCTTTAGCGCATCTTTTGAGATACAGGCGAACTGGAAGTCGATGTTCCATCGCCTACTACAAAAATGACAAATTACAAATGGCAATAACATGACTTTTTCAAATGCAACACCCTTTATTTTATCGTATCATTGTATGGCATTTTTTATAGTTGGATTTAACGGGAATTAGGACCAGGGAGTAAAACTAATTTTTTATCGCTGACGTTTTGGAATTAATTTATTCCTTTTTCAAAGCTGAAATGACAATATTCACGTATAGATTGAAACAAAGAACATATCTATGACCCACCTTTAAAACTAAGTTTTTCCTGCTCATGGATTCAACTAAAAAACTGTTGAGTAGTCGATACAAACTCTGGTCGATAAAAACACATTGGCACAAATTACACATTAAAAACTTTAAAATTGTATATAAACAAATACAGACACGTTAAAATGAAACAGCACAATATGCAACTGATCATCCCATCTGAAATATTCCAGCGCTACATATCTAAAGAAACGAAAAAAACAACAAATCTTTTGGGTATCATTATTCAGAAATCTGTTTTTCTTTTGGACCTTTCTAGAATATGGGTGTATATTTTTGTCAGGTTTTGTGTATCACTTTTTTGGTTTACGCAATTATCATGGAGATTGATTTGAATCATTTCTCCAAACAATCTCTTTGAATAAGTCATCTCTTTTTCCAAAATTTTTACTGAATCGAAATCAAAATTGCACGACGATTCAAAATGATGTGGCGAATGCTGTTTTTTCTTTCTTCTTTTTATTCTTTTCTTAGCAGTCATATTTGTGTTGATATATTCTGGTTTTTAGGTATTGTTTAGTTTGCCCTATGTAACATTTCCCACATTCACAGAGAATACTATATATTACACATGAATCTGATTCAGCTGGTATCTCATCTTTTAACTGCGTGAATAATTTTTCTGAAGTTTTCAAATTGTAAAAAGCAAACTTGTGAGAATCAGTTAATAAACATTTTTTAATTTTTTATGAGGCTCCATCTAGATATGGTCCTAATTCCCGTTAAATCCAACTATATTCAATTCTTGGGACGATGAATCATTTGTCAATGGCATTTTTTAAGAGCTCTTTGTCTATATAGTATTTGTGGGATCTACTTTGTGAAATTTGCGTGATTTGTTGCAAAATAAGAAATGTTGATGATTCTTTCGAAAATAAAAAGGAATCGAATAGACCGCTGTCGTAAAATTTGATACATCCATACAATCCTGAAAAGAATATGTTTCAACAAAATTACATTCTAGTAATCTTTACAAGAACAGGAAAGTATGATTAACAGGTAACAATGTAAAATATTTGAGAAAAGTCCACTTGTAAATAGGTCACCATCATGCTCCACACAAGCTGCCAGTCTTCTAGTAAATGAGTCCCTAACTCTAGCAAGCATTGCTCCATAAGTTGAACGGAAGACATCCGTAATGCTGTTTTCCATCATGTGCAGTTGTTGGACGATCTCTGAAAACCATTTCCTTTACGTACCCCCAAAGAAAGAAATCTATAGGAGTAAGGTCTGGGGATCGTGCGGTCGAGGAATAGTATTCCCTCTGCCTATTCAACGATTAGGATAGGACTGATCTAAAAATTCTCACACTGCAGCACCATCGTCCTTCACCACATGGCCCTTCTGGTGTTCAGATCCATTTCTTCTAACATTCTGGGAAGATGTTCGCGAAGAAAATGTAAATACCTTTCACCATTCATCACATTGTCGAAAAAGTAGGGTCCAATAATATGATTTCCAATAATTCCTCCCCAAACATTAATCGACCATCGCCTTTGGTCATCAACAGTCCTCAACCAGTGAGGATTTTCGATTACATAATAATGCATATTATGTCTGTTGACGGACCTGTTGTTCTTAAACGTTGCTTCATCAGAAAACATAATTTTGTTTGAAGTATTATCTTCGTCAATTATGCCATTCATTTGAATACAAAACGCAACTCTATTTGCGAAATAATTACCATACAAGTCTTGATATAGTATCAGATGATAAGGGTGGAACTTACGTTTCAATATTATTCTTTTCACACTACCTATAACCGTTTCCGCTGCTATTTTCCTAGTGCTCAAGTGAGGATTTTCCAGTAGCATCAATAAAACTTGCAACTTATTTTTCTCATTGATCTGACCACCAAAAATTTCGTTTCTGGTATAAGACATCCTACCAGTGGGTTCAAACCGATCTCTTAACTTATGGAATTAAGACCCCCGTGGAGTTCTTGTTTCTGGAATTTTTTTATTAGATTCTTCTTGTTAATAAAGGATACAATGGACCATATTCACTCGTTCTTCACGGGTGGAATTCATTATTAACAATTAGACGTGTATAAATATTGAAAGTACTCGATTCCCTTTTTTTTCAAAAGAAACATGAAAATTTATTATCTTACAAATCTCACAAAATTCACAAAGTAGACCCCACAAAGCCTATATCGACAAAAAGCTCTTGGTTTTCTTTTCTATTTCAGTGAAGCAATTATTTATTATCAGTTTATTTCCAGCCTAGATTTCCCCGCCTTCGATCCGATTTCGAAAAAAATCCGTTCATTTCGAAAATTACGCCGTCGTATCACAAGTTGACTAACGAACCCGCTCTGAATATTGGTTATTTGTCGTCATCGTCAAATTTTGGCACACTTCCGTGAGATATCAGCATAAATAGTTTGCCTAACGCCTGTTTTTTAAATTGAATGAATTTCGAATGTATTAGCGTAATATATCGTAACATTCGTCGCATTTCAGATATCATCGCTATTATTTGAAAAATATAGTCTGGGAAAATCATCCAATATCGTGGAGGAACATTAAATTGTTCTTACACTCAGAATCGAAAATGATTTCGATGCCACAAGATGCTTCACATTCAACTGATCCGTAAAAAATATGAAACAATAGTTTTTATCTAGCAATAATAGGTTTCCTTTTCATTAAAAATAAACTTAAAAAAAATCCCACTAATGTCACCATTGTAATACAATGTCAATAGGCTGGTATTTTTATTTTTTTCAATATCTATCTATCTGTCTGAAATGTCATCAGTTTGTACAACCAACTAGTTTATATAGTAAAATTTTCTATACTTACTTATGTCATCCCAAACCATCTTCGTAAAATAGTCAATCCCTCTGTTACTAGTTAATAATAAAAATGTTACGAACATATAATTGGAGATTTGGTTTGGCCGAAACAAGGACAATAAAAGTGGTCCAAATTTTAAAAAATTGCCGACGTTTCGACGTTTATTTATCGTTTCCTTCAGGGCTTCAAGGTCTGCACAGCATCAGTACCATACGTATTTCCAATGAAGCAAAACCCCTGGATTTTCGACATTATAGAAATTGCGTCCTCAGTTAAATTTGGGAGATTTGTTAGCGGGAACAAGGCAATAAGAGGTCCAAATTTTGAATGCACAGTTTCACATGTTTATATTATTTTTCTTCAGGCTTATGTCATCCCAGCATCAGTCCCTCTATTCCATTAATAATAAAATGTTACGAAATTATATAATTGGAGATTTGGTTTGCGAACAAGGACAATAAAAGTGGTCCAAATTTTAAAACTCCGGCAATTTTTTAAAATTTGGACCACATTTATTGTCTTCGTTCCCGCTAAACCAAATCTCCAATTAACTTGAAGGACGCAATTTCTACATAATGGTCGAAAATCCGGGATTTTTTTACTTCATTGGAAATATGTATGGGACTGATGCTGTGCAGACCTTGAAGCCCTGAAAAGACGATAAATAAACGTCGAAACGTCGGAAATTTTTAAAAATTTGGACCTCTTTTATTGTTCTTGTTCCCGCTAAACCAAATCTCCAATTAACTTGAAGGACGCAATTTCTACATAATGGTCGAAAATCCGGGATATTTTTACTCCATTGGAAATACGTATGGGACTGATGCTTGCAGACCTTGAAGCCCTGAAGAAGACGATAAATAAACGTCGAAACGTCGGATTTTTTTAAATTTGGACCCTTTATTGTTTTTTCCGCTAAACCAAATCTCCAATTAACTTGAAGGACGCAATTTCTACATATAATATAATATTTATATATCATATGGGCTGCTCTGACCAGTGTTATAATGTCAAAAGAGCATTTCAACTCACAACACAATTTATTATAGAATGTCCCTATAATAGAAAAATATAAGTTACTGTCATCAATAGTCACCAATTGTCCTCCAGAACGAAAATTCGGCCATGGCTTCACAAATGCGTGGTCTTTTTGAATAACTTTTCTCCCAAATAAATGTTACTTCTTGAACTTAGTATATCTTTTCCCTTGAAACTATGTTTACAATAGATAAAGTGAACTTTTTCTCAATTGTCCCAAATAAGTTCTTTCAAACTGGACTAGCCTCTATACTTTTCTGATCCTTCTCCTTTACCATCCCCTCAAATAATACACGACAAATAACTTCAATACTTATACTACATTCGAAAATAAAATCAGGTACAACACAAAGTTTGTACACAAAACATATTTTTAAAGTGAAATATAGGGAATAATTCAAGTCTACCATCAGATAACGTAAAACCATATAATTCTTTTAACTTCTGGATTCTACTTCAGTATAATAATCCAAGCCCAAACTGCTTTGAGGAAAGAACTCATATCCTCCGATATGCCAAAATAAGTCCCTAATAGGACTTTCCGTACCTTGTTGTAGCCAATAAAACTACTCCTTTCATGACTCGTGTAAATCGTTCAACTGTTCCCAAGATCATTTATAAATGTTCTGTACATTTGATTCACCCTAGTAATCTAATAAAAAGCTTTGCACTAGATTATTTCATAGTTACTACAAGCATCGCGACTCACCCCGTAAGTAACATTTTTTCTTCCATATACGGTTCAGAAATTCCAAATGCATTTCCTTTTATGTATACCTCGTATAGCTTCCCTTTCGACCCGACCTATCGACTCTCGACAAAATTTCGGTATTTTAAAACAAAACAAACTCTAGCTCCCGAAAAAGTTACTTAACACAAAACTTCAGTACATTGTTTTCCGACTTAGTAGCCCAATTTATAGAAAAACAAAAGGTTACTTACCCTGGGACCAAACGACAAAAATACTAACAACCTACAGGGTGTTACATTTAAAACTAGCTTTTACTCAAATGCACTAAAAATAATAATGAAACTATGGCACTGCCATATTTATAGGTCCCTTTTTAACTTCTATCAATGCCATGAAAGTGTCACTTACAATTAGATGATATCTTTTTTGTACCATCAACTATGTAATTGGATTTTTTGACAAATTCATACGTTCTAAGAAAACTCTTGGTCTTACCCCACAATTTTTATTACCCTCTTCAACAGGGATGGTACATGTTTCGCAGCTAAAGATCCATCAGCCAAAAACGGAGACTAGTATTCTTAAACGGGGTTACATCAATGTGGGGATTTAATATACTTACATATAAAAAATCTGCAAAATAGCTTCATACTCACATAAGGTTTGTAGAAGTAGAAAAAAAAACTACTACTTTCAATCCCCATTTGAGTATGATACTTATATTTTACAGAATTGTATTTTTTTAGAATTCTAGTTTCCGTTTTTGGCTAATGATGGACATTTATAGGTCCGAAACATGTACACCATCCCTGTTTGAGTGAGAGGGCAATAAATATTGTGGGGTATGGCTAATAAGAGTTTTCTTGAAACATTCACCACCACTTCGAGATACGATGGACTTTTTTCATAAACTATATTCATATGTCATGATAGTTTAACTGACTGACTGTCGCTCCATGCGAACCGCTTATATATTCGTCCTCGACACACGTCGAACATTCCAGGACGATCGGCGTGCTCTCGAGAATGGCCTCGACTCTTTTTTCATACGTCACCGCTACCTGCCCTCGGTTGTTTACATTCCAATATATTGTCGGCGGTGTTTCTTGGAATCCATGTGGCTTGTTGTTTATTCACACTGGAAATTCCAATGTTTTTGTCGGTGGCAGGGGCATACTATAATTATTTTCGTATCAATATTTGATAAGTTCTTTCTTCCAACAAGTTGCGGCGATCTCAAAAATCCTCCTTTAAGATTAATCGATTTTGTGAGTGACTGATTGTTTTGGTCACATCTCTGTGAGAACCAAATAAAAAGCAAACTTTTTCCTTTTATGTGCGTTCCATTGGCAGCATTTTAGCATACAAATATTACTTTCTGTCGACGGTCATTACAGCAACGATTCCACTTTTCCCGGACTATCAAAACACCCACCTGTGTCATCGAAAATTAAACCTGATATTATGTGACGTCAGCACAAGGTATTCTGCTAATGGCTCTAAACATTGTAAACACTTTATGATTATTTAATTATCGCACTGGTTGTAAGTAATCTGTATTTATAGAAAGGAATAAAAAATATGTTTGTTTATGATCTCACGAACGAGCGGAATATACACGGCCACCTTAATGGGATAATAATGTTTGTTTCGAGAGAATCAAGATTGCTGCGTCTGTTAATTCGTTCGAAATTTACTTTCGAATCATAACAATTTTGGAACCATTTATTTTCTCATGGAAGGGTCAAAGTAAACTAATGAACAGAAAAGCAGTGCGCGATTTTAAAATAAAAAATACCTGAAAACGACCTCGAAAATTCTACACGGAAAAAAGCTGAAAATAAGACATGATTCGAGCAGTAAGTAATACTTATTGAGGCACACTCCATCGAAAGACGAAAACCACATCAGGAAAGCGCAGAAACTGCCCAGATGAGAAACCTAGTAAAAACATATCTGCTGAGACAAAAACCCTGTCACTACTGTCGATTCTCAAAATCTCGATCCATCTGGATCACGTGACGTCTAGCCGGCCAGTCCAACCTATTTGGTGTTGAGAGTAGACGTAGACCTCGTCCAGTATTGAAAAGTATTGAAACGACCATTTGGTAGGTAGAGAGGGGGAAAACACCATTGGACACGATTTGCAGTACTACGGCGAATCTTCACCGGTGTCTTGGCATGCAGCGTTTGAAAGGTTAGGTTTGTTTGATTAATGAATAAAGTAGTTCAGTTATTTATTCAAATTTTCTTATAAAAATATATCTATATCCCTCTGGCAAATTTGTCGAAAAATATTTTTTCCGTTCAGAAGTTATAGGAGTGTAAGTTCTCTACTTCTCTTGTATCGCCTATACCAAATAATTTGGTGCGCCTATGGAATTTCTATTACTAGCAATAGTTCGGGCATCTTCGAGAAGAATTGGTTGTTATGAAGGCCAAAGTGGTCGTTTCAATACTGGACGAGCTCTAACAGCCAACATCCCAAAACGCCGAATGCGAGTTGGTTTGTTTTCTAAAACTGAATGTTGATTAAATTTAAATGGGAATGTCATGTATAGTACTTGAAATATTCAGGAAACCTTTCTTTCCGGGATTATCATTTGGTTTTCGAATGCGAAGTATCTACACATGGAAGTATTTTTATTCGCGAATTTAGTTTGTTCCAAATTAGTAATAGCGTCTTTTAGAATATACAGGGTGTAATCTTACCTCTTGCACACCTGTGAATGACGAGTGTCTTATGACATTTTATAATAAATTACAGTGGTTAAAAATCTGAAAAAAATTCTTGAAAACATGTTTTGTTCTTAGTAAAAGTCGACAAAATTTTGTGTAGCGCTGCTCGCCTAATTTCACCTGCAATTGTAGAATGTTGAACTGATTGTGTGGTAAATGTACACATTGCAGGCTGCCTGAGATGTTCAATTTCAAAGTGAAGAAAAACACTAACTTTGTTATATCCAAACCGGTGATGAAATTGGAACTAGTTGACTTCATATTCCTTTGAGGCACTCATCATATTATCACTTGTAAGAAACAAACGTCACAAACATTATTGAAAAGGGAAACATTCGCAATTGAATATTTTTATATCGCGACCATTGTATGTAGTGATTCGAACATATCACATGAACTGAACACAGAACACTTGCCAAGCCAGATTATCGCATGCACGGTTTACAAATCTGTTCGTTAGATTGTACTAGTGAAGTCGTCAATCACTGTGCGGGCGTTTTCGTACTAGATATATTAATGTAATAAATATTTTTGAAAAGACAAAGACAATAATGTTCAAATTAATTCTTGTGCACATAGCGTACTGTTTTCTGATTAGTTGTTAATTAAGAATTTTCATTCACCAGCCAAGCAGAAAACACTAGTAGAATATAACAAACTTTCGTTCGTAGACAGCTTTGTAAACCGTGCATGCGAGAATCTTGCTTGGTAACAGTGTTCAGTTCACGTGTTCTGAATGTTTGAATCGCTACAATGGCCGTGATATTATTTTTCAAAACAATATTCAATTGCGAATGTTTCTCTTTATCAATACTTTGTATTGTTTGTTCCTTACAAGTGACCGTAATAATTATGATAAGTGCCTCAAAGCAGAGTTTGAAGTCAACTAGTTCTGACTTTATCACCAGTTTGGATATATCAAGGTTAGTTGCTTTCTTCGCTTCGAAATTGAATATCTATCTTAGGCAGTCTGCAATGTGTACATTTACCACACAATCAGTTCAACATTCTACTTTATTCAAATGTCGAATTAAATGTTTATTGCATATTGCCGAAGTTTTCCTCTGAGCAGGCACCAGAAATTAGGCGGGAGGCGCACCCTAAATTTTGTCGAATTTTACAAAGAACAAAACATGTTTTCAATTTTTTTTTTCAGATTTTTAACCACTGTAATTCGTTATAAAATTATACACTCGTCATTCACGGGTGTGTAAGATGTTAGATTACACCCTGTATAAGCGTCACATAAAGCTTATTGCAAAGCTCGATGAATTTTCATGAGTTCCTTGAGTTGGTAGGCAGACTTCTCTGAATTCAACAAAACTACGTGATGTATTAATAGCCAAATTCGTATTCCAATACTACTATGGAAACCGAGTAAATAAAATGCTACTAATTGCATTTTGTGGTATTTAATCAATTCCACGGAAATTTGAATGACTGCTATGCAAGAATAAACATCGGTTTTCGTAACAAGATATGTGGTATAAATGTTAATTGACTTTTAACCACCATTTCGTTATTTGTCAGGATGGAGATTTAAAATTTCATCCCAAATTACAAAAAAACATGTATACATCCGCTTTGGAAACTTAAAATGCAGCATCTTCTGGTTTGCTGAGACAATAACAATTTTAGGAAAGCATTCTCTCAACAATTGCAATCAGTCCATTTATTTCGTCATTAGTTAATTTATTATTATAACCAGTTATTGGTTTTATACCCCCTCCTGCGACGCTATTCACAAACTTTGATAGTTTTACAGTTTTCGAACCAAATTGGTAATATTCGACGTATATAAAACTGACACAGCCGTTTTGGCACAATCAATTGAAAATCATCCAGTATTTAATAACTATTTATTAACTATTTTCTAACACAAACCAAAATTTTCTAACTCAAGTGGTTAGCGAAAAAATGGTGTTGTGCTAGCTTAACTGTTAAGCTGGCACAACTATTTATAACTTTTTACCCAAAATAGGTATGGAATTGATTCAAACGCTAAATTTTCTAACTTTTTACAAGCTCTCGAATGGTATAAAAATAATTTGAATTCGAGCGAATTTGAATGTTTTACGAGGGCCGAATTCGCATGCGGTACCTAAAATTCTCGAAAATTCCTACTTGGAATTAAGAATGATATTTTTTAGCAAAAATCACCACATTTTCAGCGATTGCCAAGTATATGCGCGATGAATGATCAAGTATTTAACTGGACTAAAACATTATTCAGTTAAATACTTGATAACCCATCGCGTATATCTGTTATATTTTGTGCTGGTCGACTGGAACTATATACCTATAATCTTATTCCAGATCTGTATTATTGTTGTATATGCCTTTTCGTCGATATACTTACTCCAGCACAATCGCTTGAAATAATAAGACTGTTGTTTTTTATTTTAAATAGTGATTCGAAATCTTCTATTGTCACGAAATGGCAAAATAATGAGACTTCGTCAAAGTACTATTTGATAACTCCAGCACAATCGCTTGAAATGAATATAATTGAGAGTTTTATTATGCCCTTTCCAACAATAGTACATTCGTTATGGGAAATATTCGAAGAGAAATATTTTTAGAGCCGGAAAATGACAAAATAATAAATCAAAATGCGTTTCCGTCAACCTACTATTCATTAACCCCAGCACACCCGCTTGAAATGAAAAGAATTTTGTTTTTCATTTTGCATTTTCCAACAATAGTACATACAGGTGTGATAGAAATGCTCGAAGATAATTTATTGTAGAGCCACGAAATAGCAAAATAATGATTCGAAATGAGTTTTCGTCAACCTACTATTCAATAAACCACAGCAGCAACATGCATTTTCCCACAATAGTACAGTTGTGATAGGAAATACTCTCAGAGAAATTATTTTAGGGCCAGCACAATCGCTTGAAATAAATATAATTAATGGTTTTGTTGCGCATTTTTCAACAGTAGTACAGTTGTGATATGAAATATCCAAAGAGAAAGTTTTTTAGAGCCAGGAAATGGCAAAATAATGAATCGAAATGCGTTTTCGTCATTCTAGTATTTGATAACTCCAGCACAATCCCTTGAAACGAAAAGAATTTAGTTTTTCATTATGCATTTTTCAACAATAGTACAATTGTGATAGGAAATACCCAAAGATATTTTTTTTAGAGCCAGGAAATTGCAAAAATTTATTCGAAATGCGTTTTGTCAACCTACTATTAATAACCCAGCACATCCTTGAAATGAAAGAAATTTGTTTTCAATATGCATTTTCCAACAATAGTACAGTTGGATAGGAAAACCTCAGAGAAATTATTTTAGGCAGAAAATGGCAAAATAGTATTCTAATGCGTGTTTTCAACCTAATATTTAATAACCGCACAATCGTTGAAATAAATAAAATTATAGTTTTGTTATGCATTTTTCAACAATAGTACAGTTGCGATATGAAATATCAAAGAGAAAGTTTTTAGAGTAGAAATTGGAAAATAATGAATCAAATGCGTTTTGTCATCTAGTATTTAATAACTCCAGCACAATCGCTTAAATGAAAAATTTAGTTTTTTTATGCATTTCAACATAGTACAATTGTGATAGGAAATACCCAAAGAATTTTTTAGAGCCAGAAATGGCAAAATATTGATTGGAATGCGTTTTCGCAACCTAGTATTTAATAATCCAGCACAATCGCTTGAATGGAGAATTTAGTTTTCAATATGCATTTTCAAAATAGTACAGTTGTGATTGGAAATACCCTCGAGAATTATTTTAGGCCAGAAAATGGCAAAATAGTGATTCAAATGCGTTTCGTCACCTAATATTCAATAACTCGGCACAATCCTTGAAATAATATAATATGTTTTGTTAGCATTTTCAACAATAGTACAGTTGTGATATGAAATATCAAAGAGAAAGTTTTAGAGCCAGGAAATGTAAAATAATGAATCAAATGCGTTTTCGTCACTCTAGTATTTAATAACTCAGCACAATCGCTTGAAATGGAAGAATTTGTTTTTTTATGCATTTTCAACAATGTACAATTGTGATAGGAAATACCAAAAGATTTTTTTAGAACAGGAAATGGCAAAATATTATTGAAATGCGTTTCGTCAACCTATATTTAAAACCAGCACAATCGCTTGAATGAAAAGAATTGGTTTTCAATATGCATTTTCCAAAATAGTACAGTTGGATAGGAAATACCTCGAGAAATTATTTTAGGCCAGAAAATGGCAAAATAGTGATTCTAAGTGCGTTTTGTCAACCTAATATTTAATAACCAGCACAATCGCTTGAAATAAATAAATTATAGTTTTGTTATGCATTTTCAACAATAGTACAGTTGTGATATGAAATATCAAAGAGAAAGTTTTTAGAGTAGAAATGCAAAATATGAATCGAAATGCGTTTTCGTCATCTAGTATTAATAACTCCAGCACAATCGCTTGAAATGGAAAATTAGTTTTTATTATGCATTTCAACAATAGTACAATTGTGATAGGAAATACCAAAGAGAATTTTTTAGAACCAGAATGGCAAAAATTTATTGAAATGCGTTTTTTTTTTTTTTTTTTTTTTTTTAAATGGCAACATAGTTATTCTAAATGCGTGTTCATCATCCTAATATTTAATAACTTCGGCACAATCGCTTGAAATAAATATAAAATATAGTTTTGTTATGCATTTTCAACAATAGTACAGTTGCGATATGAAATATCCAAAGAGAAAGTTTTTAGAGCCAGAAATTGTAAAATAATGAATCTAAATGCGTTTTGGTCACTCTAGTATTTAATAACCCAGCACAACGCTTAAAATGAAGAGAATTTGGTGTTTTGTTATGCATTTTTCAACAAAAGTACAATTGTGATAGGAAATACCCAAAGATATTTTTTTAGAGCCAGGAAATGCAAAATATTGATTGGAAATGCGTTTCGTCAACCTAGTATTTAAAAGTCCAGCACAATCGCTTGGAATGAAAAGAATTCAGTTTTTCAATATGCATTTCCAAAAATAGTACAGTTGTGATAGGAAATACCCTCGGAGAAATTATTTTAGAGCCAGAAAATGGCAAAATAGTGACTCGAAATGCGTTTTCGTCAACCTAATATTTAATAACTCCGCACAATCGCTTGAAATGAATATAATCTATGGTTTTGTTATGCATTCTCAACAATAGTACAGTTGTGATATGAAATATCCAAAGAGAAAGTTTTAGAGTCAGGAAATGTCAAAATAGTGAATCGAAATGCGTTTCGTCACTCTAGTATTTAATAACTATAGCACAATCGCTTGAAATGGAAAGAATTCAGTTTTATTATGCATATTTCAACAATAGTACAATTGTGATAGGAAATACTCAAAGAGAATTTGTTTTAGAACAGGAAATGGCAAAAAATTTATTCGAAATGCGTTTTGTCAACCTACTATTCTAATAACCCCAGCACAATCCTTGAAATGAAAGAAATTTGGTTTTCAGTATGCATTTTCCAACAATAGTACAGTTGAGATAGGAAATACCATCAGAGAAATTATTTTAGTGCCAGAAAATGGCAAAATAGTGATTCTAAGTGCGTGTTTGTCAACCTAATATTTAATAACCCAGCACAATCGCTTGAAATAAATAAAATTGATAGTTTTGTTATGCATTTTCAACAATAGTACAGTTGTGATATGAAATCCAAAGAGAAAGTTTTTAGAGTTAGAAAGTGGCGAAATAATGAATCGAAATGCGTTTTCGTCATTCTAGTATTTAATAACCCAGCACAACGCTTGAAATGAAAATAATTTAGTTTTTTATTATGCATTCATCAACATTAGTACAATTGTGATAGGAAATACCCAAAGAGAATTTTTTAGAGCCAGAAAATGGCAAAATATTGATAGGATATGCGTTTTGTCAAAATAGTGAATCGAAATGCGTTTTCGTCACTCTAGTATTTTTAATAACTCCGGCACAATCGCTTGAAATGAATATAATCTATGGTTTTGTTATGCATTTCTCAACAATAGTACAGTTGTGATATGAAATATCCAAAGAGAAAGTTTTTTAGAGTCAGGAAATGTCAAAATAGTGAATCGAAATGCGTTTTCGTCACTCTAGTATTTAATAACTATAGCACAATCGCTTGAAATGGAAAGAATTCAGTTTTTAATTATGCATATTTCAACAATAGTACAATTGTGATAGGAAATACTCAAAGAGAATTTGTTTTAGAACAAGGAAATGGCAAAAAATTTATTCGAAATGCGTTTTTGTCAACCTACTATTTAATAACCCCAGCACAATCGCTTGAAATAAATAAAATTGATAGTTTTGTTATGCATTTTTCAACAATAGTACAGTTGTGATATGAAATATCCAAAGAGAAAGTTTTTTAGAGTTAGAAAGTGGCGAAATAATGAATCGAAATGCGTTTTCGTCATTCTAGTATTTAATAACTCCAGCACAATCGCTTGAAATGAAAATAATTTAGTTTTTTTATTATGCATTCATCAACATTAGTACAATTGTGATAGGAAATACCCAAAGAGAATTTTTTTAGAGCCAGAAATTGCAAAATATTGATTGGAAATGCTTTTTCGTCAACCTAGTATTTAATAACTCAGCCAATCGCTTGAAATAAAGTATTAGTTTTGTATGCATTTTCCAACATAGTAGAGTTGGATATGAAATACCTCAGAGAATTTTTTAGGTGCCACAAAAAGGCTAAATAGTGAATCAAATGCGTTTTGTCAACTATATTTAATAACTCCAGCACAATCGCTTGAAATAAAAATTTGATAGTTTTTCAACAATAGTACAGATTGTGATAGGAAATACCAAAGAGATTTTTAGAGTTCAGGAAATGGCAAATAATGAATCGAAATGCGTTTTCGTCCCTTCTAGTATTTAATAAGTCCAACACAATCGCTTGAAATGAAAATAATTTAGGTTTTTCATAGCATTTTCAACAATAGTACAGTTGTGATGAGAAATACCCAGAGAAATTTTTTAGAGCCAGAAATGGCAAAATATTGACTGATAATGCGTTTTCGTCAACCTATATTTAATAACTCCGCACAATCGCTTGAAATGAATAAATTATAGTTTTTAATGCATTTTCAACAATAGTACAGTTGTGATTGAAAATCCACAGAGAAGATTTTTAGTGTCAGAAATGTCAAAATAGTTTAAGTGAATCACATCCTAGTATTTAATAACTCGCACAATCGCTTGAAATAAATATAAATTAGTTTTGTTATGCATTTTCAACAATAGTACAATTGCGATAGGAAATATCCAAAGAGAAGTTTTTAGGCCAGGAAATGAAAATATTTAATCGAAATGCGTTTTCGTCAACCTAATATTTAATAACTCCGGCACAATCGCTTGAAATGAATATAATCTATAGTTTTGTTATGCATTTCTCAACAATAGTACAGTTGTGATATGAAATATCCAAAGAGAAAGTATTCTTTATGTCCAAACAACCTATCATCACGAGTTATCAAATTTTTTTACAGGGTGCTGATTCAAAATGTAAATAAAAAAATTACGAAAAAAAATTGTTCCATAGTTTTTAGTATATCTTGATTACATAACATCGTCAAGAATTCAAAAGGTCTCAAATGCATGCACAAGGCTTATCTTTGGTCTGAAGTTCTCAGACTATGTAGGTATCTCCTTTGATTAATCAGATTGGTTGGTTGAAAATGCATAACCGAAGAGAACTACACTTGGCTAGTATTGTTCACAACTTAAAGATGAAACAAAATCCACAAACATTATAGAAATCTCAGAAACCAAAATACATTTACGATTCCACACGTCATCGTAGCTGTATACAATAACACATTCAAAAATTATTCTTACCATCATTATGGTCCAATGTAATTGAAAATTTATGAGTGAAGTTTCTTGAGGTCGGATATTATGATTACATTGTCAACATTCAAAAATTCAAGATAGCGGCTACTAGACATTTTGCTTGAGGACTAAAAAATTCAAAATGAAACTAGGAAACAATATT